>CM068952.1:144871624-144890958 GCA_035128595.1 Eptatretus atami
TAGATTTATATCACTATCAGAGTAAACAGAGGCAGGTTAAGTAAATAACTCGGCAAGCCAAAAGAGAGTATGAGAAGGACGTGGCTAATAATATTAAACACAAGCAGGTAGGCGGCGATGGGTTGCCGAGCATGGAAACTATAAGATATAGAGCAAAATGGATGTCATATAGCGGATAGGGTAATACCTTAAGATTATGCATATCAAATCTCATCAGTTCCATCTACTGATAATACTCGGTATCCATTTGAATGAAAAGTACCGAAAATGCGGTTTGAAATCGGAAATCCCCCAAAGTTCGAGGGGGTGCTGTGGGTAGAACAAAGATCTACATCGAAAATCCGGCTGATAGTTTGAGCACAATGTATTCCAGACCGATTAGTGTGAATTTTCATGACAATCCGACCATAACCCCGAGGAGGAGTAGCATTTGGCAGCGAAGGCACCTCCAGCTCTCGCATATTATCGATTTTTGCACTAATTGACCTTGACTCTGACCTAAGCGAAATGGTCAATATGTCCTGAGGCAAAGTTGTAGTATCATTGAGTACCATGAACCTGCAAAGTTTCATTCGTATCGATGCACTCACCTGGTCGCTAGGCGGCCTTCAATTTTCGCCAATTTTCACACATACCCTAATTGTAGGGGGCGCTGCGGGTAAAGTATTCCATATATCACAAAACCGGAATATATTTGATAGAGCATCACCTGTAGATCATTCGTGCAAATTTCATAACCCTTACGTGGGATAAGGGCTTTCGGAATTGATTTCGCGTGAACGGTACCCGCGATTTTGAAGGTTTTCGGTTGTTGCTAGGGACCAAAGCGTCCCCAGCAACATCGCATTTCCAAAGCACTAGGTCATAAGATGTACCTCCACCCGAGTTTGGTCAAAATCCGCCCACGTTTAACTACCAATTATGCTGATGACAAACGAACAAACATCAACAAACAGACAGAATTACTGACAATAAGGGTCACCTATTGCGGCGACCCAATAATAGCAAGGCTTTCTTTGAGTGGATCAGGGGAAAAGAACAGGAGGAGGGGGGAGGAAATGCATGGAGCAGTGGCAGAGGACGGAGAGAGTGGTTGGTGAGGAAAGTGAGATGGCAGGCTTATTAAACAGGTATTTTGCTTCAACTTTACACAAGAACAGTCAGGAGAATGCCAATAGCTGAGAGTATAAATCAAGGAGGTGAGGAAGGGCTTTTACAGAAGATTCAGGTTGGAGTGAGGAAGTAAAAGAATAGTTTAGGAAATCTAAGAGTAGATAAGGGTCAGATAATATGCACCCAAGAGTATTGAGGGAAGTGTCGGAGAAGGTAAGCAGATATTAACGGATATTTTCAATTGCTATCGCTGGATGCTAGCTAATTATATTTAAGGATTAGTTTAAATATACAGTTAAGAATATGTTACTGTAGTAGAAGAGATATACGTCAGCATGGAGTAGATACCGATGAGAAATGTAGATAGTATAGTAGATTAGAAATGTAGAGTAGCCAATGTAATACATTATTTAAGAAAGGATCCAGAGAAGAATTGGGAACTATAGACCTGTTAGTTTGACTTCATTGTGGAAAGGTGTGAGAGACATTAATTAAGGACCAGATGAGAAACCTTTGAAATAAATACAAATTAATTACAGGTAGTCAGCATGGGTTTACCAAAGGTAGTTCCTGTCGAACAAACTTTTAGAGATGTATGAAACAGTGGGTGGGTGGATGAGGGATTGGGTGGATGATGTTAAGGCAGTGGAATAGTATATCTAGACTTTAAGAAGACATTTTAAGGTACCACATCGGAGGTTGTTAGCCAAAGTGAGGGCTTTGTGGAGTGGCTGGTCAGGTAGCTAATTGGATTGCAAAGTGGCTTAGTGATAGGAAGCAAAGAGTGGTTGTGAGTGGGAGGATGTAAGTAGAGGGGTGCCTCAGGGATCAGTCTCGGACCATTACTATTCATTATTTATATCAATGATTTGAATTGTGGGGTAAAGAGTAAGCTTTCCAAATTTTGCAGATGACACAAATCTTGGAGGTACGGTGGATAGCAGATGGGGTGGTGATCAGATTCAGGAAGTATTGATACTTGAATAGATTGGACAAAAGATTGGTCGATGCAATTTAACCTGAGCAAGTGTAAGGTGTTGGGATGGGAAATAATCATGAAAATAGAGATTACAGGATGCAAGGAGTAATTTTGGAGTGTGTGACATGGGAGAAGGATCTGGGAGTGGTAATAGATACAGGAGGTAAGCAGGCAGCACAATGCCAGGCAGCTATAGGTAAAACAAAGAGGGTTTTAGGTTGTATTCGGAGGGAGAATCATTTATAAATCAAAAGAGGTGGTGTTAACATTGTACAGGAATTTAGTGAGGGCCATATTTAGAATATTGTGTGCAGTTTTGGTCACCACATTTCGGAAGGACAGAGATGCCATAGAGAGGGTTCAGTGCATGGCTTCGAGATTGATTCCAGGCCGAGCAAGAACTTAGCTATGAGGAGTGGCTGAAGGAGACAAGGCTTTATTCACGAGAAAGGAGGCAGTTATGAGGAGATATGATAGAGATGTTTACAATAATGAAAGGTAGAGATAAAATAAGCGCATATGAATTATTCAGCAGAGTAGACAGTAATAGGACCAGGGGCCATTGCTGAGAGTAAAGAAGAGGAGAGTTAAGACGGTAGCAAGGCAGGGGTCTTTTACTCAGAGAGTAGTTAATGCATGGAATGATCTCCTGGAAAGGGAGTGGCAGCAGAAACAGTATATAGTTTAAATTGAATAGATAGGTACCTGGAAGTTATGGAGATAGAGGGGGTAATAGGGATGTTGACATGACTTTTCGGTAGTTTGAGCATTGATCAGTGGATTGTGTGCATGTGTACGGAATGCTGTTGGTGGGGGTCTCGTCAAGTGGTGTTGTGTGGTTGATGTTGTGTTGTGTTTTAACCAAAGCCCATGTCCCCTCCCCTGGGAAAAAAATACAAAAAAAAAACAAAAAAACACTGAATTTTAAAAAAGCAAACAACATTTTGCATTTTTTCATATTTTCATCTTCTGTTGATAAATTAGTGTGGTATTCATGTGGCACAGCCATGATTGGCTGAATGGCCTCCACCTGTGTCTAATTTCCTTGTGTTTCCTTGTGTTAAACGGAAGGTTTTTGAAAGTGCAAAAAAAAGCGATTTTGTGTTTTCATTGTTCAAGTACATAATTCAATTGAAATAAAATAGATTTTAAAGGCTTTAAAAAAAAATAGTTTTTTGGAAGTTTAACGCGCTGTTGATGTAGCGTATTTTACACCACGTTATTTAATATCTTACATTTGTTCTTCACACCTGGTTTTTGTGTCCTTTATGACATCCTTTAAAATGGTAAGTTCCTGTTTGGAATGATTTTTAATTTTCTTTCACTGCTCGATAGGCAGACAGACTAAAAAAAAAATTACCTTACTCCTCTTGGGCATGCGTGTTTGGGATGAGATTTCACACAATTTTCCAATTTCACAGTCAAATACTGCGAAGCCACAGGTTCGTGTTCCGATTCATGTTCTCCATTGTTCAAAAATATAAATTCAATTTAAATTAAGTTGTTCTTCGATCACAGATTGACGTGTGTAGACAGACAGCAAAGTCAACCAATTGCTTCATGTCACTTTTTTGCTTCATGTACATGGGGTAACAACAATACTACTACTACCTCTACTGCACAACACCACACCACTAACTGCTCCTATTACTACAACTATTACACCAATGATACTCCGTCTACTACTGTTGCCCCAATACTGCTTTACTAAAACAATACTACAACGACAATACTACTACTATTACGACAACAATACTACCACTGCTATGACAACAATAAAAATACTTCTACGATAACAATGACGATTACTACAACAGTACGAGTCCTACGTTGATGAAGGAAGCAAATAAAACTGATTGGCATTTTAAATTTCTAACCAGTTAAATCCTCAATGGGTCTTTTTTTTAAAGACATGATATCAGGCTTGTAATGGAAGCTGCTAACACAACATGGACATAGACAAACATATGCTGCATGCTCAGGCACATGCTGCCATACCTGACCTGACCTGATATGCTATGCAACACAAGGCTGTTAGACAAGACAAACACAACCACTGAGCTGGGGGAAGTTCTGTCATTAACCAGGGTACTCTGGATACCAGGGACCTCACAACAATGGTTCCACCTTTCTCACCGCACTCAGCGGGGAATTTCCTCCTCCCCATGTTTACCAAGGAATTGTCTGTGCTCTTAATCTTTTAAATGCTGAATGCCAAGGAAGGAAGCAGCACGTACCATTATTAAAATTTTTGGTATGATTTCGTCCAGGGTTTGAAGCACCAATTTCCAAGACTCAGAGCAGATGCTCTCAACTTGCACCGAGGCTGGTCCATTACCATAACCTCTTAACTCACAACTGATCATTCTGGCCTGGCGATCAGATGTAAAAGACAGGGATTGTATCGATGTACATGGAAAAACCAGTTGAAATGATTTGAAACAAAAATTTGATACTGGAGTGGCGACAATTGTTAAACTGCCACCCGGGTGGCTGCCGTTAGTAAAAAATAAACAAAAATAATTTTAGTAATCGAGTATGAAGTGTAAATATATGCGAATAAACGCAAATAATTTAATTGCACTTTAAACATCAGCAAATACAGCACGAAAAACTTTGTAACATGAACAGCATAAATGTACTGCAACCAAAACATTGAAAAGCAATAACTGAATCATATTCTGAAAGGGACAGATTGAACATGCACTGTAATGGGGTAAACAAGGAAATTGGAGCTATGAGACTCCTCTCTCTACATTCTCAACCTTATTCAATTTAAACCAGCCAATCTAAAACAAAACAATATAAGCATCAATATCCTCCTTTTCAACTTTTAAATAAACTTTAGGATATATTATGGAATTTCGAAATGAAATAATGATGCAGAATTTATGTGGATTTCTATTCTTGTATCTTCATTTAATTTTAACATCCTTAATCTTCAGAGTTTTTTTTGCAGGAGTGACCTCCAATCCTGGGAAAGGGAAACATCAAATGAACAATCCATGCAAAAAAATAAATAAGCAAAAAAAAGTTTATATCCATCTCAAAAGAGGGTCAATTTAGAAAACAGAATTTAACATGGTAACAATGATAGTTGTTTCTCAAAAAAAAAAAATCATTTGATAAAAACGTATGTGTAAATTTTGTTGTGATTATTTTACAATCATGTGGAACTCATAAACTACAGTCGTGTTCATGATAATAACAAATGTAACTTTTTAAAAGCTCAGGAACATGGAAGAACAAGATGACCCCTGATCCCATTCTCTTCACTTGTGGTTTTTATCTACTTTCTCCCCTTGGACCTGTGAACCGACAAGCCAGTCCTCCCTCCATCAATCATGTCATTGCTCCGCCTCCTTCTTTCCTATACTGTGTGTATGTATATATATATATATATATATATATATATATATATATATATATATATATATATACAGGGGTGCAAAAGTAGGTATACAGTAATGAAACAAGTACAGTCCTTACTGTATACCTACTTTGTCAGCCCCCTGATTATATATATATATATATTATATATATATATATATATATAATATATCTATAAACATAACTATGCCCAATATGCCTGGTGTTGGCTTAATGGTTCGGGTGGTGGGCTTGCGGTTTGACTCCCTGTCATCCTTCCGAGGTTGGCAAAATGAGTGCCAGCTTGCTGGTATCCTGTGTTGGAGTGGTGACCTGTCCAGGGTTGTGCACAATAGCCCAGGAGACTGCTTAGGCAGCTCCAATGCTCTGCACAGGGTGTGGTCCGATGGATGGATGGATTCTTAATGTTGCCAAAGGATGTCTTAGAACTCACCATAGGGCGAAGAAGAATTTTGTCTCTCAATGGACACTAGATACCATTGACCAGAGTCGCATGTACAGGCTTAATGGTGGAGCTGAGCTGTTCAAGAAGTTGAGGCATAAAACTGTACATGTGCTGAGGGTGGAGCATGAGCCTATGTGCGACAATTCTGTGAGGGGGTAGAGCATCACCTGTGGTCAAGTGATTCTCATCCTGCTTAAAGGGGAATTTGTGCCATTGCGTTTTCTCCAAGCCCGTCCCTCGGTGTACTGCAGTTAGAGTGGAGGTTGGTGGGCTCTTGACAGAGGAGTCTGACGTGAAGGCCTGCTGGGCCGGTTACTTTGAGCAGCTGCACCAGGTTGACCCACAAGCTGTTGAGTTGGATGTCAGGGTGTCACCATTCTTATTGGCTGACCTTCACCAACTGTGATCCACTTCGTTTGTGGAAACACAGGCTGTAGTGAACGGTTGAAATGGATAAGGCTCCTGGGATCTGTGGCATGCATGCTGAACTTGTCAAGGCTGATGGAAATACTGTACTTGTGTCATTGTTGCATGCTGTTCTGTGCTCTGTTTGGAACAAAGGCATCATTCCAACTGACTGAAAGAGGGGCCTTCTTGTCCTTCTCTGTAAGGGAAGTGTGATCGCCAGGACTGCAAAACTACCAAGGGGTGATGGTGCTCTCAGTGCCGCCGGGCAAGGTCTTTGCTCGGACAATTCTTGAGAAGGTTCGCCACCACCTTCTTTGAAAACCAGCACCCAGAGCAGTCAGGCTTCACACCAAAGAGGTCAAAAATTGTCCATATCCTTGCTCTTCGGGTCCTCACCTAAGCTGGTGTTGGCTTAGTGGTTAGGGTGGCGGCTTGGGATCCGAGGGTCCTGAGTTCAAGCCCCGTTGGCCGCTGAATTAATATACACCAGGAGGTTGACTCAGCCTGTCATCCTTCCGAGGTCGGCAAAATGAGTACCAGTGTATTGGTAAGGGGGACACTGCATCAGCGCATAGCCGCGTCCCAACCAATGATGCAACCAGCAGCCACATGCTGTACTCGATAGAGAGAGGATCCTCACTGAAAACAGACGTAGTTTCGGCAGGGGCTGCTTGCAGCCTATGTTGATCTCTGCAAAGCGTTCGATTCAGTGATTGTGATGCCCTCCGGAGGATTCTCGGTCTTCGTGAGGTGCCACCCAAAACTGATCAATCTGATGTCTGAACTATACTCTGGTACTGAGAGTGCTGTGAGATGTGGTGGTTCCATTTCTGACATATTTCCAGTTGCTACTGGAGTTCGTCAGGATTGTGTAATGGCCCCACACGTTTTCAGCGCTTGTATGGACTGGATTCTGAGGACGATGTCGGAGAGATCAAGCTGCAGTGCATCGTTTGAGTGTCAACATTTCTGACCTTGATTTCGCAGACGATGCAGTCATCTTTGTGGAGACTCTGGATATCCTTTGGGGCCCCGGAGGTGTTGAATGAAGAGTCAGAGCCCACTGAGATTACGAGTTTTCTGGGTCAAACTAAGATCTAGGCTTTCAGTGACATCTTGGATGCTGATATATTTGTCTGTACCTTGTTTGTGGTGAGGATGTTGAGGTCACAGAGAGTTTCACTGACTTTGCAGTGATATTCATGTCTCTGCTGGCTGTGAGCCAGAGGTCATCAGACATCTGGGTGGGCCTGGGGAGTCATGGATTCACCGGATCATGGGGTTGTGGTGCTGCCGGTACCTGTGCAGGAGGACAAAAGTCCGAGTCTTTCAGGTCTTTGGTGCTTCCAGTCTTGCTCTATGGATGTGAGACTTGGACTCTGACCAGGGATCTGAGACAGAGACTTAAGTCCTTTGGTACCAGGTCTCTTCGGAGACCCTTGGCTATTGCTGTCGGACTTTGTGTCTAACAAGCAGTTGCTGAGAAAGACTCAAATGAGATTTGTCACCTGCATAGTCCGTGAGCGTCAGCTGCGGCTGTATGGACATGTGGCTCATTTCTCTGACGCTAATGCTGTTCACCAGATTCTCTCACTGAGGGAGCCTCGTGAGTAGAGGAGGCCAATGGGCCGACTTCGTGCCTCATGGTTACAGCAGGTTGATCGGCATCTCAAGGAGATCGGGATGTGACAGGCATCTGCCAATGGGATGGCCAGACGGAAGCGCTGGAGTACTGGCAGGAAGTGGACACAGCGATGCACTGCTTCCATACATGACCTGACCTGACCTTTCCCCATAGATCATGCTCATCCACCAAACCATGCTTCCCATGCTGCACCATTCCCATCACTTCCTCCTGTTGCAACCACTCCTCCCTTTCATCCACCTCTGCTCTTGCATTCCACTTCCGACTTGCCTTCTTCTCTAGGAGATCATTCTTCACCAATGGATCACTCCAATCCCGCACCATCATGAACTCCTGCCCCCTCATCACCTCATACTCCTCGGCCGTCTCACCACAATCATCCTTGACTTTCTCGCCTTAAAGCCCATCCTCGCCCATCGCATCAACCTTTACAACTGCTCTAGCACCTCTACTGCTCACATCAGCTGACTGTTGGGCAACTGTCAGGTCATCCATGAATGCAAACATTGCTGGCAAGCTCTGACCGGGGCTAGCTCCACTTCTTTCCAATGTATACTCACAGCCCGTATCAGCAATTCCATAACTAGCACAAACAAAATAGGAGAGATGGCACCATCCATCGGGATCCCATTGCCAACTTCGGCCACTCTATTATGTCGGACTGTGCGCAAACCGCATGCAAAACTGATAATAATATGCCATCAGAAAATCCCCAAATCTCTGTGGCACCAAAATAATCCATGGCATATTTGATCAAGGGATGCGGCACTGACCCATATGCATTATCCAGGTCCAGCCATACCACTGCAACATCCTTCTTTTGCCGCTTTATCTCCTGTAATACTTGCCAGACCTTTGCGCTGTTTTTATACATCCTGGTGAACCGGTATTCCTGCCTTTTGTAGAGCCATCCACAAAACCATACATATGTTTCAACACCCCAAAGGCAAACAAAGTACACACACCATCAGGGGAGCAAGCTATTGCTCCCTGATTACCTATTGCTCCATCACGGGCAATCTATTGTGTCCCAATTTCGTTATTGTGGTATTTAATTTCCTCCAATTGCGTTTTTTGAGCTGAGATGAGTCATTGTTTGCATCACGTGTATGATTACCTGTAATTACGAGCCTTTTCTTGGTTCGTGCGCACCGTTAATTGCAGCAATCAGAGCAGCTTACAGGAACGAAGCTAAATTTAATAATTAATCATCATCGAACAGGCAATGACTACGGAGATCCTGTAATACGAGATCTGCAAGATCTAGTAGACCCACAACAGTTAATAATGGTGCCCAAACGTAAAAGAATACCCCAAATTAATCATGCCAAAAGGCAGAGAAAGGTTATGACATTGTGCGAAGAAGAAAGAAAGTTGTTGGATACGTCGCAAAAAGTGAAAGTGCGGCATCTGTGGGCCACTATTACCGGATCAATGAATAAACTCTGTAAACGTGAGTCAAACAATCCATGCAAGGTTTCCTGCCAGCAAAGCACAAAAGGCTCATTCCAGTCCATGATCCTCATATTGAAAGGAGAGAAAACGCACCTGATTTGGAATAAGAACCAAACAGAGAAAAATGCCTTTGAGTGGATTGATGTATAGAGAAACCATTGTGAATTTACTCTGACTTTGAATAGACGGTGTTTGGAAGAAACCATTGTAGATTTCCCAACATTTTCACAAGGTACCCGGGCCGAAGGCTCCAGGTCAACCGTGGCTCATGGAACGAATCGAGGCGAAGGGATTTATGCTGGAGCAGTTTTTACACCAAAGAGATAAGTTTATTTTGTAAGAGGATGCTATCTTGTACCTTCTATCCAAGCAGGGAAGATCTGCTCTGGAGCAAGGTGGTTAAGGATTGTTTCTTCTATGTGGCAAAGCAGCAGGCGACTTCGTCATGCTCCTGATGATCTAACAACCATTGCAAGTTCTACATCCACTCTTTCTCACCTCCACTCTCCCCCTCCGACAGCATCATCATCTCCGAGCTAAGTCTTGTGTTTTCTATTTTCGGCAGAGGACAGTATGAACAGTACGTAATATGTTTACCCTCACACACCTTGCTGTTTTGAAATAAATTCAAAAGGTAAAAGTCTTGTGTTTTGTTTAATTTACACCATATTTATTGTTTACATGTTTTACGGGTGTTTAAAAAAAGTGAACTATTTGAACATTTTATTGTAGAAAAATTAGAAAAGGTAGCAAGTTCAGTGATACATTAATGGAAAGCATCACACCATGCCATTTTCAAATCACTCATTATACTGCTTGTAATTGATATTTCACCAAAGTTTCGTCAAATCCATCCACAACTTTTTGAGTAATCCTGGTGGAGGTATAAATTTACATCATGTCATCTTGCTTAATATTTTGATTTAATTACATCCATTGTTCTACCTGTTTACCAATGCAGAATGACACTAGTCTTAATGATCAAGACGAGTTTTCCATTCTGTTCTTTTTCAAGTAAATGGGCTCAAATATACACTGGAATATTTTACAATCACTGTAATACAACGTATTCAAACAGGAAATGAAAAATCTTTACAACATAGTTGTTGAAGAACTTGCTATTTGCTGATGTATGTGGAAGGAAAGGAAACAGGTTAGAAATACATTATAATACCCATATTTTTGTCGCTTTTGTCAGAATGTCATTATCTTATATGTAATATATTTAAGACACCTCAGTGAGCTGGGATTTTGAAAGGAGATAATAAATTATGAGAGTGATAAAAAGAGAAAATATACATCGGCATTGATCGATATTCTTGAAATTATTACTTTTTCTTTTTTTTTTACAGTGCTGTGAAATATATTACCTACCAGTAGTTTGAAACTGCAATTGTGGAGATGAAATCCTGAATGAAAGGACGTTCAAGAGAAATATTTTGGAAAGGTTCTGAATCACAGGAACCCAGCTCTTTATAAATGCAAGCAGCTATTCCTGAAAAATATGAAGTATCATATAAAATGCCGTTCACAAATTCAATAAACCTGTTAAATTGCTGAATCAAATGATCTTCACAAAAGTAAAACAAGAGGTTCTAATGGTTGCATGGTGCTGTATATTTCTGCTGGAATTGGGGTGACTTTTTTGTTATCCAGTTCAAATTAAGTAATTTCACGTCTTAAATTCCTAGCTAATGTGCAATTGGGTGGGCTGAGTTGATACAATGGATTATTAATGCTTTAACATAGGGATTATAAATATTTCTTTCAAATTAATGATGGTTTTCTTCATGTCCACTGTTAAGACATGGTGCATCTTGAAAAATGAAATAAAAACAGTGACAACAACAAAATAAGAAAGTTTCCATACAACTATGATTGAGGAGAATTATATAGTTTGGCATACTAGGTTGTGGCTTCACAATTAAGGTGGTTGGTGAAGGATCTTAAGGTCCTGAGTTACAGCCACAGCCATGCAAAATAACACCAGGCAGATTGACCCAGTCTGTGATCCTACTGTGGTTATAAAAATGAGTATCAGCTTGCTGGGAGAGAGCCAGTTAGTTCGTGTCCTATGTCAGAGTGGCGACCTGTTCAGGATTGTCCCCCTCGCCAATGAACCTGCCTCAGAAGCCTTATGCACCAGGAAGGAGGATCATCCATATAATTTTGCAATGGGTTGATAAAATGGACCTTATCATTATCTCTGTGCTCATATGTTCAATCACTATTTTCTTATTTTGCAATTCATTGTATCAATGTGATAATGGGTCATTACAGTGTAACCAGCTTTTATATTGCTGGTCGTTGTAGCAAAATTGTTGAGGTGTGTGCAAGCCCATCTATGTTCGTAATTATAATGCAAATAAGTCTAGTTTGTTTCATGTCTGATGTTATCGATGCTATCTTGCAAATTAAGTGTGGGTTATGTAAGCTCAGGAGCTATTTCTTACTCACCAAATCCAGTCGAACCTTGAACTTGAACCTTGAACTGTGTGTAAGAATACAGAAGACAAACATTTTCTGGTCTAGCCAGGTTAGCGTGACAGTGTGAAGAGTATCAGAGGAAAAGTCAGAAAGTCAATTTAACTTCGCTCTTCTATGAGCCTCACTCTTGTAGAGACCAAAAAAACACCTCACTTCCAGCCTAAGTTATGGATAGAATAATGGCTATTCATCAGGTTTTTTATGGCCTTTAGTTCAATTTGGGGTTCTTAAGTGTTTGTTATTTTCTTTGTCATGAACTTACTCCCACCGTTTGGAGATGTTCTGGGCTGAAGGATCGAAACCTCGATGAAAAACGGTGCCAGCTGATGATCCAGCACTTGGGAAATCAGTAAATTGCTTACAAGTTAAGGTTATAACTTCAAATACAATAGCTTTTGTAAGTACTTACCAGTACATAATATATCTGTGTTTGTGTGTGTGTGTGTGTGTGGTGTGTGTGTGTGTGTGTGTGTGTGTGTGTATTGTTATGTCAGGCTTCCTTCTTGGGACTATGATGCAGTAATTGGTCTTTATTTTGATTGTGCATCGTGTTTTATGCCATCATTTGTTTATGAACTGATTTTGATATTTTTTCACGTGAATGAACTTGTGTGAAACTTCCTGATTGCAATCGTGTGCAAAGGTTGATAAATAAATAATTATTCAGCAATCCGAGTCAGACCCACCAGCTCCTGTCTGCCGATCTCGCTCAGTTGGCGACACGGGAGAATATTTAAGAAAAATAAGTTTCAGGCAGGGTTTCAATTCTCTCCTCTTTTCTCTCTGGTGGTAATAAATTGTCTTGGCAATCTAAAAATGCCTGCCCTGATAATCCCTGCTGGTGGAAAATGTGGTCAAGTTATTAAAAAAAAAAATCTTCCAGAAAAAACATTTCAGAACTCACCGCAATCTATTTTTCTTGGAATAGTTTTTCACATTTGAGCTCTTTGCTGTTGACATTATATAGAAGTTTAAATGATCAGGTTACAAAAGGCTTTGCTGATTGGCTTTGTATTGCTTATTAGAGGAGAAAGTGTGGTCCGGACAAAACGTTCAATAATTACATGTAATACCAGTAGGGGTACCCGGCATTGCCCGTTGCTGTTCTAATCCTGTTGGCATTTTGAAGAAATCAATTATTTTTTCTATCTATTTTTGTGGGGCCTCTCCCAGCACATTTTCCTACACCACTAAGGATGGGTTGGGGACAATTTAATATTACCTTTCACCGTAGCTCAAAGGCTTAGGCACTGTGGAGCAAATAAAAATAAAAAGTCCCCAAAATCAAACTTTAAAAAAAAAATTCAAAACATTTTTTCCACCCTATAAAACACTCCCCGTCATCACTGATGAACCTCTGAAAGTTTGAGAAAAGATCCGTTCAGCCATCTCTGAGAAAAAATGGTGACACACAGACACACACACAGTACATCTCTCTTATATTTATAGATATCTTACCGAAGGATATCGTGGAGCAGAACCCATGTTGCACAAAAAAGTGCTGATTGTTGTCCAATCGATTCCTCCATGACAGAAACCTTTGTCAATTTTTCAACTGGTATCTCCAATGACTGAATAATTTCCTGATCTAGAAAAAGGAAGCACCATTTTCCGCATTGCTTAAAGATTCCGAAGATTGCCAAATATAGCTACAAAACCATTATAATCAAAGGGGAAAATAATTTGTTTACCTTTTACTTACATCGTTCAATATGTTTTCTTCATTCAGCAAAGGTTGTCCTATTGTAGTGAAAGTGCTCTGTAAAAACCTTGGAATGAATCCACACTGCAGCAAAATATAGGAGAAAGTAATGTAATGAGAACTGGTACATCTTCCTTTCTCTCCATGAAATATGAAAAACAGGTCTGTCATGAGCAATGGGTAGAAAACAAAAATGAGGTCAAAATTTCTGTTCTACCAGTTACAAGCAATCCATTTAAACATGTGCCGTGCATCAAAATGGTGACTTTGCAGTAAAATACGATTAAAATCCAATGAGGAAGCAAGTCTTGGAGAATGACTTTAAAAGTGTTCATACATTTATTAATTTTGTTAATCATGCATCTAAGTGACATTTAAAGCACAACACAACAACAAACCTTGTCCTGATGATGCAACTACGCCATGAGCTTGGGATTTTTTGCCACACCAATCATCCTTTACACCTGGCATGGGCAAACCTTTTCTGAGTCACGGGCCAGAACTACCCCCCACCCATTGAAATAATGTGTCAAAATAATGTTATCTCGGCATGTGAGTAGGTGTGGTAGGTTACAATACACAACACTAGCAATTCAAGAGGCACCAATCATATTTATCTGAATTCAGCAACATCAGCAAATAATTTTATGGAGGAATTCTGAAAAAATTTCGAACCAATTGTACCCCAAAAGTGCACACGTGCTCAGAATGCAGATTGAAAATTTAACATCATCACTGTCAGAATGGTGACATATTATGCGGGTAATTCCATGTTGGTGGACACACAATTTTACAAATTTTAGAAACTTTTCAAGTGAGTTTTCTTCATGTAGGAGGTCGGAATTTTTGCTGTGTGGCAATATGATTTTTAGCCCTCGAGTATTAGGATCACAAAATGGGAGGCTGCTGGATTCTCCTATACAATGGACAACAGACTATGCTTGGTGTTGATGCATGCTCAAAATCTAAAAATCCTTGCTCAAAAATTCAAGGGGAAGTTTCAGGAGAGGTAACGGTATAGCATGATAACACTCCGATCATGCAATATACAGTCAGGTTTAAGGTTATAAAAAACAGTTTTATTCATATTATTTTGCTGATTACTTGAATGACCCATGCCCTAATTAGTTTAGTGTCAGACACAATTTTTGTGGCGGATGCACAATCTGCCAAGATGTCCATTTCACTTTCTGAAAAAGGTGCGTTTGAGGATACTTAAGATCAAGACCAGCGTTAAAATAGACATATATATTTGGCAATTCGACAAATTGAACAACCTTTTCAATGCATGGAACCAAATTTCTATGCAGCATCACCTGCATTGAAAAGTGAGCATCATAGATGTGCTCCTTCGTGAAACGGCAATTTCTTGAAGAATGATTGATTTGTGAATGTCAGTGTCAACTATTGGTGAACACAAATGAGAACAAGAAAAAGAGCAATCAGAGATTGCAAACCCTCACCAGGACTTCTTTGAGTGGTGTATTTTTTTTATTATAGTTTTTTAGGTAAATCCAATATGGCTGCAAGACCATGTGACCTATGATGTCATATGTGTGACCCTTTTGTTCCTCATGGATAGCGGTCATATGTTATAGTTTCACCTCGATCTTTTCAGCCATTTCAGAGAAGATTTTTTTAAAGGTTTTATTTGAAAAAAACAATATGGCTGCCGAATCACGGACCGATGACATCATGAAAAAAAATTGTGGACATTTATCCTGAAAGACCCTCAAAATTTTTTAATCCTGATCGGATGTAGCCTTTCTACATATGCAATTTGACGTCATAATGAAGGCACCTATGACGTCATAAAAATACCACACATTCTCCATGAGTACTTGCTATGTGCCACTTGTACACCCATTTTTTGGGAACATTTTTGTGAAGTTTCCCCTCGATTTTGTCCAGCCGTTCTGGAGAAGATTTTTTTTTAATAGTTCTTAGTAAATGCAATATGGCTGCCAACCATGTACCAATGGCATCAATGTGTGAACCTTTTGTTCCTCATGGACAGGTGATCATCCTTATAAGTTTTGCATCAATCTGTTCAGCCACTTCAGAGAAGATTTTTGAAGGTTTTTTTTTCAACAATATGGGTGCCAAAGATCACATGACAAATGACATCATTAATTTTTTTCCTTGACCCATTTTATCCCTAGATGACCTCAAAATTTTTCATACTGATCGATGTGGCGTTCTGCAAATGCAATTATGACATCATAATGAGGGCACTATGACGGCATAAAAATCAAACTCATTCCCCATAAGGAGTACTTGTTATGTGCCAAGTTTCAACTTTTGTCCTTGGTGCGGTTTCAGTGATACAGAGGTCCAAATTTTCCAATATGGCTGCCACACCAACGTGACCTATGACATCATAATTATCATTAAAACATTCTACATGGGTAGTCGCACCAATGGGGTGGAAATTTTGTCTGAATCCGACAAGCGGTTGCGGAGAAAAACATGAAAGTTCTGTGCGGACAAAAGAACAAATAAACAAACAAACAGACGAACAAACGGACCCAAATGCAAAACCCTCTCCTTTGCGAGAGTAATATAAGGGCACTCGGTAGAGCGCATACCTCCGCATGCAATGACTGATCCACAAGAACATTCGGGCCAATGTATTTTTGAAATATTCATTGATATCTCATTTTTGCCTCCCTATCTCTATGGTAAAGAATCACTTAAAACATTATCAGATCCGGATCCGGATTCAGATCTTCACCATAAACTGAAATAAACTCTTTTTTGTCACACACACAAAATGTCCACCAAGTTTCGTCCAAGTCCGTCACAACGTTTTGAGATATTCGTGCAATATATCACTTTTGGCCCTTCTCTCATGGCGAAGAATCACTTAAAAAATTATAGTAGCCGATCCGATCTGGATGTTTATCAAAGTCTCATCAGTTTCGTCCTTGTCACACACCCAACCCGTCACAAAATTTCATCCGAATCCATCCACAACTTTTTGAGTATCCTGCCAAAAGACAGACAGAAAGTGTGAAACATAATCTCCTTCACCTTCGGTGGCAGAGGTAAATTAGAACCACACAAAAGAGAGCCGGAACAAAGCAAAGAAGCAAGAGTTTCAGTTTTGCATTGACCCATAGGTACGTTTCTTAAATTCATGCATGTGTTTCTTCAATTCAGACAAACCAAATTGTCCACGGTGGCCCGAGACTATTGTGGCTTAATCTTGCGAATTATGTCATGCTTGTAATAGAAAATGTGTCCTCATTTTCAGGCCACATCCAATGATGCCAGCTGGTGCATACCATTGACCTTCACTTCATTTCTAAAATATTTGTTACCTCACCAGGGAACCTAGTAGCTCACCAGTTTCAATCCCCTACCCAAGATGTAAATTGGTCAATGTTTTGAGGTGTTCATGTGTCTGTATATCTCCATCTATTTCGCTTTTGATGGAACCTTCAACTCGTGCACAGTATGTCAAGCATTGGGTCAATGAAGGGTGTCTTTCACGAGAATCTGATACTTCCCACGCGGTCTAACACAATGTACTTTATGTGTGTTGGGTATGGCAAAGGTGTTACTCCAAGCAGCTGCAATTCATTTTTATTTGCATTGATGATCTCGGCAGAGATATAATAGATGTTTGATGTTGGGATTGCCGCTCAACAGCTATGCTGTATATGCCCTTGCAGTCATCAGCCTCACTCCTTCCACTCTTGACGAATCTCCAGACCAAGCTCATTGTTCCTCCTTAGCCATCCCAATCATTTTCCATGAGATGTGACTGAAAATTCATCTGAGCTGGACATTGAATTCTCTTCCCATTTTGTATAAAGTTGGAGAGAGATAACGCTGTTTGAATTGGGAGCTTGCACCATCGGAGAACATCGCTTTCCCTACAATGTGAGGGTACTTATTTCAAACCATGAGAACATAAGGGGCATGAAGGCAGGACTCGAATTTGTCATGCTGTAGTTTCATCAGATAATAACACAATATCCTCTGTCGTAGCGCTTTCATCGTCGATCCAACATGGTCCGTGAAGCAATGTAATCGCTTATCAGTCCACTGGGTGGATTGGATTTAGTTCTGTTGCAGATGCTAGCGTTTTTGTGGGGGGGGGGGGGGGAACTTGAAGAAGAACTTTCCTCCATTGATATTGTTCCTCAATCCGTCCATGTATTCAACCCTGACGCCCTTTAACTGAACGTTCAGTAGGAACAGTTTCGGCTTGTCCTTGAGTTCTTTCAAATGCTTCTGATGCTGTCCCAGCTATTTCAACTGAAGCAACACCGTTAGTAGTCTGCCACTGTTGGTACCTTGATAGCCGAAATACTCAAATTGATCAGGGTACCAATATTGTCAACGCATACTTGGCCTGTTGTTTCTACAGTCCTCCCATTTTGGATCACATATAATTTGCTCGATGAACCCGAAGTTTTGGCTGAAGGTCCTTGCACGAATAGTGGCAGACAGGAGGAGCCGGACATTTTGCATGATGTGTACAATGCACAATTGTGGGGAATGTTGTCAAAGAACTTTTACATGATTTTGGGCGCAACTCGCAAAATTTGCAGAAATGACAATGAGGACATTTGTTGCATTCTCATACAGAATTGTAAGCTCTCTCAAGGAACATCAAGCAAGATATCCGTGCCTGAAACATGAGCTTTGATTTAATTTCCAATGTTTTATCTTTCTTTCACACGATCACTCAGTCCTTCTTCGCCAGGAACTTGGTCCCCAAAAATCGTCCTTCAGAAAAAAATTGGTCACTTTCTTGATTGGTCGCAATTACTGGTTGCATTTTTCATCTTACGAGAGGACTAAGAATTTTTACTCCTGATTTTGAGGCAAGGAAGTGAAACCACCCAGTGGTTTCCTCAGAGATATGGGCAGTGAGGAGCAAGCCTTCTTCTTGGCCTTACTCATACCTTGTTTTCAAGCGATATGGTGATATCGCTTGTGTCACTCATCTGAGTGTGGTTCGTCTGAAAAACACGATGTGAAAACTGTCCGGAGCATAAAATACCGTGAAAGACAATGAAACAATTATAGTATAACACTTTCTTGGAAAAATGACTTTGACAGAACTTGAACACCACCTCTCGAAAGGAAAATCAGACAAATTTGGACTTGTGAAGTACTTAACAAAATCTCAGCCTTCTTGCGTCGGAACTTTCTCATCGTTGAGTTTTGAATGATCCGATATCCTTCCATTCAATGTGTTGTTCATTTTTTGTCTAATGATCTTACCCTTTATTTTATTTTTCCTGTTCCTCTCAGAATACCTCATTTGGTTGCATCATGCTTTAAGTTTTGGCTCATTACTCATCATTTTTCTTTATCTCATCAAAGCCATACTATACAATTAACGAAGGCGTCTAACAGACTCCGCTTCTCCGTGACATTTTGGATGGAATAAAGCACGCAACAAACGCAACATGCAATACGCGTCAGAAACAAACTCAAATATATTCTGATCAATGACTCAACCTCTAATCAATGTGCCATGGTAGACTAAACATGCGGATTGGAGTGGGAGTTCTTTTTGAGATGTTTTTTTCTGGTTTTCAAACTGTGCTAGTACACCCACACTCGGAAATGCGGAAGTGACGTCTCATGGCACGGGAATGAGGAAGTTGAAACATTCACACTGCATGAGGCATGTGGAGTGATGCGACACCCATTGTGTTGTCATTTACCAACAAACGGATGCGACGCT
>CM068952.1:144890983-144911393 GCA_035128595.1 Eptatretus atami
GCCAAATTTCAAACCTACGTGGGATTAATTGGCTTATCGGAATTGGATTTCGCCTACTTTGTGAACGTACCCCGCGCCGATTTATCAGCAATTGTTTTATTTTTATTTGAAGTTTTTCCGTTTTCTTTAATTTGGCTGTTACAACCAAAGCGTCCCCAGCAACATCGCAATTTCCAAAGCACTAGGTCATAAGATGTACCTACCACCGAGTTTGGGTCAAAATCCGCCCACGTTTACAATTTATGCTGATGCTGATGACAAACGAACAAACATCCAAACAAACAGACAGAATTACTGACAATAAGGGTCACCTATTGCGGCGACCCAATAATAGCAAGGCTTTCTTTGAGTGGATCAGGGGAAAAGAACAGGTTAGGAGCAGTGTGGGCCCATTGAGGAAGAGCACCGGGAGAGTGGTTGGTGAGGAAAGTGAGATGGCAGGCTTATTAAACAGGTATTTTGCTTCAACTTTTACACAAGAACAGTCAGGAGAATTGCCAATAGCTGAGAGTATAAATCAAGGAGGTGAGGAAGGGCTTTTACAGAAGATTCAGGTTGGAGTGGAGGAAGTAAAAGAATAGTTAGGAAATCTAAGAGTAGATAAGGGTCAGATAATATGCACCCAAGAGTATTGAGGGAAGTGTCGGAGAAGGTAAGCCAGATATTAACGGATATTTTCAATTGCTCACTGGAGTCAGGACAGGTACCGGATGAGAAATATAGTAGATAGTAGTATAGTAGAAATGTAGTAGAAATGTAGAGTAGCCAATGTAATACCATTATTTAAGAAAGGATCCAGAGAAGAATTGGGAAACTATAGACCTGTTAGTTTGACTTCAGTTGTGGGAAAGGTGTGAGAGACATTAATTAAGGACCAGATGAGAAACCTTTGAAATAAATACAAATTAATTACAGGTAGTCAGCATGGGTTTACCAAAGGTAGTTCCTGTCGAACAAATCTTTTAGAGATGTATGAAACAGTGGGTGGGTGGATGAGGGATTGGGTGGATGATGTTAAGGCACTGGACATAGTATATCTAGACTTTAAGAAGACATTTGATAAGGTACCACATCGGAGGTTGTTAGCCAAAGTGAGGGCTTGTGGAGTGGCTGGTCAGGTAGCTAATTGGATTGCAAAGTGGCTTAGTGATGGGAAGCAAAGAGTGGTTGTGAGTGGGAGGATGTAAGTAGAGGGGTGCCTCAGGGATCAGTACTCGGACCATTACTATTCATTATTTATATCAATGATTTGAATTGTGGGGTAAAGAGTAAGCTTTCCAAATTTGCAGATGACACAAATCTTGGAGGTACGGTGGATAGCAGATGGGGTGGTGATCAGATTCAGGGAAGTATTGATACTTGAATAGATTGGACAAAAGATTGGTCGATGCAATTTAACCTGAGCAAGTGTAAGGTGTTGGGGATGGGAAATAATCATGAAAATAGAGATTACAGGATGCAAGGAGTAATTTTGGAGTGTGTGACATGGGAGAAGGATCTGGGAGTGGTAATAGATACAGGAGGTAAGCAGGCAGCACACGTGCCGAGGCAGCTATAGGTAAAGCAAAAGGGTTTTAGGTTGTATTCGGAGGAGATCATTTATAAATCAAAAGAGGTGGTGTTAACATTGTACAGGAATTTAGTGAGGGCCATATTTAGAATATTGTGTGCAGTTTTGGTCACCACAGTTCCGGAAGGACAGAGATGCCATAGAGAGGGTTCAGTGCATGGCTTCGAGATTGATTCCAGGCCGAGCGAGACTTAGCTATGAGGAGTGGCCGAAGGAGACAAGGCTTTATTCACGAGAAAGGAGGCGGTTATGAGGAGATATGATAGAGATGTTTACGATAATGAAAGGTAGAGGTAAAATAAGCGCATATGAATTATTCAGCAGAGTAGACAGTAATAGGACAGGGGCCATTGCCTGAGAGTAAAGAAGAGGAGAGTTAAGACGGTAGCAAGGCAGGGGTCTTTTACTCAGAGAGTAGTTAATGCATGGAATGATCTCCCTGGAAAGGGAGTGGCAGCAGAAACAGTATATAAGTTTAAATTGGAATTAGATAGGTACCTGGAAGTTATGGAGATAGAGGGGTATAGGGATGTTGACATGACTTTTCGGTAGTTTGAGCATTGATCAGTGATTGTGTGCATGTGTACGGAATGCTGTTGGTGGGGGTCTCTCAAGTGTGTTGTGTGGTTGATGTTGTGTGTGTTTTACCAAAGCCCATGTCCCTCCCCTGGGAAAAAAAACAAAAAAAAAACAAAAAACACTGAATTTTAAAAAACAAACAACATTTTGCATTTTCATATTTTCATCTGCTGTTTGATAAATTAGTGTGGTATTCATGTGGCACAGCCATGATTGGCTGAATGGCCTCCACCTGTGTCTAATTTCCTTGTGTTTCCTTGTGTTAAACGGAAGGTTTTTGAAAGTGCAAAAAAAGCGATTTGTGTTCTTCATTGTTCAAGTACATAATTCAATTGAAATAAAATAGATTTTAAAGGCTTTAAAAAAAATAGTTTTTTGGAAGTTTAACGCTGTTGATGTAGCGTATTTTACACCACGTTATTTAATATCTTACATTTGTTCTTCACACCTGGTTTTTGTGTCCTTTATGACATCCTTTAAAATGGTAAGTTTCCTGTTTGGAATGATTTTTAATTTTCTTTCACTGCTCGATAGGCAGACAGACTAAAAAAAAAATTACCTTACTCCTCTCTGGGCATGCGTGTTTGGGATGAGATTTCACACAATTTTCCAATTTCACAGTCAAATACTGCGAAGCCACAGGTTCGTGTTCCGATTCATGTTCTCCATTGTTCAAAATATAAAATTCAATTTAAATTAAGTTGTTCTTCGATCACAGATTGACGTGTGTAGACAGACAGACAAAGTCAACCAATTGCTTCATGTCACTTTTTGCTTCATGTACATGGGGTAACAACAATACTACTACTACCTCTACTGCAACACCACCACTACTACTGCTCCTATTACTACAACTATTACACCAATGATACTCCGTCTACTACTGTTGCCACAATACTGCTTTACTAAAACAATACTACAACGACAATACTACTACTATTACGACAACAATACTACCACTGCTATGACAACAATAAAAATACTTCTACGATAACAATGACGATTACTACAACAGTACGAGTCCTACGTTGATGAAGGAAGCAAATAAAACTGATTGGCATTTTAAATTTCTAACCAGTTAAATCCTCAATGGGTCTTTTTTTTAAAGACATGATATCAGGCTTGTAATGGAGCTGCCTAACACACACATGGACATAGACAAACATATGCTGCATGCTCAGGCACATGCTGCCATACCTGACCTGACCTGATATGCTATGCAACACAAGGCTGTTAGACAAGACAAACACAACCACTGAGCTTGGGGGAAGTTCTGTCAATTACCAGGGTACTCTGGATACCAGGGACCTCACAACAATGGTTCCACCTTTCTCACCGCACTCAGCGGGGAATTTCCTCCTCCCCATGTTTACCAAGGAATTGTCTGTGCTCTTAATCTTTTAAATGCTGAATGCCAAGGAAGGAAGCAGCACGTACCATTATTAAAATTTTTGGTATGATTCGTCCAGGGTTTGAAGCACCAATTTCCAAGACTCAGAGCAGATGCTCTAACCATTGCACCGAGGCTGGTCCCATTACCATAACCTCTTAACTCACAACTGATCATTCTGGCCTGGCGATCAGATGTAAAGACAGGGATTGTATCGATGTACATGGAAAAACCAGTTGAAATGATTTGAAACAAAAATTTGATACTGGAGTGGCGACAATTGTTAAACTGCCACCCGGGTGGCTGCCGTTAGTAAAAAATAAACAAAATAATTTTAGTAATCGAGTATGAAGTGTAAATATATGCAGAATAAACGCAAATAATTTAATTGCACTTTAAACATCAGCAAATACAGCACGAAATACTTTGTAACATGAACAGCATAAATGTACTGCAACCAAAACATTGAAAAGCAATAACTGAATCATATTCTGAAAGGGACAGATTGAACATGCACTGTAATGGGGTAAACAAGGAAATTGGAGCTATGAGACTCCTCTCTCTACATTCTCAACCTTATTCAATTTCAAACCAGCAATCTAAAACAAAACAATATAAGCATCAATATCCTCCTTTTCAACTTTTAAAATAAACTTTAGGATATATTATGGAATTTCGAAATGAAATAATGATGCAGAATTTATGTGGATTTCTATTCTTGTATCTTCATTTAATTTTAACATCCTTAATCTTCAGAGTTTTTTTGCAGGAGTGACCTCCAATCCTGGGAAAGGGAAAACATCAAATGAACAATCCATGCAAAAAAAAAAATAAGCAAAAAAGTTTATATCCATCTCAAAGAGGGTCAATTTAGAAAAACAGAATTTAACATGGTAACAATGATAGTTGTTTCTCAAAAAAAAAAAATCTTGAATAAAAACGTATGTGTAAATTTTGTTGTGATTATTTTACAATCATGTGGAACTCATAAACTACAGTCGTGTTCATGATAATAACAAATGTAACTTTTTAAAAGCTCAGGAACATGGAAGAACAAGATGACCCCTGATCCCATTCTCTTCACTTGTGGTTTTTATCTACTTTCTCCCCTTGGATCGGCCGTGAAACCGACAAGCCAGTCCCTCCCTCCATCAATCATGTCATTGCTCCGCCTCCCTTCTTTCCATATACTGTGTGTATGTATAT
Organism: Eptatretus atami; assembly: GCA_035128595.1. Classification (NCBI taxonomy): domain Eukaryota; kingdom Metazoa; phylum Chordata; class Myxini; order Myxiniformes; family Myxinidae; genus Eptatretus; species Eptatretus atami. The sequence goes on from CM068952.1 coordinate 144,895,729, forward strand.
ATATAATAAGGGGGCTGCAAAAGTAGGTATACAGTAATGAAAACAAGTACAGTCCTTACTGTATACCTACTTTTCAGCCCCCTGTATATATATATATATATATATATATATATATATATATATATATATATATATATATATATAAAAAATAAAACATAACTATGCCAAATATGCCTGGTGTTGGCTTAATGGTTCGGGTGGTGGGCTTGGGGGTTGACTCTGCCTGTCATCCTTCCGAGGTTGGCAAAATGAGTGCCAGCTTGCTGGTATCCTGTGTTGGAGTGGTGACCTGTCCAGGGTTGTGCACAATAGCCCAGGAGACTGCTTAGGCAGCTCCAATGCTCTGCACAGGGTGTGGTCCCGATGGATGGATGGATTCTTAATGTTGCCAAAGGATGTCTTAGAACTCACCATAGGGCGAAGAAGAATTTTGTCTCTCAATGGACACTAGATACCATTGACCAGAGTCGCATGTACAGGCTTAATGGTGGAGCTGAGCTGTTCAAGAAGTTGAGGCATAAAACTGTACATGTGCTGAGGGTGGAGCATGAGGCCTATGTGCGACAAATCTGTGAGGGGGTAGAGCATCACCTGTGGTCAAGTGATTCTCATCCTGCTTAAAGGGGAATTTGTGCATTGCGTTTTTCCAAGCCCGTCCCTCGGTGTACTGCAGTTAGAGTGGAGGTTGGTGGGCTCTTGACAGAGGAGTCTGACGTGAAGGCCTGCTGGGCCGGTTACTTTGAGCAGCTGCACCAGGTTGACCCACAAGCTGTTGAGTTGGATGTCAGGGTGTCACCATTCTTATTGCTGACCTTCAACCAACTGTGATCCACTTCGTTTGTGGAAACACAGGCTGTAGTGAACCGGTTGAAATGGGATAAGGCTCCTGGGATCTGTGGCATGCATGCTGAACTTGTCAAGGCTGATGGAAATACTGTACTTGTGTCATTGTTGCATGCTGTTCTGTGCTCTGTTTGGAACAAAGGCATCATTCCAACTGACTGAAAGAGGGGCCTTCTTGTCCTTCTCTGTAAGGGGAAGTGTGATCGCCAGGACTGCAACAACTACCAAGGGGTGATGGTGCTCTCAGTGCCGCCGGGCAAGGTCTTTGCTCGGACAATTCTTGAGAAGGTTCGCCACCACCTTCTTGAAAACCAGCACCCAGAGCAGTCAGGCTTCACACCAAAGAGGTCAAAAATTGTCCATATCCTTGCTCTTCGGGTCCTCACCTAAGCCTGGTGTTGGCTTAGTGGTTAGGGTGGCGGCTTGGGATCCGAGGGTCCTGAGTTCAAGCCCCGTTGGCCGCTGAATTAATATACACCAGGAGGTTGACTCAGCCTGTCATCCTTCCGAGGTCGGCAAAATGAGTACCAGTGTATTGGTAAGGGGGACACTGCATCAGCGGCATAGCCGCGTCCCAACCAATGATGCAACCAGCAGCCACATGCTGTACTCGATAGAGAGAGGATCCTCACTGAAAACAGACGTAAGTTTCGGCAGGGGCTGCTTGCAGCCTATGTTGATCTCTGCAAAGCGTTCGATTCAGTGAATTGTGATGCCCTCCGGAGGATTCTCGGTCTTCGTGAGGTGCCACCAAAACTGATCAATCTGATGTCTGAACTATACTCTGGTACTGAGAGTGCTGTGAGATGTGGTGGTTCCATTTCTGACATATTTCCAGTTGCTACTGGAGTTCGTCAGGATTGTGTAATGGCCCCCACACGTTTTCAGCGCTTGTATGGACTGGATTCTGAGGACGATGTCGGAGAGATCAAGCTGCAGTGCATCGTTTGAGTGTCAACATTTCTGACCTTGATTTCGCAGACGATGCAGTCATCTTTGTGGAGACTCTGGATATCCTTTGGGGCCCCCCGAGGTGTTGAATGAAGAGTCAGAGCCACTGAGATTACGAGTTTTCTGGGTCAAAACTAAGATCTAGGCTTTCAGTGACATCTTGGATGCTGATATATTGTCTGTACCTGTTTGTGGTGAGGATGTTGAGGTCACAGAGAGTTTCACTGACTTTGGCAGTGATATTCATGTCTCTGCTGGCTGTGAGCCAGAGGTCATCAGACATCTGGGTCGGGCCTGGGGAGTCATGGATTCACCGGATCATGGGGTGTGGTGCTGCCGGTACCTGTGCAGGAGGACAAAAGTCCGAGTCTTCAGGTCTTTGGTGCTTCCAGTCTTGCTCTATGGATGTGAGACTTGGACTCTGACCAGGGATCTGAGACAGAGACTTAAGTCCTTTGGTACCAGGTCTCTTCGGAGAATCCTTGGCTATTGCTGGTCGGACTTTGTGTCTAACAAGCAGTTGCTGAGAAAGACTCAAATGAGATTTGTCACCTGCATAGTCCGTGAGCGTCAGCTGCGGCTGTATGGACATGTGGCTCATTTTCTGACGCTAATGCTGTTCACCAGATTCTCTCACTGAGGGAGCCTCGTGAGTAGAGGAGGCCAATGGGCCGACTTCGTGCCTCATGGTTACAGCAGGTTGATCGGCATCTCAAGGAGATCGGGATGTGACAGGCATCTGCCAATGGGATGGCCAGACGGAAGCCGCTGGAGTACTGGCAGGAAGTGGACACAGCGATGCACTGCTTCCATACATGACCTGACCTGACCTTTCCCCATAGATCATGCTTCATCCACCAAACCATGCTTCCCATGCTGCACCATTCCCATCACTTCCTCCTGTTGCAACCACTCCTCCCTTTCATCCACCTCTGCTCTTGCATTCCACTTCCGACTTGCCTTCTTCTCTAGGAGATCATTCTTCACCAATGGATCACTCCAATCCCGCACCATCATGAACTCCTGCACCCTCATCACCTCATACTCCTCGGCCGTCTCACCACAATACTCCTTGACTTTCTCGCCTTAAAGCCCATCCTCGCCCATCGCATCAACCTTTACAACTGCTCTAGCACCTCTACTGCTCCATCAGCTGACTGTTGGGCAACTGTCAGGTCATCCATGAATGCAAACATTGCTGGCAAGCTCTGACCAGGGGCTAGCTCCACTTCTTTCCAATGTATACTCACAGCCCGTATCAGCAATTCCATAACTAGCACAAACAAAATAGGAGAGATGGCACATCCCATCGGGATCCCCATTGCCAACTTCGGCCACTCTATTATGTCGGACTGTGCGCAAACCGCATGCAAAACTGATAATAATATGCCATCAGAAAATCCCCAAATCTCTGTGGCAACCAAAATAAATCCATGGCATATTTGATCAAGGGATGCGGCACTGACCCATATGCATTATCCAGGTCCAGCCATACCACTGCAACATCCTTCTTTTGCCGCTTTATCTCCTGTAATACTTGCCAGACCTTTGCCGAGTGTTCATTATACATCCTGGTGAACCTGGTATTCCTGCCTTTTGTAGAGCCATCCACAAAACCATACATATGTTTCAACACCCAAAGGCAAACAAAGTACACACACCATCAGGGGAGCAAGCTATTGCTCCCCTGATTACCTATTGCTCCATCACGGGCAATCTATTGTGTCCCAATTTCGTTATTGTGGTATTTAATTTCCTCCAATTGCGTTTTTTGAGCTGAGATGAGTCATTGTTTGCATCCACGTGTATGATTACCTGTAATTACGAGCCTTTTCTTGGTTCGTGCGCACCGTTAATTGCAGCAATCAGAGCAGCTTACAGGAACGAAGCTAAATTTAATAATTAATCATCATCGAACAGGCAATGACATACGGAGATCCTGTAATACGAGATCTGCAAGATCTAGTAGACCCACAACAGTTAATAATGGTGCCCAAACGTAAAAGAATACCCAAAATTAATCATGCCAAAAGGCAGAGAAAGGTTATGATATTGTGCGAAGAAGAAAGAAAGTTGTTGGATACGTCGGAAAAAAGTGAAAGTGCGGCATCTGTGGGCCACTATTACCGGATCAATGAATCAACTCTGTAAACGTGAGTCAAACAATCCATGCAAGGGTTCCTGCCAGCAAAGCACAAAAGGCTCATTCCAGTCCCATGATCCTCATATTGAAAGGAGAGAAAACGCACCTGATGTTTGGATCAAGAACCAAACAGAGAAAAATGCCTTTGAGTGGATTGATGTATAGGAGAAACCATTGTGAATTTACTCTGACTTTGAATAGACCGGTGTTTGGGAGAAACCATTGTAGATTTCCCAACATTTTCACAAGGTACCCGGGGCCGAAGGCTCCAGGTCAACCGTGGCTCATGGAACGAATCGAGGCGAAGGGATTTATGCTGGAGCAGTTTCTTAACACCAAAGAGATAAGATTATTTTGTAAGAGGATGCTATCTTGTACCTTCCTATCCAAGCAGGGAAGATCTGCTCTGGAGCAAGGTGGTTAAGGATTGTTCTTCTATGTGGCAAAGCAGCAGGCGACTTCGTCATGCTCCTGATGATCTAACAACCATTGCAAGTTCTACATCCACATCTTTCTCACCTCCACTCTCCCCCCTCCGACAGCATCATCATCTCCGAGCTAAGTCTTGTGTTTTCTATTTTCGGCAGAGGACAGTATGAACAGTACGTAATATGTTTACCCTCACACACCTTGCTGTTTTGAAATAAATTCAAAAGGTAAAAGTCTTGTGTTTTTGTTTAATTTACACCATATTTATTGTATTTACATGTTTACGGGTGTTTAAAAAAAGTGAACTATTTGAACATTTTATTGTAGAAAAATTAGAAAAGGTAGCAAGTTCAGTGATACATTAATGGAAAGCATACACCATGCCATTTTCAAATCACTCATTATACTGCTTGTAATTGATATTTTCACCAAGTTTCGTCCAAATCCATCCACAACTTTTTGAGATATCCTGGTGGAGGTAATAAATTTACATCATGTCATCTTGCTTAATATTTTGATTTAATTACATCCATTGTTCTACCTGTTTACCAATGCAGAATGACACTAGTCTTAATGATCAAGACGAGTTTTCCATTCTGTTCTTTTTCAAGTAAATGGGCTCAAATATACACTGGAATATTTTACAATCACTGTATACAACGTATTCAAAACAGGAAATGAAAAATCTTTACAACATAGTTGTTGAAGAACTTGCTATTTGCTGATGTATGTGGAAGGAAAGGAACAGGTTAGAAATACATTTAATACCCATATTTTTGTCGCTTTTGTCAGAATGTCATTATCTTATATGTAATATATTTAAGACAACCTCAGTGAGCTTGGGATTTTGAAAGAGATAATAAATTATGAGAGTGATAAAAAGAGAAAATATAACATCGGCATTGATCGATATTCTTGAAATTATTACTTTTTCTTTTTTTTTTACAGTGCTGTGAAATATATTACCTACCAGTAGTTTGAAACTGCAATTGTGGGAGATGAAATCCTGAATGAAAGGACGTTCAAGAGAAATATTTTGGAAAGGTTCTGAATCACAGGAACCCAGCTCTTTATAAATGCAAGCAGCTATTTCCTGAAAAATATGAAGTATCATATAAAATGCCGTTCACAAATTCAATAAACCTGTTAAATTGCTGAATCAAATGATCTTCACAAAAGTAAAACAAGAGGTTCTAATGGTTGCATGGTGCTGTATATTTCTGCTGGAATTGGGGTGACTTTTTTGTTATCCAGTTCAAAATTAAGTAATTTCACGTCTTAAATTCTAGCTAATGTGCAAATTGGGTGGGCTGAGTTGATACAATGGATTATTAATGCTTTAACATAGGGATTATAAATATTTCTTTCAAATTAATGATGGTTTTCTTCATGTCACTGTTTAGACATGGTGCATCTTGAAAAATGAAATAAAAACAGTGACAACAACAAAATAAGAAAGTTCTCCATACAACTATGATTGAGGAGAATTATATAGTTTGGCATACTAGGTTGTGGCTTCACAATTAAGGTGGTTGGTGAAGGATCTTAAGGTCCTGAGTTACAGCCACAGCCATGCCAAAATAACACCAGGCAGATTGACCCAGTCTGTGATCCTACTGTGGTTATAAAAATGAGTATCAGCTTGCTGGGAGAGAGCCAGTTAAGTGTCCTATGTCAGAGTGGCGACCTGTTCAGGATTGTGCCCCCTCGCCAATGAAACTGCCTCAGAAGCCTTATGCACCAGGAAGGAGGATCATCCATATAATTTTGCAATGGGTTGATAAAATGGACCTTATTCATTATCTCTGTGCTCATATGTTCAATCACTATTTTCTTATTTTGCAATTCATTGTATCAATGTGATAATGGGTCATTACAGTGTAACCAGCTTTTATAATTGCTGGTCGTTGTAGCAAAATTGTTGAGGTGTGTGCAAGCCCCCATCTATGTTCGTAATTATAATGCAAATAAGTCTAGTTTGTTTCATGTCTGATGTTATCGATGCTATCTTGCATAATTAAGTGTGGGTTATGTAAGCTCAGGAGCTATTTCTTACTCAACCAAATCCAGTCGAACCTTGAACTTGAACCTTGAACTGTGTGTAAGAATACAGAAGACAAACATTTTCTGGTCTAGCCAGGTTAGCGATGACAGTGTGAAGAGTATCAAGAGGAAAAGTCAGAAAGTCAATTTAACTTCGCTCTTCTATGAGCCTCACTCTTGTAGAGACAAAAAAAACCTCACCTTCCAGCCTAAGTTATGGATAAGAATAATGGCTATTCATCAGGTTTTTATGGCCTTTAGTTCAATTTGGGGTTCTTAAGTGTTTGTTATTTTCTTTGTCATGAACTTACTCCACCGTTTGGAGATGTTCTGGGCTGAAAGGATCGAAACCTCGATGAAAAACGGTGCCCAGCTGATGATCCAGGCACTTGGGAAATCAGTAAATTGCTTACAAGTTAAGGTTATAACTTCAAATACAATAGCTTTTGTAAGTACTTACCAGTACATAATATATCTGTGTTTGTGTGTGTGTGTGTGTGTGTGTGTGTGTGTGTGTGTGTGTGTGTGTGTGTGTGTGTGTGTGTGTGTGTGTGTGTGTGTGTGTGTGTATTGTTATGTCAGGCTTCCTTCTTGGGACTATGATGCAGTAATTGGTCTTTATTTTGATTGTGCATCGTGTTTTATGCCATCATTTGTTTATGAACTGATTTTGATATTTTTCACGTGAATGAACTTGTGTGAAACTTCCTGATTGCAATCGTGTGCAAAGGTTGATAAATAAATAATTATTCAGCAATCCGAGTCAGACCCACCAGCTCCTGTCTGCCGATCTCGCTCAGTTGGCGGACACGGGAGAATATTTAAGAAAAATAAGTTTCAGGCAGGGTTTCAATTCTCTCCTCTTTTCTCTCTGGTGGTAATAAATTGTCTTTGGCAATCTAAAAATAGCCTGCCCTGATAATCCCTGCTGGTGGAAAATGTGGTCAAGTTATTAAAAAAAAAAAATCTTCCAGAAAAACATTTCAGAACTCACCGCAATCTATTTTTCTTGGAATAGTTTTTCACATTTGAGCTCTTTGCTGTTGACATTATATAGAAAGTTTAAATGATCAGGTTACAAAAGGCTTTGCTGATTGGCTTTGTAATTGCTTATTAGAGGAGAAAAGTGTGGTCCGGACAAAACGTTCAATAATTACATGTAATACCAGTAGGGGTACCCGGCATTGCCCGTTGCTGTTCTAATCCTGTTGGCATTTTGAAGAAATCAATTATTTTTTCTATCTATTTTTGTGGGGGCCTCTCCCAGCAACATTTCCCTACACCCACTAAGGAATGGGGTTGGGGACAATTTAATATTACCTTTCACCGTAGCTACAAAGGCTTAGGCACTGTGGAGCAAATAAAAATAAAAAGTCCCCAAAAATCAAACTTTAAAAAAAAAATTCAAAACATTTTTTTTCCCCCCTTAAAACACTCCCCGTCATTCACTGATGAACCTCTGAAAGTTTGAGAAAGATCCGTTCAGCCATCTCTGAGAAAAATGGTGACACACAGACACACACAAGTACATCTCTCTTATATTTATAGATATCTTACCGAAGGATATCGTGGAGCAGAACCCATGTTGCACAAAAAGTGCTGATTGTTGTCCAATCCGATTCCTCCATGACAGAAAACCTTTGTCAATTTTTCAACTGGTATCTCCAATGACTGAATAATTTCCTGATCATAGAAAAAGGAAGCACCATTTTCCGCATTGCTTAAAGATTCCGAAGATTGCCAAAATAGCTACAAACCATTATAATCAAAGGGGAAAATAATTTGTTTACCTTTTACTTACATCGTTCAATATGTTTTCTTCATTCAGCAAAGGTTGTCCTATTGTAAGTGAAAGTGCTCTGTAAAAACCTTGGAATGAATCCACACTGACAGCAAAATATAGGAGAAAGTCAATGTAATGGAGAACTGGTACATCTTCCTTTCTCTCCATGAAAATATGAAACAGAGTCTGTCATGAGCAATGGGTAGAAAACAAAAATGAGGTCAAAATTTCTGTTCTACAGTTACAAGCAATCCATTTAAACATGTGCCGTGCATCAAAATGGTGATCTTTGCAGTAAAATACGATTAAATCCAATGAGGAAGCAAGTCTTGGAGAATGACTTTAAAAGTGTTCATACATTTATTTAATATTTTGTTAATCATGCATCTAAGTGACATTTAAAGCACAACACAACACACAAACCTTGTCCTGATGATGCATACTGCCATGAGCTTGGGGATTTTTTGCCACACCAATCATCCTTTACACCTGGCATGGGCAACCTTTTCTGAGTCACGGGCCAGAACTACCCCCCACCCATTGAAATAATGTGTCAAAATAATGTTATCTCGGCATGTGAGTAGGTGTGGTAGGTACAATACACAACACTAGCAATTCAAGAGGCACCAATCATATTTTACTGAATTTCAGCACATCAGCAAATAATTTATGGAGGAAATTCTGAAAAATTTCGACCAATTGTAACCAAAAGTGCAAACAGTGCTTCAGAATGCAGATTGAAAATTTAGACATCATCACTGTCAGGAATGGTGACATATTATGCGGGGTAATTCCATGTTGGTGGACACACAATTTTCACAAATTTTAGAAACTTTTCAAGTGAGTTTTCTTCATGTAGGAGGTCTGGAATTTTGCTGTGTGGCAATATGATTTTTTAGCCCTCGCAGTATTTAGGCATCACAAAATGGGGAGGCTGCTGGCATTCTCATATACAATGGACAACAGACTATGCTTGGTGTTGGATGCATGCTCAAAAATCTAAAAATCCTTGCCTAAAAAATTTCAAGGGGAAGTTCAGGAGAGGTAACAGGTATAGCATGATAACACTCCGATCATGCAATACAGTCAGGTTTAAGGTTATAAAAAACAGTTTATTCATATTATTTTGCTGATTACTTGAATGACCCATGCCCTAATTAGTTTAGTGTCAGACACAATTTTTGTGGCGGATGCACATCTGCCAAGATGTCCATTTCACTTTCTGAAAAAGGTGCGTTTGAGGATACTTAAGATCAAGACCAGCGTAAAATAGACATATATTATTGGCAATTCGACAAAATTGAACAACCTTTCAATGCATGGAACCAATTTCCTATGCAGCATCAACCTGCATGAAAAGTGAGCATCATAGGATGTGCTCCTTCGTGAAACGGCAATTTCTTGGAAGGATGATTGATTTGTGAATGTCAGTGTCAACTATTGGTGAACACAAAAGAGAACAAGAAAAAGAGCAATCAGAGATTGCAAACCCTCACCAGGACTTCTTTTGAGTGGTGTATTTTTTTATTATAGTTTTTTAGGGTAAATCCAATATGGCTGCCAGACCATGTGACCTATGATGTCATATGTGTGACCCTTTTGTTCCTCATGGATAGGCGGTCATATGTATAAAGTTTCACCTCGATCTTTTCAGCCATTTCAGAGAAGATTTTTTTAAAGGTTTATTTTGAAAAAAACAATATGGCTGCCGAATCACGTGACCGATGACATCATGAAAAAAAAATTGTGGACCATTTTATCCTGAGAAGACCCTCAAAATTTTTTAATACTGATCGGATGTAGCTTTCTACATATGCAATTTTGACGTCATAATGAAGGCACCTATGACGTCATAAAAATACCACACATTCTCCATGAGTACTTGCTATGTGCCACTTGTACACCCATGGTTTTGGGAACATTTTTGTGAAGTTTCCCCTCGATTTGTCCAGCCGTTCTGGAGAAGATTTTTTTTTTAAATAGTTCTTAGGGTAAATGCAATATGGCTGCCAAACCATGTGACCAATGGCATCATATGTGTGAACCTTTTGTTCCTCATGGACAGGTGATCATCCTTATAAAGTTTTGCATCAATCTGTTCAGCCACTTCAGAGAAGATTTTTGAAGGTTTTTTTTTCAACAATATGGGTGCCAAATCACATGACCAATGACATCATTAATTTTTTTCCTGTGAACCATTTTATCCCTAGATGACCCTCAAAATTTTTCATACTGATCGGATGTGGCGTTCTGCAAATGCAATTATGACATCATAATGAGGGCACCTATGACGGCATAAAAATCAAACTCATTCCCCATAAGGAGTACTTGTTATGTGCCAAGTTTCAACTTTTGTCCTTGGTGCGGTTTCAGTGATACAGAGGTCCAAAGTTTTTCCAATATGGCTGCCACACCACGTGACCTATGACATCATAATTATCATTAAAACATTCTACATGGGTAGTCGCACCAATGGTGGAAATTTTGTCTGAATCCGACAAGCGGTTGCGGAGAAAAACATGAAAGTTCTGTGCGGACAAAGAAACAAATAAACAAACAAACAGACGAACAAACGGACCCAAATGCAAAACCCTCTCCTTTGGCGAGAGTAATATAAGGGCACTCGGTAGAGCGCATACCTCCGCCATGCAATGACTGATCCACAAGAACATATCGGGCCCAATGTATTTTTGAAATATCATTGTATATCTCATTTTTGGCCCTCCCTATCTCTCTATGGTAAAGAATCACTTAAAACATTATCAGATCCGGATCCGGATTCAGATCTTCACCATAACTGAATAAACTCTTTTTTGTCACACACACAAAATGTCCACCAAGTTTCGTCCAAGTCCGTCCACAACGTTTTTGAGATATCGTGCAATATATCACTTTTGGCCCTTTCTCTCAATGGCGAAGAATCACTTAAAAAATTATAGTAGCCGAATCCGGATCTGGATGTTTATCAAAGTCTCATCAGTTCGTCCTTGTCACACACCCAACCCGTCCACAAAATTTCATCCGAATCCATCCACAACTTTTTGAGATATCCTGCACAAAGACAGACAGAAAGTGGTGAAAACATAATCTCCTTCACCTTCGGTGGCAGAGGTAAATTAGAACCAACACAAAAGAGAGCCGGAACAAAGCAAAGAAGCAAGAGTTTCAGTTTGTCATTGACCCATAGGTACGTTTCTTAAATTCATGCAATGTGTTTCTTCAATTCAGACAAACCAAAATTGTCCACGGTGGCCCGAGACTATTGGTGGCTTAATCTTGCGAATTATGTCATGCTTGTAATAGAAAATGTGGTCCTCATTTTCAGGCCACATCCAATGATTGCCAGCTTGGTGCATACCATTGACCTTCACTTCATTCTCCATAATATTTGTTACCTCACCAGGGAACTAGTAGCTCACCAGTTTCCAATCCCCTACCACAAGATGTAATTGGTCAATGTTTTGAGGTGCTTCATGTGTCTGTATATCTCCATCTATTTCGCTTTTGATGGAACCTTCAACTTCGTGCACAGTAATGTCAAGGCATTGGGTCAATGAAGGGTGTCTTTCACGAGAATCTGATACTTCCCACGCGGTCTGACACAATGTACTTTATGTGTGTTGGGTATGGCAAAGGTGTTACTCCAAGCAGCTGCAAATTCATTTTTATTTGCATTGATGATCTCGGCAGAGATATAATAGATGTTGATGTTGGGATTGCGCTCAACAGCTATGCTGTAATATGCCTTGCAGTCATCAGCCTCACTCCTTCCACTCTTGACGAATCTCCAGACCAAGCGCTTCATTGTTCCTCTTAAGCCATGAACCAAGTCATTTCCATGAGATGTGACTGAAAAATTCCATCTGAGCTGGACATTGAATTTCTATTCCCATTTGTATAAGTTTGAGAAGAGATAACGCTGTTTGAATTGGGAGCTTGCACCATCGGAGAACACATCGATTTCCTCAATGTGAGGGTACTTCAATTTCAACCATGAGAACATATGGGTCATGAAGGCATGGACTGCGAATTTGTCATGCTGTAGTTCATCAGATAATAACACAATACTCTCTGTCGTAGCGCTTTCATCGTCGATCCAAACATGGTCCGTGAACAATGTAACTCGCTTATCAGTCCACTAGGTGGATTGGATTTAGTTCTGTATGCAGATGCTAGCGTTTTGGGGGGAAAAAAAAACTTGAAGAAGAACTTTCCTCCATTGATATTGTTCCTCAATCCGTCCATGTATTCAACCTGACGCCCTTTGATGAAAACGTTCAGTAGGAACAGTTTCGCTTGTCGCTTGAGTTCTTCAAATGCTTCTGATGCTGTCCCAGCTATTTCAACATGAGCAACACCGTTAGTAGTCTGCCACTGTTGGTACTTGATAGCAGAATACTCAAATTGGATCAGGGTACCAATATTGTCAACGCATACTTGGCACTGTTGTTTCATACAGTCCTCCCATTTTGGATCACATATAATTTGCTCGATGAAGCCCGAAGTTTTGGCTGAAAGGTCACTTGCACGAGATAGTGCAGACAGGAGGAGCCGGACATTTTCATGATGTGTACAAATGCACACATTGTGGGGAATGTTGTCAAAGAACTTTACATATTTTGGGCGCAACTCGCAAAATTTGCAGAAACTGACAATGAGGACATTATGTTTGCATTCTCATACAGATTGTAAGCCTCTCTCAAGGACATCAGCAGATATCGTGCCTGAAACATGAGCTTTGATTTATTCCAATGTTATCTTTCTTTCACACGATCACTCAGTCCTTCTTGCCAGGAACTTTCCCCAAAATATCGTCCTTCAGAAAAAAAAATTGGTCACTTTCTTGATTGTCGCATTACTGGTTGCATTTTTCATCTTATGCAGAGGACTAAGAATTTTTACTCCTGATTTTGAGGCAAGGGAAGCTGAAACCACCCAGTGGTTCCTCAGAGATATGGGCAGTGAGGAGCAAGCCTTCTTCTTGGCCTTACTCATACCTTGTTTCAAGCGATATGGTGATATGCTTGTGTCAACCTCATCTGATGTGGTCCTCTGAAAAAACACGATGTGAAACTGTCCGGACATAAAAAGTGAAAGACAAATGAAAAATTATAGTAAAACACTTTCTTGGAAAATGTTTGACAGAAAGCTTGAACACCACCTCTCGAAAGGAAAATGCGAGACAAAATTGGACTTGTGAAGTACTTAACCAACATATCCTCAGCCTTCTTGCGTCGGAACTTTCTCATCGTTGAGTTTTGAATGATCCGATATGCCTTCCATTCATGTGTTGTCATTTTTGTCTAATGATCTTACCTTTATTTATTTTTCCTGTTCCTCTCCTTTTCCAAATGTTCTCTCCACTTTGTTGCATCATGCTTAAGTTTGGCTCATCTACTCATCATCTTTTCTTTATTCATCAAAGCCATACTATACAAATTAACGAGGCCGTCTTACAGACTGATTCTCCGTGACATTTTGGATGGAAATAGCATGAAAAACTCCATGAATTGTCCACAGAAACAAACTCAAATATATTCTGATCAATGACTCACCTCTAATCAATGTGCCATGGTAGACTAAACATGCGGATTGGAGTGGAGTTCTTGAGATGTTTTTTTCTGGTTTTCAAACTGTGCTAGTACACACACTCGGAATGCGGAAGTGACGTCTCACTGCACGGGGAATGAGGAAGTGACATCACACTGCATGAGGAATGTGGAAGTGATGTCACACCATTGTGTTGTCATTTTACCAACAAAGCATGCCTCTGTGACCGCCTCTTACCAAATGAGCTTGATGGTGTTGGAATCATGGCCTCAGACGCACATAAAATGTGTGCTTCCAACACCAATATTTCTCTACTAATTACACTAATAAGGGTTTACTCATCATGTTAGTGGAAGCAGCAAGATAAATGCTGGTTGTGTTATAAATTTTGTTAAATAATATTCATTGTACTATATGTGATCAAAACAAATTGAAATTTTCAGAGTCAGACATTCAGACCTGCAGTCAGTTTGTAATTAGCCCCTGAGATTAATGAACACATGCTTCATTAATGTGAAACAGTGATCAAAACGTATTGCTAGCATCCCCTTGTCTCTGTTAGAAAGGAAGTTACTCTGAAGTGTCACTGTCTGCCAAAATAGCATATCAGCATTATTGTGAGGCTACTCGAGGAGAGTGTTTAGCATAATCAGTGAGTCATCAATTGCCATTAATTAGTGAGACAGAACAATACTGTTGGTGTCTCTGGAAATTAAAACCTTAAAATATGGAAATTCATGTTCCAATTGACATTGATGATGAGTACCGTTTTTAAAATATAATTCAAAATTTCACCCATTGGGTTGACCTTGTTATCAAATTTCCCTGCAACAAGACATGCGAGTCCAAGCAGAGACTTCCAAGTTCATGAAGTCCATCTCTAATTGAGTTTAGAGAGATACCTGAGTTTGGATGCCTTTCACGAGGGGTTCAAGATTTGGAGAGATGTCTGAAGTCGCGACTCTCAGTGAACTCTCTAGATCAGCGGTTCCAAAACTTTTTTGTCCATGACCCAAAATTTGAAATCACATTTGCCTCGCAACCCAAATGATACTGGTACCTAGTGTACCTATGATAAAAATTGTCAGAGAAAATGCTTTTGACATGAAACCCCCCCTCAAAAACTGAGATTTTGAGGGGGGGGGGGTTCAAGTTTGGGTCATGGCCCTGGGTTTGGGAACCCCTGCTCTAGATAGTCGGTAGTGAGCCTGGATCTGTAGCTGGAGTGTTGCTTTTATGAACAATCTGTGGAGGACTTTATGAACTTCATTCATGAGAAGAACTGCTCGCATGCATAAGTGCTGCCGAACTGTGAAATCCTCCTCAGGGCAAATGCCGTTAGGCTTGGATATTTGTCCCTTGGGAAGTATTTGCTATAAAAGTCCTGAATCTGAACAACTTGAAACTTCAACTTCAAATCAAGGTCCTCTTGTAGTCGGAACTCCATCTGGAGATGAGCCGGAGCGCCTTCAGTATAAACATGGAATGGTGCAGAGAAGATGCTCAGGCTGGTTTATTCTCTTCTGAAATCTGCAAAAGGTGATCAGAATTCCTGGGTCATGCCATCAAGCTCAGTAGCAAATCTATTTCCTTTACCCTGGGGTTCATTCCCAAGGACTTTAAGTAGTGTTCAGAAGTGAGATGCATTGTCTCGCTGTAGCTGCGTTTGCCACAACTGCAGTTTGTTTTGAAAAGATTAGATGTGGCTGAATTTTAAAGTCAATGAGATGTGTCATAACATCAACAAGGAATGCCAAATTAGCCAACCACTCTTCCTCTTGTAATTTTAGTGTTCGCTTCCCTTTAATACATATGAAGTTTGATACCTCGTCCCTGAGATTGTAGAATCATTTCAACATTTTACTCTTACTGAGATAGTATATATATATATATATATATATATATATATATATATATATATAT
>CM068952.1:144911403-144937970 GCA_035128595.1 Eptatretus atami
ATATATCAAAATGATAGATGAAATTTTCCTTGTTCAGATATAGGTAATCAAGGAAATCTCTGAACTGGCGATGATTCAAAGCCTGAGGCTTGATGAAATTGATGCAGTTAACGGACTGTGCCGATAACATGCTTGAAATCACGCCCTTTGGTGCAGAGGTCCTCCTGGTGTATAACACAGTGGAAGAAAGTCAGTTCTTCAAGATCCAAGCCCCGATCAGTGATCTCCACTTTAATCTGCATGACTAGACTGGTGTGAGAGCCTACCATGGCCTTTACCCCACCAGTTGAAATATCACTCAATTTCTCCCACTTGAACTCAAAGTGGTCAAAGGCAGCTTTCACCTCTGAAAATAGTTATTCTCCCCTCGTCGTCCTTTCATTGATTGAAGTGCTAGTAGTTCCTCTAAGACACTGAAATCATCATTCATTCCTGAGATAAAGATGGCCCGATGGGCCACAGCTGATGTTGACCGCAGTATTCAACATGGAACTGATTTGTACCATTCAGTTTGTTCCCACACTTGATGATTAACAAATTACTGGAATCCATTTCTCAGACATGCATTCACCAATCTTGTTCAAACTTGACACAAAGATAATGCATGATGGCTTACGTACATGAACACATCATTCTTTTTCGACCTCAGATAGAAGATGGCCGACTGAAGGCCATTTTAGTTGTAAAAAGCCCGATGTTGAACATGTCCTCAACCATTTTTCAGACAAGCATTTACCGATGTTGTTCAAACTTGGCAAACAGATAATGAATGATGGCTTCCATAAGCACGTCTTTTTTTTACGAGATTAGATCCAAGAAGGCCGACTGGTGGCCATTTTGTTACTCAAATGTGTCCCCAACCATTTATCGGACATGCATGGTCCGAATTTGTTCAAACTTAGCACAATCACAGTACATGATAGCATTCATGTGCGCCTCACTTTATTTTGTGATCTGATCAAAGATGGCTGACTGGTAGACTGGTGGCCATTTTAGTTGTAAAAAAAAAAATCCAGCATATTGAACATGTCCCCAACCATTTCTCAAAAATGCATAGTCCAAATTTATGCCTGGTGTTGGCTTAATGGCTAGAGTGGTGGGCTTAGGATCCTCGGGTCCTGAGCTCAAATCCTGCTTGGCTGTTGAATTAATACCAGGTGGGGTTGACTCAGCCTGTCATCCTTCTGAGGTTGGCAAAAATGAGTACCAGCTTGCTGGTATCCTGGGTCAGAGTGGTGACCTGTCCAGGATTGTGCCCAATAGCCCAGGAGACTGCCTAGACAGCACCAACACTCTGCACAGAGTATGGTTCCAAGAAATGGATGGACAGTCCAAATTTGTTCAAATTTGGCACAAGAACAGTACATGATGGCATACACATGCACTTCACTTTACATTGCAATCTGATCAAAGATGGCCAACTAGTAGACTGGTGGCCATTTTAGTTGTAAATAAACATGGGCTAGCCCTTTAACTCTGTGCAGCAAAATGACTAAAACCATGGAGGCTATGACATTTTATGTCTTTTTCTCCTTGTTTTAATATGAAATAGGCAAAGCCTAGAAACAAACGAAACACTGTGGTTTAAAGAGTTTTTTCTTCTTCATTTTGATTCTGGTATTGGCTCGAGTGTGTGTCAAAGCAAACTAATTTTTATCTTCAGTTTGTTATCCAAGTTGTCTTTATTGGTTTCTAGTCTACAAAATATATCAGTAAAGGAAAATTGTTTTTCCTTTAATTTTGCCAATTAGACCCAAACACAGTGGGTTAAAGTTTCTTCTTATTCATTTTGGTTCCGATATCAGCTCGAGTATGCGTTAAATGCAAACTAATTTTTAACCTCCCGAACATTCCTTGGGACCAATAGGGGACATGTAATGCAAAGCAATTCTTGCTCTTGTTTGATTTTGATGGACCATACTCTTTACAGAGCATCAGTGCTGCCAAAGCAGTTTCTTGGCAAGGGTTATACTGGGTAGTTTGCCATTGCCTTCCCAGTGTTGTTTGTCCGTGCTCTATCCTATCCTTTTAAATGCTGAGCGCCAAGCAAGGAAGCAGCATGTAACATTTTTATAAAGTCTTTGGAATGACTCAGATGGAGTTTGAACCACCGACCTCCCAGACTCAGAGCGGACACTCCACCCATTACGCCACCAAGTCTGGTTGAGATAATGTGGACTTAAAAATCACAGAAACAAATAATCCTTGTGATCTTGAGTTGAATAAATCTCCAATATCAGAGATCAGAAATAATAAAGTTTAATGCAATCCACAGAGTGAATCAAAATAAACGTACCTTTTTTATATTGTTGATATTATCACCCATCTCTGGATTTATTTTGCCCTGATGAATGCCTTCAAACCAACACTGTATCTGCAGAAAAAAGGATCCTATATTCAACTAAGATAGCAGTTTAAAGAAGTCTGAATAAATAGATCAAAATATCATACACAGTCTATCATAATGAAGAGGTAAAAATCTATCAAACCACAACTTGGAAAAAAAATACAAAAGTAATGAACAAATACCGGTGCCCTCAATACATGAGAACACAGCCACATTACTGCCTCCAGAACAAAAGATGTACAGTGATTATATGAGGAACATCACAAAGGCCTCTGCTACACCCCCAAGGAAATAGTCATAGCACCAATGACAAACTTTATTTATGTCACATTAGGGGAAGCAGAAGAATCGACCACGCATTCTCGATGTGTTTTTCAAGATGAATTTTGATCGTAACACCTCGTAACACGAAACTGTGATTGTGATCGTAACATCACAATCACCATTCGGAAGATTGACAAAGCAACACCGTCCTGTATTTTTCACAAAATAATTGACAAGCTTCGAGCTGGGATGTAACAGAGAAATTTGGGATGAATGTCGCAAGTGAAAAGATTAGGAAGGCTGCAAATCAAAGGCGATGCATGATCAGTAATTTTTCGAATTACCAAAACTGTGGCAAGGATTCCAGTGCCAAACAACCTTATCAGCACATCAGACATCAACAATAAGAAAAAGAAATCCACCCAATGATTATTTTCCTTGTTCTAAAATTGTTTGAGTAAATTTTGAGTCTAGTGGGCAAATTTTCACAACAACGTGTTATTCCTGATCATATGTCAAATCATATTTTCTGTTTGACAGAGACATCATTGAGTACTGACTTGCTGAAAGACCCGTCGAAGACGGGCACTTTTTTATTTTCTTTGTAGACATAGTAGAGGCTCGTGGAAGAGCTATTTATAGTACACTGAACGGAGCAGGACACAACAGGACAAAAGGAACAACAGAGAGAGTGTGGAGGGAGGGGGTGGGGGGGGGTGGAACACGAACAGCAGAGTTGAAAGCCAAGAGAGAGGGAGACTTGTACAAACAATGGGTGTGAGGAGGAATGGAGGGGCAGGAGAGGATGCATGGAGTGGACAAAATGGATACAGAGGGAAACTCAGGAGGGAAAACTGGAAATTTGGAAGGAGGAGGGAGGGAGGGGGGTTAATGAGAGTAGGAAAGTATGTACTGTTCTTCTCAAAACAGCTCATATAACTATGTTCTGTGATAGTTGCATTTAATTAGTTTCAAATTAAATTATTTTGTGTGCACATATATCTTTACAATTGAATTCTAGCTTCAGTTTTCCATTCAGTTCTGGGCTAGCACGTGCACATACCGCCAGAGGGTGCTATTTCGGCTATGCACATACATGCATGCATACATGATAGCTGCATTATCGTAGGATAATGAATTTTATGTTTTTGCTAATTTTCACATTTTTTGTTCCAATAGAGTAAAACGAGGCAGAGGTGTTGTGGTGATGCTACCTAAATATGATCCTGCATTTCAAATTGGCTCATCATTTGCCAATACTTTGTTTGAAGCTAATGATACAGCACCCGATCAGAAAAAAAAATCCCTGATTGTATACATCAAGCTCATTTTAACAATTACTTACAAAAACACAATAAACGGGTTACATACTGTATATTAGTATGTGGTAGCATGTTATTTGGCATAATTCAGTGCTTTAACCTGTGAAGGTATCAAATCAATGATGTTAATGCATGACAGACAGACTGATGCAGATTTGGCAAAATGTGTAAGAGTAGATTTTGTTGCAGCTCTTGCATCTTACTTGGCAGAGGTTAGCTTTCCCACAACTCCCAACAAATGTTCCCAAATGGTTTTGATGGCATTCGTTTCAGGACTCTGTGATGTCGAGGTAAGAAGCTGCAGCCCATTTTCTCTTCCAATAGAGATGGTTCTGGATGTATGACAAGTAGTAACATCTTCCTCCAGAAAATGTGTTCCATCCTCCAAAATGCCAGGCTGATATATAAAAGGTCTTACCGTCTTTTTCACCAACAACCCCATCTCAGATCACCAATTTGGTTTCAGACCAGGTCACTCCACCAAAGAAATGCTGCTTCTACTCATCCAACAATGAATGGAGGGCCTCAATGTCACACATGATGTGGACCTGCAACCAGGGTTGTGGATTTGCCGTTTGGAGAGGTTCTGGGCTGAAAGGATCGAAACCTCAATGAAAAACGGTGCCCAGCTTGATATCCGCGCAATTGGAAATCAGTCAATTGCTTAGAAGTTAAGGTATACCAAGCTGTTAGGAAGTTTTTGGAAGTACTTACCAGTGCATAATATATCCGTGTGTGTGTGTGTGTGTGTGTGTGTGTGTGTGTGTGTGTGTGTGTGTGTGTGTGTGTGTGTGTGTGTGTGTGTGTGTGTGGCTTTCTTCTTGGGACTACGGTACAGTAATTGGTCTTTACTTTGATGAGTTCAGGACCGTCTCTCTGGACATATCTCGTGCTTTTGATACAGTCTGGCATCCTGCCTTGCTCTCCAAACTGTTAGCCTATGGCATCCAAGGCCAACTCCACACATGGCTTACTGACTTAATCTAATCTCATAGCCAATGTACGGCACTCAACGGAATCATTTTTTCTCCTCTCCCTGTCAGGGCTGGAGTGCCCCAAGGCAGTGTTCTGGGCCCAGTCCTATTCCTGATCTTCATCAATGATCTCTCTCAATCTCTGGAAAATCCCTTTATCGATTTGCTGATGACTCCACTCTCTGCAGTGTCATGTCTCATCATTCAGACTAGCAGACTGCAGTCTCTTCCCTCTCTTCAGACTTTGATAACATCACAAGCTGGTCGAACACTTGGAATATGTTTTTCAATCTTGACATATCTCACACTCTCATGACCAACCCCCTCCCCCCCTCCTCTTGAGTAGGTTCAGTCATTCAAACTACTGCGTCTCACTATCAGCCATGATCTTTATTGGGCAAACCACATATTAATGTTGGCCTCCAAAGCCAACTGCCGACTGGGCATCCTCCATCATACAAAGTCCTTCTATGGCACACATGAACTCCTATCCACTGCCAAGGCATTCATAGCCAAGAGAATCCAGCGATAGCCAAGGATTCTCTGAAGAGACTTGGTGTCGAAGGAGTTAAGTCTCCACCTCAGATCCCTGGTTAGAGTCCAAGTCTCACATCCGAACAGCAAGACTGGAAGCACCAAGGACCTGAAGACTCGGGCTTTTGTCCTCCTGCATAGGTACGAACAGCGCCACACCCTATAATCCAGTGAATCCAAGACTCCCCAGGCCTGACCCAGATGTCTATTGACTTCTGGCTCACAGCAAGCGGAGACATGAATATCACTGCAAAGGTAAGCGAATCTCTCTTTGACCTCAGCATCCTCACCACAAACAGGTACAGACAAGACAGCAGTATCCAAGATGTCATAGAAAACTGGATCTTAGTTTTGATCCAGGAAACCTATAATCCCAGCAGTTATGACTCCTCCTTCAGCACCTCAAGGGCCCACAAAAGGATATCCAGAGTCTCCACAAGATGACTGCATCGTCTGTGAAATCAAGGTCAGAGATCTTGAAACTCCCAAACAATGAACCGCAGCTTGATCGCTCCGAAATCGTCCCCAGAATCCAGCCCATACAACCGCTAAAAAGTGTGGGGGGCTGTACACACCCATAATGAACTCCAGTCACAACTGGAAATAAGTCAGAGATGGACCCACCACATCTCACAGCACTCTCAATGCCAGAGTATATCCAGACATCAGATTGATCAGTTTTGGTGACACCCCACGAAGACCAAGAATCCTCCCGATTCACTGAATGAAACACTTTGCCGAGATCAACATTGGCTGCAAGAAGCCCTTTCCGGAACTCTCGTCAGCATTTGGCAAGGACTTAAAGAGCAACGATCCATGCAATTGTTGACCTCTTTTGTGTAAATTCTGACTGCTCAGGGTGCTGGTGCTCAAGCAGATGGTGATGAAGCCCATCAATAATTATATAGACAACAAGGTCCCTCTTCCGGTCAGTTTGGATGATGCCTGTGTTACAAACATAGCACAGAACTGTGTGCAACGACATGAGTGCAGCATTTCCACCAGCCTTGAGAAGTTCAGCATGGATGCCAAAGATGCCAGGAGCTTTATCCCATTTCAACCGGTTCACTGCAACATGTGTTTCCACAAAACAAAGTGAATCACATTTGATTGGAAGGGAAGAAATAGGAAGAGTGCCACCCCTGATGTTCAACTCAACAGCAGGTGGGCCAGCCTGGTACAGCCACTCAAATTAACTGACCCAGCGGGCCTTCACTTCAGACTTCTCTGTTAACAGCGCAACACCCTCTGCTCAAGCTGCAGTACATCGAGGGATGGGCTTGGAGGAACGGAATGCGTGAGTTCTCCTGTAAGCACGACGAGAATCACTTGACCACAGGTGATGCTCTACCCCTCACAGATTCCTTGCACATAGGCCTCCTTGTCCACCCTCAGCGCACGTACAGTTTTATGCCTCAACTCCTTGAACAGCTCAGCTCTTCCATTAAGCCTGGCTTTGAGACTCTGGTCAATGGAATCCAGTGTTCCTTGAGACATAAAATTCTTCTTAGCCCTCCGGTGAGTTCCAAGACATCCACCAGCAACATAAAGGATGGTGGTCTTGAAGGCACTCCACAACTGTTCAGGATTCCCAAAGGCACCCAGACCCCCCCCCCAAATCCCCACACAGCCTTTTCGCAAACTCCTCAGCTACCCTCTCATCCTTGAGCTTTCCAACACCCAGCCTAGCCTGGGATGGTACCATTCTCCCAGATTTAAGCTGCAACTTCATAGTTGCAACCACAAGCCTATGGTCGATATTGAGGAACTCAGCACTCCAGTGGGCCCTGCAGTTCTGGATCATCCCCCAGTGACCATCAACGAGTCCATGGTCAATCTCCTTTGCCACATCACCAGCGTTGGAATATCAAGTCCAGCGATGAGCCTGTTAGCGCTGAAATCATGAACCAGCCACCCAAAGTCCACAGCTTCTTGCAAAGTCAAGGAACTTAGTGCTTTTCTGGTTCACAGTTCCAGACCCATGGGGACCAACACATGTTTCATAACCATCCCTATCAGTGCCAGTCGATGCACTGAAATCCCCAAAGACTAGAAGAGTATCTCACCTGGGGCACTGATCAACCACAGACTCGAGCCCGGCATAGAATGCATCCTTCACGGTGAGATCACTCGCCTCAGTCAGAGCATATACTGACACCAGGGAAACGACACCCAAGGAGTGACGAATCCTTCGTCTCATAATACGCTCCTTGACCAGTGTAACTTCAATTGTCATGGGAGTTATCTTATTGGATATAGCTACAGCAACTCCTTGGGCATGGTAACCATCAGAGCGACCAGACTAATAGTAGGTGTAACCACCCAACAGGATCTCGCCACGAATCTCCGAACCTCAGAGAGTGCTGCAATACCAATGTTCAAACTCTGGAGCTCAGATAACAGAGGCAGGTGATCTTCCTCTCTTCAGGATAGGACATTCCAGGCATCCACCCGAAGGAACCGCCTCAGGTTAACCCAAGGAGACCGCCATCTGGTGGACGACACCTCAGTACCACTCCACCAAACACCACCACAATCTGACCCAGGAACTTTACCAAATACTTTTCCTCCTATGAAAGAATAGGGGTCCCGTAGGCTTTACCCCAATCCCGTTATCCAGTATGCTGCCCTACGAATAGCAGTACAGGAGGTACTCCCACCGAGTGGGTTTTCAGTTTTCTTTGCATTTATGGGTTTTGTAGAATGAAGTGTTTTATGGTGGCCGTAGTGCAAATCCTGCCACCAACCTCATAAAAAAGAGTAACCCAACTGCAGGAGGATGGCCGCAGACAGTTGGGCACTGGATATGGAGACCGTTGGCTCACACGGACCGGAGCTCCTCTGCCCTTTGACATGCTTTGTTTTTAATCCTGCTGGGTGTCCATATCCATACACCCTCCTCACCAGGAAATCTGGTGGGGGAGGCAGTTTAGTCGCCGACAACCTGACCATTAAACAGGTTAGTACAGGTTTACATGGTACCTGTAGCAAGTCACATATCTAATCTGGCCAAACCTGACAAAGGTTTGTTGGCCGTTCTGACAGATCTAATCAAACCTGACAGGCCAAACCTGACAGATCTAATCTGGCCAAAAAAACCCCGTTGTTGATTGATTGTGCCTGATTGTTAATCCGTTACCCCACTGTCAGTTCAGCCTTACTCTTCCATAAGCCTTGCTTTTGTAAAGATTATATATATATATATATATATATATATATATATATATATATATATATATATATATATATATATATATATATATATACATACAGATAGATATACACACAGTATATGAATAATTGATGGCCCCGAAGCAGATATCAGTTTGGAAAACTACATTTCTTGTCTGTAAAAAAGAACAAAATAAATACTCATCAATAATTAAATGTAGCCATCCAAGGTAACAGCAGCAAGATGCAATGTTTAATGTGAAGGAGCAATAACCATTGAGTGATTCAAATACAATATGACAACGTTATATTTAAATAAAAAACACTTACTTTTTCAAACTGTTCTTGTGTTACACAACCAACGTTGTGCTCATCAATCGAGTTGAAGTTGGCAAGACTTTCCATAAGTTGTAATAAGGAAGGGGTGGGGAACATCTCTGCGACAGCAACCAAAAACTTTCTCCAATTAATGAACTCTGTTCCGCCAAATATAGTAGTGCACAGGATTTCAATCTGTGAAAAAGAACATATTTCATTTCTAAAACTCTAGCTGTGCACTGGAAGTTTTTAGGGGACAAGGAAAATTAATGGTCCTTCAGGTTAATGGTTGTTAGTGGGGGGTGGGGATGGGGGGGGTATCCACTGAGCTCAGGGTCAGATTTAAGCAAAGGCCACTGGGGAACTTGCCTCGGGGCCTTCACCAACAAACACATGCCCTGGGGATCCACCATCCAAGGACTCATCATGAATATTGATTGTTTTGTGAATTATAGCTTATTAATCCTATATTAACCGGTGTAGCAAATTGGCTTCAAAAATTGTGCATTCAATGGGTATTTGACAAGTCTAGTTGGAAATTATTTCACTAATATAGTCTGCATTCACTTGTTCGAGGGATTTTTACTTTCTGTGTTGAAGGAATCCGATACTCAAATGAAATCAAATGTAGTTTGGAAGTTGTAACAGTAATGCAATATCTTTTTGACAGGCTAATTGCATGCTTTGCCAATCTTCAGTTGTGTCTGGAATCCATTGGTGGTAATAAAAGCCCGCAAAAACACTCCTGAAATTGTGTATTTTATCCAATAATTTAACTCGAGGATCCTGCAATGTCTTGAAGGCAACCATACAAATATAAAGTAGAATAGGGGAGCCACAGAATAAGATATAAGAGTTTACAGTGCCATCAGTGAAAAAGGTTGAAAACCACATTTCATCATTGGTGGCAGAAAGTGCCAGGACCACCCATGTGTGCCCCACAGCCTCAACCACAATAAATCGGGTGCTGACAGAGCTGTATATACAGTATATAACTGGAGTGTGGTAGCCTGCAAGTGGCACCAGCGATTCGTCATTATCTTCATCTTGGAATACCCCAGCGAGGTCAGCTGCACTGGTTTCAGTGAAAAATATGGTGTTCTGCTGTGCTTTCGGCTGTAATCACAGGTATTCCCGCAAGTTGAAACTCACCAAAAGCATCATTTTTCCTAAGTAAGGGAACTTTCCTTTATATAAATATCATTTTGAAGTGTTTAGTGATTTATTATTATTTTATTATTGTTTGGCTCTCGGCGGTGAAGTTTCAACTCTGTAGTATCTGCCTGATCAGAGTCGCCGACTCGGCGTGTGTATGTATGTGTGTGTGTGTGTGTGTGTGTGTGTGTGTGTGTGTGTGTGTGTGTGTGTGTGTGTGTGTGTGTGTGGTGTGTGTGTGGTGATCTTCTTTCTTATTGCCTTTTCTTCTTTCTTTCTTATTGCTTTAAAAAAAGACAATCAAAGTGGCAATTGTTTCTGGACGATTTTCAATTTGTAGTTTAACCCCCCACTTCCATTCCATTTTAATGAGGCACTGAAACTCAATATTCTCACAGA
This sequence comes from Eptatretus atami, assembly GCA_035128595.1. Taxonomy (NCBI): domain Eukaryota; kingdom Metazoa; phylum Chordata; class Myxini; order Myxiniformes; family Myxinidae; genus Eptatretus; species Eptatretus atami. The sequence continues at coordinate 144,921,888 of CM068952.1, forward strand.
CCAACTCAACTTGACACTTCTGACTTATTAAAATCAGACTTAGTTTTGTTAGTCACCTTCGTAGATGTATTACAAGGCTCTGTAGGAAAACAATCAAAAGAGGAAAACAAATGTGAATCAACCTGTCAATGTAACCCGATAAAGTCCAGCACTTAACAAACTCTCAGCCATGCCTGCACCTCTCACGTTCTAGTGAGGGAAGAGTTTTTCAACATGGCAGCTGCTTGCCCCGTGGGCGCATAACACAGGTGCGCTCCAGTTATATATACAGTTCAGTGGGAGGATCCCAACTCTATGTAAATGTGTATCATATAGCACTCCTCCCAGTGGGAAGGGGTATTACAAAGTCCTCTCAAACGCCAATCCTGGGGTAATTATTCTGTCCGTAAGGACGGGTTCTTTGCAAGTGCAAATTAAATCGAAGTTCCTCAATGTACCACTTCTAACAAATTAAGTGAATAAGGTTGCTGTGATATACCTTGCCGATGTTCACATTTTTCCAGCATTCTGGTAGAACATGATTTCTTTCATATTGTTCCAAAATATTATGGAAGATCTCCACAAAAGCTTTTTTTGATATAAAACCTGCAATAAGACATAGAGAACAAGAAAGAGCAATCAGAGATTACAGACCCTCCCCACTCCCACTGTTCACACCGTGGGAGCCTTCACCTGCTTAATTATTTCTGTTGCACTCAGGGGCTTTTGGGTCTTTGGGGGTCTTTAAACTTTTAATCACTCATTCCAATTCTTCCTCAGATGCGGTGATTTCAATATGAAAATTAGCTGGGTGTTGGTACGTCTCTCACCAGCCATGGCACTTCAGCAAAGGACTTCTGTGATTCAATGAGACCGACTCAATCTGTGAACTTTTTGACCTGGATTTCTCCCAATTTCAAATCCTCCCTTCTGGACTTGGTGATGACAAACTTCCTCGCAAATGTCTCCTGTTCTTCCTCAACTCCAATTCGTTAATCTGATCATATGCTTGTGAAAGTCAACATCTCTCTGACTATTCTCAGAGAAATGCATCAGCAAGTCAGCGCCAATGAGTTTGGCAGTTCACTCAGGCAGATTGGCAGGCATTGCCAGCAGCCATCTCAATTCAGGACTGGTCTCTTGTATCTACTGCCCCTGATTAACTCAGACTGGGGATACTCCCACAGAAACATACTCTCCTTAGGCACACATTCATCCCATCTTGTTTTCACTTATCCTTCCCATCCTCCCACCCATAGTACACTGAATCCTGTGGTGAGGTAGTTGCCTTCAAACAATTTGCCTTCTCTTCCTGGAAAACAAACCAGACCAAAGGCAACCTATGATCACACCACAAAGCCCGCAACAAGTGTGTGTCTACTCTCAGGAGAGCCAGAAAACAACATCTGTCGAATCTCAAGATTGATCTTTCAAACTTGTCTCCCTCCTCTAAAACCTGGCAGCACCTTGTTAAGTCTGTCTCTGGTGTCTGCTCCCTCCTTCCATCCCTTCCTTCTCTTCAAATGGCACCACAGCCAACTCCGCTAATGAAAAGGGCGAATGCCTCAATTCTGTGTTTGTTTCTAAATCTTGTGTTCCAAATCTTTGTGCCCATCCCACAAAGTTACACCCAACTGCTCCTGGATTCTGTGTCTTTTGCACTTGAGGGTTTGAAGAAGTTTCAGGCAACCCTCGACTAAGACCGAGATGCAACTGGACCAGATAACATCAGCTAACATGTCCTAAAAACCTGCTCTGCTGCTATTGCACATCCTCTCTTTACCCTTTTCACTCTAACATTTGCCCGAGGGCATATTCCATCTGCTTGGAAGTCAGACAACATCACTGCATTACAGAGAAAAATGTGCAAAACCCGATCCCTTTAACTACAGACTGATCAGCTTACTTCCAATCATCAGCAAATTCATGGAATCCACCATCACAGTTGATATGAAATCCTTCCTTTTCTCTGTCGGCATCATCTGAGATCATCAATTTGGATTCAGACCATTGAAACTCCTGGACAAGTTAAGTTATTCAAACTCCTGGACAAGTTAAGTTATTCAAACTCCTGGTTGTCACTATCAGCCAAAATCTTTCTTGGGCAAACCACATTTCTTGGGCTTGCAAAGCCAGTCACTGACTTAGCATTCTCCATCATGCAAAGTCCTTCCTTGGCACACCTTAAATCATGTCTACCAACAAGGCCTACATCTGCAGCTTGATGGAGTACTGCTCTCCCCTCTGGGCTGGCATCCCTGCCTCACACCTTGACAGGGAAAGGAGATGAGAGGATCCCGTTAAGAGCCATGTGTTGGTTGCGAGAATAGTAGAAGTCAGTAAGTTATGTGTGGAGTTGACCTTGGATGCCTTAGGCAGAGAGTTTGGAGAGCAAGACAGAGTGCCAGACTGTAACAAATACTCGATTTCATCTTGATCACCTTGATATGTCTTGAGTGATATAACCCTTGCAATTGTGACCAGAAATTTGATTTATGAAAGTTCAAACTCATGCCATGGACATGAGCAGAAGAATGGAAGCAGCATGTCCACAAAACAAATGAATATTTTGTCAACATCCACATTTCCAAGCTGGCCTCCAAAGCCAGTTGCCAATTGGCATCCTCTGTCATGCAAAGTCCTTCCTTGGCACACGTGAGCACCTGACCACATACAAAGCTTCTGTCCGCAGCCTGATGGAGTTCTGCTGTTCCCTCTGGGTTTTGGTGCTCCTGCCTCTCACCTTTCTCGGCTTCACGCTGTTGAAACCAAGGCATAGTCTTTGGGTCTCTCACTCTCTCACTGCAGGCAGGTCGGTGGTCTTTCTGTCTTCTACTGTCTCCTCTCGGCCTCACCCCCCCCCCCGCCCTGTCTGAGATATGTCCCCCATATTTCCGCAGGGCGCTCAAGATCCGCCAGCAACCCCCTTCTGATAAAACTACCAAAATCAAGAATCACTACTCACCTTCACTCTTCATCCTCTTTTTCCCTGTCTTTGGAACAAATTCACACTACTCTTCCATCCCATTCTTCTCTCCAGGCCTTCAAAATAGCTGTTCACCCACCATATCTCGTCTTCCCCCATCCAAAACCTCGATCTTTTCTACCCCTGTTAATCCACCCTAAACCCACCTCCTTCAAATTCCCTGCTTTCCTTACTGAAAGTCCCTGTCTTGTAAAGACCTGAAAGTCCCTGTAATGTCCATCTTGTTTACCCCGTGTACCCCACCCCATCCATCTCCCTTTCACAGATCTCCTCATGTCCCTTTTCCCCACTGTTTTTTTCCTTCCCTCTCCCACCCCTCTTGTCTCCTGCTCCCCTTGTTGTGTGTTTGTGTGTTAGCTCTCATACCTGCCTGGTGTTGTGTGTTAGCTCTCATACCTGCCTGATTATGCCTGATGTTGGCTTAATGGTGTGGGTGGCGGGCTTTGGATCCTAGGGTCCTGAGTTCAAATCCCGTTCAGCTGTTGAATTAATACCAGGTGGTGGTAACTCGGCCTGTCATCCTTCCAATATCAGAAAATGAGTGCCAGCATGCAGGTATACTGTGTCAGAGTGGCGACCCTCCAGGATTGTGCCCAATAGGCAAGGAGACTGCGTAAGCAGCACCAATGCTCTGCACAGAGTATGGTCCCAATCTTCTCTGTCTCTGTCTCTGTTTCTCTCTCTCTCTCTCTCTCTACACACACACACACACACACACACACACACACACACACACACACACACACACACACACACACACACACACACACACACACATACACCTGCCTCGACAGTGTATACATTAAAAAAAGAAAGAAAGAATGTATTTGAAGGGGGAACCCAACCGCTCAGACCACCTCGACAATAATCTAACCCTTGATACCCTACAAAATAGATATGCATCCTTTTCAAAATTATATCGTCGGTAAATTTGCGATTAAAGGTCAAAATATTCCTCTTTTTCACTTTAGCCGTGGTGTCAGACATGGGAATCGAGCACCAGATCTGTACTGTCTCCGGGTTACATTGCGGTCTGATTTAAGTCAAACGGTAAATAATTTTCGATTTTCCACAAATATACTGAGTCGATGCGTCCTTGGTGTTTGTATAATGATACAAACTAAGATGGTTTCATGCTACACCAATGACCAAAAGACCCTAATTTGCCAGAAATTGGATGAGGTTTGTTGGAAATACCCGAGTGTGGACCGGGCCTAGAAAATGCTCGCTCTTGTGCTCGGAACATTTTACAGAGCACTGTTATGAAACAATAGAGATGGCCCTATCTTGTGGTTACCTGCCACGATTGATAAAGGATGCCATCCCCACGATTAAGTGGAAGAAACTGCCATCACTCAACTCTAACATTATCTAACACTATCTCTACCTAGATACCGGCACATGTACACAGACAATTTAAGCGGTGAATCAAGCACCTGTTGCCATTGCCTGGAAGTTACCACAGGAACACCTGAAAATAATTATCCTTTACCAACACAAATTTCTACAAATCAAATGAACCACCATATATTTATAGTGGAGAGAAAGTATGCATAATCATCTACTCCTCCGAGAGGGTTTGACCGAGAATGCTTAAACTATCAAGGTACCACCGCCCTCCACCATCCCCCATCAACCATACCCACCACCATCCCACATACCCCCCCCCCCCTCCACCATAGCACCATCCCCCCCCCATCCACTGGGGAGGGACATTGACATCTCAAAGACACGACGGTGGGACACAGCACAGACACAAATGACGTCCGGAGAAAGTTTGAAACGGCACAATCCTGTAACATACAAGATACTTTGTCAGCCTGTGACGGTGGGACAAGGCATTCGTCGCCCATTTTGTCTGTGGTCTCCGAGTGTGCCCATTTTGTCCATGCTGTCAAGCGATGACGGGTATTTTCTGGTCGAGTAATATATAAACGATTTGTCAATTAATGCAAAATTTCTCTCTTATAAACTGTTAATTGAAGAAAAGCAAAACCTACCGATCTCTAATTAACATGCGACCAATGTTTTGATCTTTTTAACACCTCCATCTTCATTTCCGCCTTCTTCCTCCGAATCACTCACACAAGGCTAGAAACAATACGGCTCCACAATTCCCCCGAAAGCGTTTCCATCACTAATTTGTCTCCAAGAATTTCTTCAACATCCTGCTGTTCAGTTTCAACATTCTGAGAACCTTCGGAGTTACTATTGACAATGGACTCAGTATTGGAATCTGACCTCGACATGCTCTGTTTGTCTATGTAAAAAGCCGTTTGGATCAATACAGTAGGGCTTACAGATGTGACGTCACTGGTGAAATTGACAATCGACACTCAAAGGCTTTTTTCGACACTATTATTGGCCAAAAAAATTCAAATCCCCCCCCCCCCTTCAAATTAAACCGTGGTTGATTTCCAATGGTTTTCAGAAGAAAAAAAAAAAAACATTGCGTTTGGGTTCCCTTTAAGCACACATCTATAACTAGAGAGTTCATAGAACACCTTACCCTGCACTGTCTTGAGAAACAAGGAGAAATGTGGGGTCTACGAGCGGAAAATATGATTGGTTGTGATGACATAAAATGCTGTAATATTTTGTCCAAGTACTGCTAAACGGAAGTGTTTTGAAAGTGTCAAAAAGGCGATTTTTGTTCTACAGTGTTCAAGTATATAATTCATTTGAAATAAAATAATCTCTCATTGGAATCTCTCGTGATGATGATCATTGGAATCTCTCATGATGAAGTTGAATCTATGGGCCTATTACTTCTCCATCGCCGACAGGTCGGTGAGATCTCTCTCTCTCTTCTTCCGCCTCTTTTCTGGTCTTGCACCCTCTGCACTCTCCATGCTTTGTACCCCCAGGTATCTGCCGGATGCACATGGTCCAACAACCACCCCCTCCTCGTGAAACTGCCAAAATTCAGAACTACTGCTCACTTACACTCATTTGTTCCTCTTTTTTCCTGCCTGTGGAACCAACTTCCAGACTCTCTTCAATCTCATTCGTCCCTCCATGTCTTCAAGACAGCTGTTCACCACCATCTCAAATCATCCCCCATACCATCAAATCTTTTCTATACCTGTTTAACCATCTCCCACCCCCTCTCAAAATTTTGCTTCTGCATGCATCTTGTCCACTCCTTGCATTCTCCCTTACACCTCATCATTACCTGCATTACCTGTTTGTCCGTCTCCATCTATTTTCTGCCCCCGCCCTGCTGTTATCATTTCCACTTCTCCTGCTGTTCCTTTGGCTATGTTGTGTCCTGATCCATTCTGTGTTCTCGCTATTCCAAGATCCTTGACTATTGGTGTACAAAATAATAATAATAATAATAATAAAAAGATTTTCAAGATCAAAGGAAAATTTTTGAAAAGTTTACCACCGTTGAATGCTGTCTTTTACACCACTTAAAAAAAACAAAAACATGCTACGTTAGTTATACGTGCCTGTTGTTTGTATCCTTTATGACGTCCTTAAAAGCTTCCTTTTTGGAATGGTTTTCAATTTGGTTTGACTACCAGGTGGCAGTGAAAAATTAGCTAATTATCTCACTCTTCTCTGTGCATGCACAATCTGGAAAGAATTCAGAGCCAAAGTACTACCTGCAAACCTACAGGTTCTCTTTCCGATTCATGTTTAAAATATAATATTCAATTGAAATTAAGTTGTTCCTCAATCATAAACTGAGATTTGTGGATATAAGGATGGACAGACAGACAGACAGACAGAAGTGAACCAATTGCTTATAACCCCACTTTTCGCTTAGCTTGCGTTGGGTAATTACAATTCCCATTATGACTCCAATGGCATAACTTGTTAAAATTAGCTATTTATATTAGCACAATCTGTAATATTACATATCTGTGCACAGAATATTGTCATGTCCAGGGGGTTTAACCCCTACCTGGATGGATGGCCAAACTTCTCCCTTGGAGGCCTACAGCCGAGACTCTCGGAGATGAATGTGCGTGCTTGGGAAAACAGTTAAGCGCTGCACCAGAATGGCACAAATACACGGACACAAGCAAATTGAATTAACTAAATAATAATTTAATAACAATAATCGAATATGTACAAGGACAATAATTCAAATTATAATAAAGAAAGGAAAACGTGAGGTAAACTTAATATGAATCTAATTTTGAGGTGCCTCCACACAGACTTAAATACAGACAAGGGGAAAATGAACCAAAGAAAAATCCCTCCTTTGTCCCTGCACTTAGCTTGGTCCAGATGGTCCTTATGGAACGTGAAATTGAGGCGCTTCGTAGACGCACCCAACAAAGTGGTGCCAAGCCGCCTTCTCGTCACGGGAAGAACATACGTCAAGCAATTCGCGAGCAGTAATTGACACCAAGGTTCAGAGACAGCCCTGCAGCTTCATTTCACGAGCAAATATGCTGACCGTTCCTCTCTTGCACCCGTTCAGGTCACAACGATGGCCACATGACAAGACGATTTCTGAGGCCCCGTGATGAGGAAACGAGGCACGCTCTCCTTTCCTCCTCAGAAACATACACCTTCAAGGCCCAGCCGAACCGTCAACGGCCAACGTCCTGCTCAGCACGCAAGCCAATTCACACAGCATGAACACGAGAATTGTGCAGCCTTCTTCATGCCGAGAGCAAAAGCAAGATCCTCCGTGTCCTCCGAGTAACGTCCTCTCCCGACCGCGTGCATCCCTTCGTTATTACTCCGCAACCTTCCTATCTGATCTGCTCCTCCCACGCCCTCTTCCTTCTCATGCGTCTCACATCACGCCCCTTAAACCTCCACCTCCGTTAAATGGCCTGCTCAGACGAAACCCAGGAAGGTGGGGCTTCTGCCCATTCGTAGTTGTTTTAGAGATGTGTTCGCCACCTTTATTGCCGATTTTGGTTATAAAAACATAGGGAAAAATCACAGGGAGGCAATTACTTACTGGGGAAGTTATCCTTGATCCCTACCTAATTGACATGGCACCACCCCCCGTGTGGTGACAAGTAACACTTCAGCTCACAGTCTTCCTACTTAATTACATCGAGATGTCTCCTACACGTCCACAGACCAAACAACTCTATACAATCCATCTTTCTTATGAAATCCCTTCATCTACCCCACAAACATAACAATATATTTCCTTTTTTTTATCCCACTGATAGACCGGATGTGGATCCGGACCTGAACCAAAATCTAATTGGCTTGTTCTTGTCACCTAACCAACTCATCCACCTAGTTTTGTCATAACTCATCCATAACTTTTTGAAATATCATGTTATATATCGCTTTTAGTCTGATCTCTCAATGGTGAAGAATGACAAAAAAAAATTTAATTCTCACATCTGGATCCAGGTATGGATCTTCACCAAAATCGAATTAATTCTTCCTCGTCACACCCCTGACCTGTCCACAAAGTTTCGTCCAAATCCGTTCATAACTTTTTGAGATATCGTGCTATATATCGTTTTTATCCCTATCACTCAATGGTGAAGAATCACTGAAAACATTCTATTATCCAGATCTGGAACCGGATCTTCATAAAAAATCGATTTTATTCGTCCTTGTCACACATCCAACCTGCCTACCAAGTTTCATCTGAATCCATCCACAACTTTTTGAGATGTAATGTTCACAGAGAAACAGACAGACAGGGGTGAAAACATAACCTCTACGCACTATCGGCGGAGGTATTTATATGAAGTAAAATCTCTACATCCAGAACAGCCACAACGTGTCCTTGAGTACCACAATTCCAAGCTGGCCTCATATTTTTCATTACCTTGGAATAAGTCATTTATGGACTGGTCTCAGCTACGAATGGCATACAAAGTGTTCATCCAAAGTGCTCCATGGGGTATATCTCACTGCTTTGAGCTTGTGCCCTTGGTCATATTTATACTTACCAGAAGCAATGGCATTCAAAGCCCTGAGGGTAATTTGTATCTCTCATCATAAGAGGGAGGCACAGGATCTTCTCCTTTCACAACGAAAACAGGCTGGTGGTCTGACAATCCTCTTTTCACCTTCTATTAAGTGTCACTCTTCCCACCCTGTCTGTCATTGAGTCCTCAACTGGTATGTCAGGTCACACGTTCATCATACAGTCCATTCATTTCTCTTCTCCCCATGTCAAATCTTTCCTATATACAGTACATTCCTTTTTGCTCTGCTGAGGTCAAACCCACTTCCACTCCATGATTCGCCTTTTTTTATTCTCAATATTAAAAAAGTGGTCCCTACCACCACCTGATACAGTCGTCCATGTTTGTCAATTATCTCATACTCAGTGAGTCTTCCCTCTCTCAACATGTACTTTGGTAGTTTTTTTTAATGCCAATGTTGTTTGTTTGTTTTGTTACTTCTTTGCTTGTACCTTTCTACCTTGTTGTTGGTATATTTGATAACTGTCCTCTGGTGTACCATTCTTACCATGAGCCTTGACCCCTGCATTGAAAAATCAAAATGTGTTACAGAATTCTGTCTTCTTTAAAATTTCAAGCTTTAAAAGGTTCCCATCATGAGCCTTTTATGCCCACCCTCCCACTGCTTACACCCCCCCCCCCCCACGCAAAGGCCTTCTACCCTCTCCTCCCTCCCCACACCCCTCCCACACTACCTTCATCGTACAATCATATTTGTAATATCTCGAGATTATTTCAAAAGTACAACAAGAGATCGTGAAAACAACTCATGGCAAAGTCATTCTGCTACATTCTGATATTGTTTAAAAGAAAGAAAATGTCATACCTGATGGAGAGGTTTCAACAAAATGCTGGTGAACTGTAATCAAGTTCTGTAATGTAAAGTTGCTTGGATGGTCAGTCTTCAATGGAGAAGGGATGTTTAATGGTACTATTTCTTGAAACAACTTTACATCACCATTGAAAAAGAATTCTCTTTGGTGTGAAAACAGCTCAGTAGGGATTTTAATTCCACACTCAACTGCCTGGTGCATCACATCAGACAATATATGGATACTGTGGAAGCCATAAATAAGAAAACAAGTTTAAAATGAACAAGCACAACAGAACAGAGAGAAACCCATTTTCTGAAAATTTCAGATCATATACAGAGACATTACAGAAGTAAATAGACACCTTAAATTTCTTCATTTCATCTGTATAATGCAGTTTTTCTCGGTGATATGCACTAATATTCGAGTATTTCTTTGCAAAAACGAGTTCCTGGGTCTTGTACAGCAATTAACTATGCCTCGAACCCAGGGAGCACACAAACTTTGCGATTTTCAAAGAGGACGAATTGTTGGCCAATCGGACGGTGGAGTCAGCCAGTGTCAGATAGCTCAGAATGTTGGCATTCCGCTTTCAATGGTCAATCGGGCAATTCACCAGCGAAGGCAAATAATCCACAGCTTCCTGTTCTGGTCAACCTGGGCTCTCAGAAAGGTGTCTTCGAGCTGTCAAGCGGTCCATTGAGAAAACTCCCTGTTGCAAGGCAACAGATGTTGCAGAGGAGGCCCAGGTTAGCACAGGAACTGCCATGTGGTACCTTCATCAAATGGGCTATTATGGGAAAGCAGCTAGGAGAAAACCTCTTCTTAGACCAGCCAACATTCAAAGGAGAAAGAAGTTGGCTGAAGAGAAGGCCACCAGACCCTTGAAGTTTTGGCAAATTGTCATTTATTTCAGATGAGTCCCAATTTGCTCAATTTTCTGACAGTAGACACGTATGGGTCTGGAGACTTCCCAGTCAAGAGTTTCCTTTGAACCGACTGTAGCTAACTGTCAAACACAGTGGTTTTCAGTGATGGTGTGGGGAGCAATCTGGAGTGCTGGTCAGTCAGAGCTTGTGGAGTGTGTTGGCAACATCAACACTACGATATACATTTCTATCATTGAGGATGAACTTCTCCCAGTCTTCTCCACTAATCAGATGGTCAAAAACAACACTCTGTTAATGGAAGATGGAGCTCTGTGCCACACTCCAAAAAAGACCAAAGAATGGCAGGACAGAAATGGGATCAAGCGACTTCCATGGCCAAGTCAGTCTCCTGACATGAATCCCATTGAACACCTCTGGGCCATATTGGATTGAGCTGTGTGGAAAAAGTCCAGGAAACCAACATCACAGACAGAATTGCTAAACCTTTTGCGTGAAGCCTGGGCAGAAATCCCACAAGAGAAAATTTCAGAACTCGTTAGTTCTATGCCTGAAAGAGTAAAAGCGTTGAAATCTGCAAATGGCAAGTCCACCAAATACTAGTGTATGATTTAAAATAGATCAAATATAATTCAAATGTTCAATAAATAAATTCTTTTAAAATCATGGTGTTTATTTACTTCTGTCCTGTCTCTGTAGTTATCATTTGCAAATGTGACCAGGATTAATATTATTAAAATAAGTTGGCCGATTGTAAAGTGCAATGTATATGATCGATTATATACATCAAATAATGATCCATCAGTGTGGTTCTAGGGTGTATGATAAATGTGTGATATGAGGGTGAATAACACATTTACGTGACAGAAATAAACATTCAATATTGCTAATCCAAGCATTTTATAGGCAAGGTTAATTTTCTGTTAATTTTTGAGTCTTCTTGTAACTTGTCAGAAGTTCTCTCATTGAATGGAGCAAGATCGACTACGTGCCGATTTCAAGGCAAAATTTGAGTGAAACAATTTTTTCGCTTGTGAATCTGATGCTACATTCACCTGTGTAATGTGCTCAATAGACATGGACGAAGGCTCTGATGTGGGAACAACAGGCTTAATCCCGACATGGGCACAACACAGCACAGCATCAAAACATGGCCGGATCACATGACTCTGTTTAACCACGCCCCGGTGCACCCATGTATACATGCATTAGCATAAACTACTGATACATCTCAGGTGGGTACTCTGCGAGTCTTCAATAAATCATAGTTTATCAAAATACCTCGCCTTGGAAATTGTATCAAATGTATCCAGATACCCCACTTGCACCTTCAGCTCTTTTGGTGATACTTTCTGACTCATTTTGCAGCCTATTATCAATACGCACAATGGTAATACTGATGTTATCAAAATAATCGCTTGTCCATAAAGATAGCGGCTGTGAGTGAAAAACCCTGATGTAGTGACGCCACTGAAAAGCATCATTCGATCACCATAGAATGCAGAGTCAATGACATCTTCTTCACCCCGACCCTATCACATGCCACGCCCCCTCATGCTACATATAGTATTGATAATTAATTAGCATGGTTCTTGGAAATATTATGAAGGTGATTTTTGCTCAACAGTGTTCAAGTGCATAATTCAATGTAAACAAGAAAAAGAGAGATTGCAGACCCTCTCTAGAACTTGTTTTGTGCAGTGTTTGTATACTGATGTGTTATGCAATTAATAAGATACATAATTAGAACTGCCTTTTTTAAACTGCTGGCAGTAATGACCGGGTACCAAGGCATCCCGCTTTGATGCAACCCCGCTTTGATCGGACACCTGACCCAGACTCATGCCGTTTTTTTATTATTATTCATTATTCAATTGAATTTAGAATGGAATTAAAATATATTCAATTCAAATCAAATGGAAGACTAAATAGGTACAGTCCTGCATTGCAGTCATCAGAAGGAACCCAAACAAGAAACAAGTTCAAATGAGCTAAGATCCTCGTCCTCTTAATGATGACGTCATAAAAACGAATATGTCGTCATTGTGATGTATCAGGTTTGCAATAAATTATCTGTGCTAATGCCCGGCTTGATTCCCGCAAACAAAATTCAAACAGCTTGCCTAGTTTCGGAGATAATGGTATAGGCGATTTCCATTAGCGGCAATATTATGACGTCAACTTTTTTTCTAGGAAGAATTCCCAAAATCGGAGATGGTTACTGCCTGCGCGTGGGCTTTCTGCATATACATGGCAAGTTTCACGAAGATCCGATGAAAACTCTGGGGTGTGAAACAAAAAATGTCAAAAAATAGGAATGACGTCATAAAAATTGATATGACGTCATAGTGATGTATCATATGTGCGGTAATTCATCTCTGCTAATGCCCTGTTCGATTCCCGCAAACAGAATTCAAAAAGCTTGCCTAGTTTTGGAGATAATTTTTTAGGCGACTACCATTAGCGGAGCTATTTTGACATCATAACTTTTTTTCTAGGAGGAATTTTCCAAATCGGAGATGGTTACTATGTCTGTTGCAGGGTATTTTTTACATATATATGCCAAGTTTCAGGAAGTTTCGATGAAAACTGTAGGCTGTGAAACAAAAAAGTCCACAAGAAGAAGATCAAGAACAACAACGTGAGTAAGGACTTAGAGATCCTCCACGAGGATCTAAAAAGCAAAGATGAAGTAATCAGGAGGAATCTGAATAGGATTCACATTTCAGCTGCTACTCCTTTATCCTGAAACCCATCCAGGAACAGCCAAAGTGATCCTTAAAAAAAAAAAAAAAATTTTTATATATAATATATATGTTTATACACATACATGTATGTCTATATATACAACACATATGTATACTGTATACATATATATATATTATATATATATGTATTTTTGTTTTTAAACCATTTAAAAAAAAAAAATAAAGTTTAAAAATATTCCAAAATAGAATATTATATATGTGTTTATACACATACATGTATGTCCATATATATATACATGCATAGACATAAATGTATGTATATATACATATATATTTTTTTTTTTAAAGGATCACTTGGCTGTGCCTGGATGGGTTTGAGGGTAAAGGAGTAGCAGCTGAAATGTATATCCTATCCAGGTTCCTCCTGATTACTTCATCTTTGCTTTTTTCTTGTTTGGGTTCCTTCTGATGACTGCAATGCAGGACTGTACCTATTTAGTCTTCCATTTGATTTGAATTGAATAATTTTTAATCCCATTCTAAATTCAATTGAATAATTAATAATAATTAAATAATGTCCAATCAAAGGTCAGGTGTCCAATCAAAGCGGGGTTGCATCAAAGCGGGATGCCTTGGTACCCGGTCATCACTGCCAAAAAGATTTGTGTTCAAAAATATAACATTCAACTGAAATAAGTTGTTCCTCGATCATAAACTGATGATCATAAAATGGTAAAAGAAACAAACGGATGGACGGATGGACATGAAACAATTGCTTAACCACGGTTTATGCTTCGAATGCGTGGGGTAATGAGATGAAATTATTTTGAGTGAGGTAGCAAATGTTGAGTCGAAGAACGTAGGGAAGTACGTACAAAGTAGGATAATGTTATACAGGACCACAAAGTACAAGAAAATGACAGCAAAAGTGGAATAGGTTCTGTAGTAAATGTTTAAAGACAGTTATCAGTTATGCAAACTCAGGAGACAGGATTGCACACACTTCTTAAAAATACCCTGCCGATACAGGCTACAGGTAATTCAGGTATATGCACACACAGTGATTCATTATGAGATGATATTCAAGTGATTAGACTAAGCTAAGGCTAAATTCCTTATCCTAGTCAAACAAAAAAAGTAATCAATGCAATATGAGGTGGAAGACTGTGGTCAAGCATTCAAAAATAATGACTTACTTTCATGAAATCATTGTTTTCTATGTATTTAAACATAAATGTTTACTATTTTCACCCAAGTCCTTCAAAAAATTTCATTCTTAAACTGTTAATCACCATTATTTATTATTTAATTACTCAGCCATTAAGTTTTCTTTCAACTCAATGCAAAATTAAAGGTTTTTCAACATATAAACAAATAATTTTAACAACCACCTGGTAACATTGGAACATTTGCTCTATTCATGAGTCTGTGATTGCTAAATATTTTACATTCATTCGAAACATGTTGTTGATCAGACAAATACTCTTGGATAAAAGCAGTAGACATACCTGTGGCAAAACTCTCAGGTTTATGGGTTTTCTTACCTTTGCAACTCAGCAGAGAATTGTTCACATCTCAAATCATCAAGGGCATTGTTTAAGTCATTTTTTAATGACACATGATTCGTAATCATATTCAATGATTTCTGCTTAATTAACTCCAAATACTGAAGAGTGGCAAGTTCTGAAAACAAAGTAAAAACATGTATTCACTCTTTGAAAATAATCTTGTTTGGCATGGAGGAAATAAAAATTGGGAGCAACCTATATTTCAGTTCTTCACGAGTCTATTCTACAATTCCATGTTCCAACATAGACGGCAAATTGGCATATTGCACGTGGTTTGTTTTGTTTTTCCAATTGCCAAACCTGAAATACAGTACAATATTTTCATTTGTTCGCTTAAAGGAATGAATGACATCAGTAGAACATTTCCATTGATTAAACAATGTCATTACTAAAGTAAATGAATAATGAATGTTCACTGTGAAATAGGGAGAGATAGGGGAGAAGTCTCTCACACAGTGATAAAAATAGGACTGCACGTCCTGAAGCTCACCTGGATCAGGAGCAACAGTCACTCAAAACCCCTGCAGACCCCGCAGATAGATGCTACCTATTTTGGGGGGTCAACCCACCCCCGGAAGACCCCTTAATGAGCGCAGATTTTGATGCGGTCAATACACTTTGGTACATCACCAGTGATGAAGGTTGTGGTCAAGTTTAATCAAAATCGTGTGTGTAGTTTCGGAGAAGAGAGCAAATACCTATTTGGGGGGGTCAAAACACCCCCCCCCCGACCCCCTTCATGAGCGCAGATTTTGATGCGTTCAATGTACCTTCGTTGGGCATCACATATGAACCTTGTGGCCAAGTTGCATCAAAATCGTTTGTTTGGTTCAAACGATAATGACTGTAGTGTTTACGGACTGACTGACTGACTCACTCACTCACTCACTCACCTATGGACACTGCTCGATCACATAATCTCTCCTGACTAAAGTCTAGGTGAGCTAAAAATGGATGCAATCGGACAAAACACAACTATTTAATGAATGATATATCAATGATGTGCAGACATCTAGTTTAAAAATGCAAATCAAGAGCATGTGAATCGTTCACCGCAAACAGGGCAAAATGCAACCAAAAGTAAGCTGACTGTAAAAACAAGTAATTTTCCATGTTGTATAACAGAACAAGAAAAAATATATAGTGGAAAGGGAGGAAACGTATCAACAGCTAGGTAGAGAGACACAACGGAGGGAAACTTGGAGGAAGATATGGAGATGGGGAAGAATGAGAA
>CM068952.1:144937986-144958938 GCA_035128595.1 Eptatretus atami
GAACACGGGGTGAACAAGCTGGATACAAGCTCAAACACAAATCAAGAAGAGAAAGGAAAAAACTGGGAAAGAAGCAGAAAGGGAACAAAGAAACAAAAAATAGGATGAGGGAGAGGGACACTAACTTGGAAAGAAATCGGTGGACTTTGAGAGGTTTAATAATGGTAGAAAATATTATGAGTATGGATGGTTGGATGACTTGAGGCATGGTGGTGAACAACCATCTTTAAGCCCTGGAGGGAAGAATGGGATGCAACAGACTGAGGGGGTTGGTTGGTTGGTTCCACAGGTGAGAGAAAAGAGAAAATATGACTGGAGATGAGCAGAGACTGAATTGTGAGAGTTTCACTAGTGGTGTATTACCAGCAGACCACATGCACACTGCAGAAAACTGTGGGTGGAGGGAGCAGAAGGAGACAGAGTAATGAAAGGAGAGAAGGGTGCAAGGCCAGAAAATAGTGGGTAGAGAGAGAGAGAGGCCACTGACCTCTGCAATGAGAGTAACAGGCTCAAAGAGAGTCAGCCTCATCACAGGAGATTCTCGTGATTTTAAGGGTGTGGTTTCCATGACATTAAGAAGTGCAAGGTGTGTGGCAGCCCAAATGGAAGAGCTCAATTCCATTGAGTTACAGAGGAAAAACTTGGAAGCTGTCTCTGAATGCATGCAGATTATGCAGAGGAGCAATGACACAATATAACGTTCCTATGAGAAGTCTTTTAAGTCAAGTATATTTGGAAGAACGGTTATCTGAGTGTCATTTCATATTTACAATCTCCTTCTTCTTTAATGGCCACAATTATTACCACGTTCTTGTGGGGTTAGCCAGGGGAAGCTTAGTCCAAGTCTTTAACCAACTGGCTGGCCAGGCCTGTTTGGGTTTAGGGCAGGGATTTGTAATTTGGCCATGGTGCTGGCGATAGCTCACCTACTTTTCACAAAGGACACCGTGGCATCATTAACATTTCGGAACACTTTTGTCACATTGTGGGCATATAGTAATAGCTCTTGCACAATAAAGGAAACATTGCACATGGTTTGTGCTTTCACTGTAGGCCAAAACTCGCAGCGAATGGCAATCAAAGTGATACCCCACTGCAGTGTGGTATTGTTTTCAGGAGTGTTTGTATCAAATGTACAGATGCTGTTATCACATAATACATGAATAGCCAACCAATTCCAGTAGATAGGGCTCCCAGTGTAACTTCCATCTGAGGGACAGCACACACTTTGATGAATCACCCTGCCTGTGAAACACCGAGATGACAGTTTATAGCTGGGACGAGATTCAAACTCAGGCAAGACAGCTGAGAGGCGAGTGTTCATTCAATATTTACGATTATGGATAATTAAATAACAAAACATGATATTGAGTGCAATATCTGAACAGAATTTAAAGACACATTTTGGAATTTTAGCCTCAGACAGAATATATAGTTTATTAGGCATTCACAAAAGTGAAGGATCACTCAAAGCAGAGTGTGGGGATGGGTTTAAATATTATTTCATGTCATCCTCCATCACTACTGAGAATTTTTTTTATACAATCCAACCATTAACCCTACTAGAGTGGGAGCCCAGAACTGTTCTTTATGTTAACGATGACAAAACATTTGACCTCTTGGACTGGTAGAACCCCCCTCCCGACATCGTAAAAATGCATTGCTGCCAGGTCTGGGGTTCAGTTTTCACCCCGAGATGTGGGAAAAAGGTGATATTTGTTTAATGTAATGATGCTAAGGATAGAAACAGTGTAAATTGTTCCTTTGGGGTTCCCTGAGTACAGTGTCCAATGCCAGCAATTTTAGGTCTGGTTTCCCCTCTGTCAGGAACCCCCAAAGGGTGAGAACAAGTAGCATTCATTTAAGGGAAAGACGGCAAGGATAACACAGTGTCAAATCTTCCCTTGGAGTTCCCCAAGTACGGAATGACCAATGCTGGCAATTTTAGGTTTGGGTCCCCACCCCCGAATGAAACTCCCAAAGGTCACCCAACCACCGAGCCCAAGGTTATTGCTGATTATTCCACACCAATATTCATGTATTATGTGATAACAGCATCTGTACATTTGATACAAACACTCCTGAAAAGGATACCACGATGCAGTGGGGTATCACTTTACCTTGACTGCCGAGCACTACGAGTCTTGGCCTACATTCCTCCATTGGGACCATACTCTGTGCAGAGCATTGGTGCTGCCTAAGCAGTCTCCTTGGCTATTGGACACAATCCTGGACGGGTCGCCACTCCGACACAGGATACCAGCATGCTGGTACTCATTTTGCCGACCTCGGAAGGATGACAGACAGTCAATCCCACCTGATATTAATTTAACAGCTGAATGGGATTTGAACTCAGGATCCTAGGATCCCAAACCCACCACCCTCACCATTAAGCCAACAGCAGGTATCTTGGCCTACAATGAAAGCACAAACCATGTGCAATGTTTCCTTCATTGTGCAAGAGCTATTACTATATGCCCACAATGTGACAAAAGTGTTCTGAATTTTTTTTCGTTCTGATGTGATACACTGCCATCACTCTTTTATTACAACAAAGCAAATAATGAGTCATGGCATGTCAGCATGGCACTTCCCTTCAGCTAGGTTCTCCTATTTTATCGACAGGTTATGGAAAATGACTACCTCCCCCATTTGCATAATTTGCAGAGACAGAAGAAGAAAACCCCCACTTGAGGTCTTTCAAACTGGGAAACTGGGAAAGTCAAGAATGCTGTTGGACGTTGAATGACACTTCAAAGCGACCGGTTCTCCAGCACCGCCGGAAAAGATTGGCACAGATGAATGACCAGAAGGCAACTGCTATCACTGAAAATGCCTCATTCGTTTGTGCTGTCAAGAGATGACCATCACCTGCCAAATAACCATCTGAACCACCCAGCAACACCACCTGTTCAAATTCGGTCTTTCTTCCTCCAAGAAGAGAGGTGTTCTTGGACAGGAATGCCTTTGCTGCAGAAAGACGAGGAAGAGGAAGCCACAGAATAATGAAGGCCTACATCAATGTATGATCACAGATGGGAGCAAGTCAATCCTTGCTGCAAGGAAAAAGGGTCATGCTGGGATCCTTTGACTTGGGGAAGCTATAATTGTTAAGGAGGCCAAGTACCACAACATTTGTCGGTGCGATTATGTGAGACAGGAAGCGAAGGAGGAAGAGCAAACATCCAATCGTGAGAAGCATATCAAAAACCGAACTCCCATGCTAGCAACAGTAATTTTAAGCTTGTAAAAAGAAGTTTCTTACTGTGAGAGGAGCACAGGATGACATTAATAAGTATACTGTACAAAGTCTCATGTCGAAGGTGAAGGAACAATTTGAGGACATCCTCATCAAGAAACAAGTGAAGTGAACAAATCCCAAAACTTTGTCTTCCCCTCTTCACTGACCTCTTGCTATTGCTATGCTCATTGATTGCTATGCTCACTTGCTATGTGATTGCTATGCTCAACAAATCCAATGACAAGGCTGAAGAAATCAGATATGTCACCATGGAGTTGTGCACAGAAATTCTTGCAATGCCCCCATCACCCCCACTTCAGTTCACACCCTGAAGGAGATCACCACAAATATCTCCCACCCTCATCAGTGGCTTGCAACCAGAACCAGGGTTGGGTCATTCATTGCAGGGATATGATCAAGAAAAAAACACTGGCCATTGCATCGGATGTTGTATTCAACTGTACCAGAGGAAGTGTTCATTCTTGGAAGCATCAAGCACTTGGGCCAGGGCTGGGAACCCTGACCGGATCAACATCCTTGCTGAGTTTTCTGAACCACTTTGGCCATTGCATCAGCTATGATGAGGTGAAGCGACTTGAGACTAAAATCGCCTACACATGATCTGATGGAAGGCGGGAAGCCCCATACTGGCCTCAATCTGTGCAATGGATTAGCAACGGGTGATGTAAATATATCACGATTATTTTCCATTCAGAATTTAGGGGCATCCGAGATCCTCTTCAATGTGACCCAGTAAACATATTGGTCATTCAATAAAATGGAAAAAAAAAACTCCCAAGCAATACAGACCTCCAAAAGACCTTGTCCTGATGCCATCTGAACTCGTGTAATCATGTAATTGAGTACACATTATGATGAAGTAATCGTAATTGTACTCATAGCAATTATGTGTCATGTACTCATACTTGTACTCATTCAGATGTGCTGTGCCCCAGGTCTGACCTACACTAACATCTTTCTTATTCTCTTCAAGCATGTGCCTGAGACGAGTATGATGTTAACACAGAGACTCCCGATGGCAAGAACACACTGCATTCCATGGTAAGAATATGATACTAGAATAAACTTCCATCAAAGGGATCTCCCATCCCCAAAGACACCACCTGTTAACTTGGTAGGGACACTAACCAGCCGGATGAGGAGGTACTTCGATGGGAGCGAGAAAGTGATTTCTTCTTTTCTAACATCTGAAATGCATCCAATTCAAGATAACTCCATCCAATTGAGGTTATGGAGATAGGAAGGGCCTGGCAAAAGGGCTTCAACTTCATGTGGTTCCTTCAGTCCTTCACCCAGAAGTTGCCATTCTTTACTGGATTCTTGACTTCTCCCAATTTGTGATGGACAAGCTCCCCCAAACCATGATCACATGCATGAACTACATCTCTCAGCCCCCAAAGAGAAACTATGTGGTGCAGTAAACAATGGTATGCTTGATCAAAGTGGCAGAGAAGATGAACCAGAGATATGCCATCATCACTTATGATCTTGCTGTTGCTCTGAAGGCATACTCCATTCAAAATTTGCAAACTCCAACTTTTGATAGATTCATCATGTTGCCTCAGAAACTTCCATCTTGAGCTGACATACTTTGGAGCCCTGAGAACCTTTCTGCCTGATTTGGGGTTTGAATACCTCCTCACAGAAGTCAGTGTCTTGGCTGAGGGGTCACTTACTGGCTTCATGATAGGGAAATTTTACAATAGATGTACTAGGATCCACCAAATTCTTGCTGCTGTCTCTAAGTATCATGACTTAATGGCAGATGAGGAAGCATCCCTTTTAGAGAAAGTGATGTCTGACTGTGATAGCATTGTTGAACACTGTCAAACTTTCATTGAGAAGGCTTCATTCAAGGATATTATGAAGGGATATGAGAGCTTATTCTATAATGTCATTGACGGACAGTATGGAATCATGGCAGCGATTCTGGGTCACCTATGTGTACTTCATCAACAGGGTGTATCGAGAGATTTAATCTGGGTCACCTATGTGTACTTCATCAACAGCGTGTATCGAGGGCCGTATGCACCAACAATAATGACAGATACATCTGAAGAAGGTTTGTTCTAGATGCGGAGAACAAATCCATCTGGTACTCGGCAAGTATCAGTCACCATCCAAAGATTCTGATTGAAAATTGCATGGTTCAAGTATTCATAGCTCGCGATGAAATCAAGGTTTGCAGAGAGGGAAGAGGCTGCTGCCTGCCTGTCTAAAAAATGAGAAATGATATGGCAGAGGGTGGAATCATCAGCAAAGAGATAAGCAGGGTTTTATAAGGAATCAGAAAGATCACTTCTGAAGATGAGGCACAAGACTGGGCCTAAGGCACTGCCTTGGAGCACTCCAGCATTGACAGGGAGAGGAGATGAGAGGTCCTGTTGAGAGCTACATGCTGACCACCGGAGTGGATGAAGTCAGGAAGCCATGAGAGGAGGTGACCTTGGATGCCATAAGTAGAGAGTTTGGAGATCAAGGCAGGGTGCCAAATTGTATCAAATGCTAAAGATATGTCCAGAGAAACAGCTCTGATGTCATGTCTGAGATTGAGGGCTTCCATCCATCGTTGGGAGAGTCCAAGCTTTCATCCATTGTTGGGAGAGTTGGGATTTTTTTTAAAGTATCACATTTAATTAAAAAAAATAAAACAACAGGCATTACTTTTATACCGATCCTCCTATTTAAGGAATGGATTTTCTCTGTAAATGCATTCAAGCATCTATAAATATGTTTGATCACACCTCTTATCAGTCCAGTTACTGATTTTATGGAGTGATTTTCAGAGGTCAACAATGATCATTTTCTCTTTTTGGAATGTAACGCAAATCAACAGGGTTTTCACGTTAATTACTAGTGATAATGAATGGAAACACCATTTTTATCATTAACAGCATAAAATTACAGAACTTATTTTTTTCAAACTTTGAAATATCCTTTAGAGTTAGACCAACAGGCTATATGTTTCCTGATACAGTTCCTCTCCACCATCATCTTACTCTCTCATTCTTCCCCTTGCTCATTCCTCCTCCAAGTATCCCTCTGTTGTGTTCCAGTACACTGCTGTTGGTATATTTCCCCGCTTTCCACTTAGTTTTAGCTGTTCATTTCAGTTCCGTGTTCTATCTCGTCCCCGAGCCTCAGCTTTGCACAGAAAAACAAGAAAAAGAGAAATCAGAGATTGCAGACCCTCGCCAGGACTTATTTTGTGCAGTGTTTGTGTAGTTTTGTGTGGTGTATTTTGTGTGGCATTTGTGTACTGATGCATTCGGTAATTAATAAGAGACATAATTAGAACGGCCATTTTATAACTGCAGGCAGTGATGACAGGGTACCAAGATGTCCCGCTTTAATCGGATATCTGACCCTGACCCATGACGTTTATTATTATTATTCAATTGAATTCATAATGTGTTTGAAATAAATTCAATTCAAATCAAATGGAAGACCAAATAGTTACAGTCCTGCATTGGAGTCATCAGAAGGAACCTGAACAAGCAAAAAGCAAAGATGAAGTCATCAAGAGGAACCTGGCTAGGATTCACATTTCAGCTGCTACTCCTATACCCTCAAACCCATTCAGGAACAGCCAGGTGAGCCTTATTCAAATATATATATATATATATATATATATATATATATATATATATATATATATATATATATATATATATATATATATCAAAAATTTTTAATATTTCTGGCTGCCAGAACATGTGTCCGATAAAGTTGAAATGTAAAATATGTATTCCCCATCACGACTAGATCATAAATGTGAAGTTTCATGTTGATTGATAAAGCAGTTCCAGAGAAAACATTATTTAATGTTTTTCTTCAATCCAATATGGCTGCCAAACCATGTGACCTATCAATTATTCCTGAACAAACTTGTACACACAAGGCTTGGGGAACATTTGTGTGAAGTTTCCACTCAAACTGTCCAGCCATTCTGGAGAAGAAGATTTTTTTTATAGGTTTTCGGGTAAATCCAATATGGTTGCCAAACCATGTGACCTATGACATCATATTTGTGAAACATTTTTTCCTCATGGATAGGCAGTCATACAAGTCAAGTTTTGCCTCGATCTGTTCAGCCACTTCAGAGAAGAAGATTTTTTGAATTTTTTTTTTTAACAATATGGCTGCTGAATCACGTGACAAATGACGTCAACAATTCTTGTTCTGTAGACCATTTTATCCCTGATGACACTCAACAATTTTCATACTGATCAGATGTAGTGTTCGACATATGCAATTATGACATCATAATGAAGGCACCTATGTCATTAAAAAAAATCACACATATTCCCTATGAGGAGTACTTGCTATGTGCCAAGTTTCAATTTTTTCCTTGGTGTGGTTTCAGAGATACAGAGGTCTAAAGTTTTTCCGTTTTTACAACATGGTTGCCACACCACGTGAGCTATGATATCATAATTATCATTAAAACATTCCACATGAGTATTCGCACTTATGGTGAAAATTTTGTCTCAATCTGACAAGCAGTTGCAGAGAAAAACACGAAAGTTCTGCTCAGACAAACAAACGGACCCTGATGCAATACCCTCTCCTTCGGCGAGGGTAATAATTACTGGAGTCATGACTGCATTGGGTGCTACATCTTTAAGCAAGCTGTCCTTTGGGTGAGAACAAAGCTGGCTGTACTATTCGCAATTAGGTTATAGACATTATAGATCTCACAGATTCTCTTGAAAAGAGTAGGCCTAAGTTTTCCAGTATCCTGGCTTAATTCCTTGTTTTTAGACTTAAATGAGATACTGTATGTAGGCTGATTAGAAAAGTTGAGTTTGCTTAAAAATGGATGTTGTATTGGATTAAAATTATGGTAAGAATTGGATTAGTAAATAGAAGACAAGTAAACGGGTTGATTAAGTAATCTGGATAAGTACAGGGATGAGAAAACAAATGGCATCCTCATTTGTCAATGTTTGCTGAAAGACCATGCAAATGGCATTCTCTGAGCTTTGTCTCAGTTTACTTGTATAACCATGTATACATTTTGAAACTCCTCAGCCAGCACTATTAAACAAACAAAAAAAAAAATTCCTACCTTCCTGGTCCAAACATAAAATGTATTCCTTCCATCTACTAGATTTGAGCAGTTTATTTGGTTTTTCCTTTGTTAAAGTTTCTGAGTTCAACGATGCAAGTATTTTTGGACCACTTGATACTTCTGCAATAAATAAAAAAACACACAAGCTGTAGCAACTACATTATTTCAAGCATGATTAATCAGCATATGTAAATGTGGTCAATATACGAAACATATGATGCACATACCGTCGTTGAAATCAATTCCAACTTTTTCATGTAAGACTTTTTCAAAAAAAAAAAACAAAGGTAAAATTACCTTTATTTTTCCCACTCTTTGCAGGTTTCTTTTTAGGGTGTTTTTCACCAGTTGTTTTTTGTTGACCTTTGACTAAATCCAGTATCCGTTTATCTTCAACTTCTTTCATTTCTAGCTCTTTTTGCAACTAAAAATATATTAGCACTGTTAGAGAAGTCAAACGAACAACTTGTTTTACCTTCATAAATATTTTAAATCGTGCAAATAATATACCATATTTCGAAAAGAGGGTACTGTTTACTTTGAGCAGGATTTAAAAATCCGTTTGATCGAAACTTGTAAATTTCAGCAAGTCCTCTAAGCATGTTATTAATAGGCTGACAGGCTTTTTGTTAAATTACCAAATCCTAAACAAATCATGAAGTTTTTTCTCAAACTCATTGGAGCTTGTACATAAATCGCATGCAGGACAAAGACATAAATAGACATCAGTGTACTTTTACGCGAATGAATGGACAGAAAATGAGATAATTGACCAACAAACCTGGCATATTGGATTTGAATTTGGTGACTCCAAAGTTTTCACGTACTAAACAGGACAACCAGACAAATTTTAAGTTTTTAATGTTTTATCACTATTCAGGTTATTTCTATTTTTTATAACTTCATGGCAACATCATCATTGTGACTGTTGCAACAAAACTTACTGCATCACAAACAGCAGTCTTTGCTTTCTCCCAATAATGCAAAATGATCTGTATGGCAGAATCCTGGCAATTGTCTTGCTTTGACTGAATGTCTTTGTTTCTTTTCTCTTGCTCCAGGGCGAAATTGCTTTCTTGCTCCATCAACTGGAAATTTTGTATTTCCTTAGGAATCCTACTTGAAAAGGAATCATATGATAGTAAAACCAGAAAAATAAAGTGCAAGACAAAAAACATACTTATTACATAAGGCAAAATTATAATATAAAAACTTCAACAGCACTTGGTAGAGCGAATACCTCCACCAGGCTGAACAGTTTACATTTTGTATCCGACTGATCGGCTGGTTCTGCATCCAGAAGAGACGCACATGGCAGGGATACGTGAAAACACATGGGGGCATGATTAATAGCAGATGGGCGTGGTTACAGGGATGAATGACCATGGGAACATTGGCGGCTTCAGGACAAAATGGAACAAACTTGCGAGAATAATGGACGTGTGCACGAATGCAAGGATAACGCGAGGGGTTAGTCATCGATGCGAGTGTTACGGTGAGAGTGTGATTCAATTGGGATGAGTGACAGATGGAAGCATGGGCGTGGATATGGAAGGGGCGTGATTGTAAGGACGAGTGATGGGTGGTCGCATGGGTGTCATGAGGTTAGTGCACTTCGCGTGCTTGAGAAATCGTCACACGATGCGCTTGCGCCTGTTACGTGTGTGACGATGCCACATTTTTGGCCTGCCTGTGTCTCACTGGTAAACCGGGGGAGGCAAAGTGATTATAGTATTATATGGCGAGTTTGTGATGGCGATGGTGGTCATCGAGATTTTGGCATCAATGGTGAGTGTAAGCGAGTTTAAGCTGTGGTCTGATGATGTGGGGATTTTTAGGAAGGCGTTGTGGTGGTTGGAGAAATGTTGTAGCATTGTAGTTTGAGAATGGCGAAGGTCTGAGGTGATGTGCCATTGGAGAATGCCGGGAAGTTTGAATGAGGTTTTGGCAGCATATGCTAATGAGGTGCTCCTGTTGCTAGGGTCTGTGGCATGTATGCTTGCGTGATAAAGGGGTCATGTGTGTGAAGTAAAATTCAATAGATAAAAGAATAAAGAATGGGAATAAAGACCTGCGTAAAAGCCCATGCAACGCATTCTGTCCCCTAAACCCACTAGACACAAGGGAAGGGCTATCTAAAATGAATACTAATGAAATAACTGCTTGGGACTGCTATTTGTTGTGTGCCATTGCCTTGGGGGGTGACGGTTTCACAGAACCGCAACGATATTATTGCTGAATATTTCTTCATATCAGGTGTGCACAATGTTTATATGAGGGATTTTCTTTCTCTTTTTTTTAATGCAAGATCTAAGCTCATGGAACAGTGAGGTAAGAGGGTAAAAGTTAATATACTGACAGTGATCAGTGCGACCACAGTAGGACACAATAATCAAAGGATCGAACAAACAGAAAAATAGAGAGAGGAGAGAGAAAGAGAGAGAGAGAGAGAGAGAGAGAGAGAGAGAGGAGAGGAGAGAGAGAGAGAGAGAGAGAGAGAGTAGAAGAACATATGCATCCTGGATGAGCTCGCGAAGTTCGGAGGACGGAAAGAGCAGAGGAAGTTCGATCGAGGAGACGTGGTTAAAAAAAAGATTAAAAAAGATAAAAAAGAGAGGAGCAATGAAGATGTCTGCGACACGACAGCAACATCTTTGTGCTTCTATCTCAATGGGGAGATTCCATTATGTCATCAGCTATATATTCTGCAGATTCCTGGATCAATAGATGAGATACTGGGGCATCAGCAAATAAAGAGCAGGACTCCATTGATCTCCAGACAAAGGCCTTGTAGGCTGTGATTAGTTCTGATTTTTCAAGGAATTACTTGGAATGACAGAGGATCCCCAGTGACTTTAGAGGGCACATTTGCTCTATGGTTAGCCAAGGATATGTCATGTTTGAGGGTGAGGCATACAAGTTCAAGAGACTGAACCTCTTCCAGGGGCTGACCATGGAAATAGATTGGTGGGTTCATTTTGATGATCCTTCCTTAAGGGCTGTCACACCTTGACGATTTAGCCAGCGTAAGCCGACGTATGAAAAATTGTCTAAAACGCTGGCACACGTCGAATACATTATGGGTAAGTTTTGTATACGTTAAGAGCACACTGAAGCACGCTGGCATAATCGTAGTACGCCAGCTCGTCGACAATTTTAACATGCTCAAATTTTTGACGTATGCCAGCGTATAACTCACACGTTCTGCATACGCTGGTCATAAGTTGTAGGCAGTTACGCGATCGTGACACACGTTACTTGTAAGTTACTCATAAGTCGAAACACGTCGAGGTAATGTTTAGCGTACCCGAAACTTATTTCTAACCTATGAGTAATGTGTTGTACGCACGTTACGCGATCGTTGACACACGTCGACACACTTACTTGTAAGTTACTCAAAGTCGAAACACGTCGAGGTAATGTTTAGCTACCCGAAACTTATTTCTAACCTATGAGTAACGTGCTTTGAACCTATGTGTGTAACGTATCTCCAACCACATTGACTATGTGACGTATTTGATTGACTTTCCGGACACCACAGAACTTACTGAGTGTTTCTAACTTACAGCTACCGTATAATGGCGTATTGGCAGCGTTTAGGGGAATTGGTATATAAAAATGGGCTTCACAGGAGGAACCTGTCAGTGTTCCAGACTCCATGTTTTTTTTTTTTCTTCGGCATGACGGTGATTTGACACTTCGATTTTATAGTGCGGTTATGATTTAAATCGTTGAGCGGCAGCGCTTAAATCGTTGAGTGGCAGCCTATGAATAGCCTAGCCTGTGATCGTCGACGATACGCTGCGCGCTATGCATACGTTAGACTATCGTTGGGCATACGTTGTGAACGCCGACAACACGCTAAGCATTCGTTGGTATAAGTTATCTATAAGTTATCGAAACGTTCTGTGTACGTTACTAATACGTTATGCATTGTCGCCAACTCTTATGAACCGCAAAAACTTTAAAAACATCAATAGTTCAGCGTAGAAAAACATTAAAAAAAAAAGCCGAAGAAAACTTCGAAGAATGCTGCAAAGAAGTCTCCTGGCCGTGGCCGTGGACGCGGACGCAAGGAGGATCCATCATCACCCACACCCTCCCCATCACACTCACCTACTACTACTGACATGGACCTACTACTACTACTACTACTACTAATGACACGCTCACCTACTACTACTACTGATACTACTGACATGGACATCTACTCACCATGGAGTCTGGAACACTGACGGGTTCCTCCTGTGAAGCCCATTTTTATATACCAATTCCCCTAAACGCTGCCAATACGCCATTATACGGTAGCTGTAAGTTAGAAACACGTTCAGTAAGTTCTGTGGTCGTCCGGAAGACTCAATCAAATACGTCTGCATACGTCAATGTGCGTTGGAGATACGTTACACATAGGTTCAAAGCACGTTACTCATAGGTTAGAAATAAGTTTCGGGTAGCTAAACATTACCTCGACGTGTTTCGACTTAGAGTAACTTACAAGTAACGTGTGTCGACGACATCGCTAACGTGCCTACAACTTATGGCCAGTCGTATGGGAACGTGTGAGTCATACGCTGGCATAGTCGCAAAAATTTGAGCATGAAAATTTGCGACTCGTAGCTCAGCGTACTACGACGTATGCCACGTGTTCAGCGTGCTCTTAACGTATACAAAACTTACCCATCGTGTTTCGACGTGTGCCAGCGTATTCGGCAAATTTTCATACGTCGGTACGTCTGGCTAAAACGTCAAGGTTGGACAGGGATGACGGTGATGTTGACACTTCGATGTCTAGTGCGGTTATGATTTGAATCGTTGAGCGGCAGCCTTTTAATAGGCTACGCCACGTGATCGTCGGCGATACGTTGCCGCGCGTATGCATACGTTAGACTATCGTTGGGATACGTTGTGAACGCCGACAACACCTAAGCATTCGTTGGTATAAGTTATCTATAAGTTAACGAAACGTTCTGTGTACGTTACTAATACCTTATGCATACGTCCAATCGTTATGAATAGCCAAAAACTTTTAAAAACATCAATAGTTCAGCGTACCCAGCGTTTTACATACATTTTGATACGTTGCCATATGCTGGCTAAAACGTCAAGGTGTGACAGCCCCTTTAGCGACAGGATGACAATGTGAGATTTGCTATGATGGAATACATGTTGTATTTGTCAGACTACCATCAAATCAATTCTAGGTCAGTGGAGAGTGACTCAGCTGCTGTCTGTATGTCAGTGGGATGGGATACTGTAGAACACAATGTGGTAATTTGCAAAAAAGAGACAGGGTTTTTGAGAGCATTGGATGCAACAGACACAATGTAACTGGTATTTTCTGAGCAAAAAATTTGTGATATCCAAAAATCCTGATCTTACTGAGGCCTATCATTGTTGTGAAAAATGAGATGAATACAAAATTCTACTTTGACCATCACTGTGTTAAACCTCCAATTTCTGGTTATGGGCTCGGAAACAATGACTGCAACAACTGAAAAAATTAGCAGACCACTTGCAATTTGTTAAAAACTGCAATGTATCAGATAATGAAGCATCCAGGATTTGATTGTGGCAAATGGAGGCCCTACAACATAATAAATGGTTACACAGTAAACAAGCATTGCCAATGCAATAATGTAGTACACTACACATAACACACACACACACACACACACACACACACACACCTTACCATTTTGTTATTCCATCCTCTGGAGAGGAATCTTGCATCACCTGAGAAAGTGTAGCAAGACCTATTGTTTCCTCTGTTGTATTGATAATATTCTTTCACAAAATGAATAATGCCTGTGTGTTTGTTGACTTCTGCCTGTTGCAGATACAAAACCATTTTTGAGACATTACTTTCAACTTTAGTGACAAAAACTGAAAATACTCATGTAATTTAGCCACTGACAAGTAAACTGGACAGCTCATAAATGGAATTACAATAGTGCATTTAATTGAGAGAAATGCACTTCAGTAATCCTTCAAGGTCAATTCACTTTTGGTGGTAATCGTGATTTCCAATAAAATGGGTTAAGGTTGCAACTGATCTTTGCTCAAAGGGAGTTTAACGGGGTTCTAAAGAGAAGGGGAAACAACTTTAAATCGCTATAGCAAGCGTCGTGTCATATAGTACATTTGACTATATTAGGAATGCCAGTACACAAAAGTACAGGGTTGCAAGAGAGTAATATGTAATTTTCCTTTGTGGAAAATTCGCGACAAATTTTTAAGCAGTGAAGCCGCTTCAATATTTGACTATTTCCATCCGTCCATCCGTCCGTCCGTCCGTCCGTCAGAAATTAAGAAAAAGAAGCTAACACGAAAATGGACCCTTTTGACCCTTTAGTCGAGTGAGAGTCTTTCAACCTTTGAAGACACTTGAAGACCCTTTAAGACCACCAAGACCCCAAAAGACCCTTAAGACCCCAAAGACCCAGAAGACCCAGATGACCCAAACGTCCTTGAGGACCCAAAAAGACGCAGAAGACCCAAAACTCCCTGAGGACCCATAAGACCCAGCTGACACAAAAGTTCCTGAGGACCAAGAAGACCCAAAAGAACCCAAGGACCCAAAAGACCACAAAGACCAAAAAGTCCCCAAGGACTCAAAAGACACAAAATATCCCGAGGACCCAAAAGACCCTGAGGAACCAAATGACCCTGAAGACCCCAGGACCCAAAAGTTCCCAAGGGCCCCAAAAGACCCAGGTTTTAAATGCGCGCCATGTTAAGGTGTATCGGGCAGCTTAAAAGGTTAAGGTGTATCCATGGCATGGCATTCTATTTACAAAATAAATAACAAAAATAATGAAAAAAATTGTAATAAACTAAAAATTTATGAATACAAATAATATTAAGAACAATAATAATAGTAGTATCATTTAGCAAGAATAATAACGAAGGCATAATTTCTGCCCTGACCCAAGCACATCTGGGCTTGGTGAAAGAAAAGCTAATGCTTAAGCCGTACAGCAGGCAGATATGCAACAAGGCCTTGAAGACCAATGAAACTTTAGTCCATTGGACCAATGGGCCCACTAGTAATTCTAAAGGGTTCTAAAAGGTAATTCAAGTGGGTTGTAAAGGGTAATTATAAAGGGTAATTCTATAGGGTAACTCTAAAGGGTAGTTCTAAAGGGTAACTCCTAAAGGTAAGTTCTAAAGGGTAATTTTAAAGGTGATTTAAGGGTAATTCCAAACGGTTCTAAAGGGTGTTTCTAAAGGGTTCCAAAGAGTAATTTTAAAGGGTAATTGTAAACGGTTTTAAAGGGTAATTTTAAATGGGTCGAAAGGGTGATTCTAAAGGGACTAAAGGTAATTCTAATGGGTTTCTTTCGTTTCTAGGCCTTGTGTATTTCATATTAAAAATGCCAAACTGAACTGCTTCCTTCGGATATGGTGCGATTTTTTTTAGATCCTCGTGGAGGATCTCGGTAAAGGCTACTCCACGTTGTTGTTCTTGTGGACTTTTTTGTTTCACAGCCTACAGTTTTCATCGAAACTTCCTGAAACTTGGCGTATATATGGTAAAAAAAAATACCCTGCGCAGACAGTAACCATCTCGATTTTGAAAATTCCTCCTAGAAAAAAAGTTATGACGTCAAAATATCTCCACTAATGGAAATCGCCTGAAAAATTATCTCCGAAACTAGGCAAGCTTTTGAATTCTGTTTGCGGGAATCGAACAGGGCATTAGCAGAGATGAATTACCGCAAATGTGATACATCACTATGACGTCATATCAATTTTATGACGTCATTCCTATTTTTTGACATTTTTGTTTCACAACCCAGAGTTTTCATCGGATCTTCATGAAACTTGCCATGTATATGCAGAAACCCACGCGCAGGCAGTAACCATCTCCGATTTTGGAAATTCTTCCAAGTTGTTTCACAACCTAGAGTTTCATCGGATCTTCGTGAAACTTGTTGTTTCACAGCCTACAGTTTTCATCGAAACTTCCTGAAACTTGGCAATATATATGTAAAATACCCTGCGCAGACAGTAACGATCTCCGATTTTGAAAATTCCTCCTAGAAAAAAAGTTATGATGTCAAAATATCTCCGCTAATGGAAATCGCCTAAAAAATTATCTCCGAAACTAGGCAAGCTTTTTGAATTCTGTTTGCGGGAATCGAACAGGACATTAGCAGAGATGAATTACCGCACATATGATACATCACTATGACATCATATCAATTTTTATGACGTCATTCCTATTTTTTGCCATTTTTAGATCCTCGTGGAGGATCTCTCGGTCTTACTCACGTTATTGTCTTTGTGGACTTTTTTGTTTCACAGCCTACAGTTTTCATCGAAACTTCCTGAAACTTGGAATATATATGTAAAAAATACCCTGCGCAGACAGTAACGATCTCCGATTTTGAAAATTCCTCCTATAAAAAAGTTATGACGTCAAAATATCTCCGCTAATGGGAATCGCCTAAAAATTATCTCCGAAACTAGGCAAGCTTTTGAATTCTGCTTACGGAGAGAATCGAACAGGGCATTAGCAGAGATGAATTACCGCACATATGATACATCACTATGACGTCATATCAATTTTTATGATGTCATTCCTATTTTTTGACATTTTTTGTTTCACAACCCAGAGTTTTCATCGGATCTTCGTGAAACTTGCCATGTATATGCAGAAAGCCCACGCGCAGGCAGTAACCATCTCCGATTTTGGAAATCTTCCGAGTTATTTTATCTAACAAATGAGAATGATTAATGATTAATCTGCACCATTAAATCAATCATATTGTATAACCTAAATCAATACATACAAATCTTTTTAGAATCCTCGTGGAGGATCTTTAAGTCTTACTCACATTGTTGTTCTTCATCTTCTTCTTGTGGACTTTTTTGTTTCATAGCCTACAGTTTTCATCAAAACTTCCTGAAACTTGGCATATATATGTAAAAAACCTGCGTAGACAGTAACCATCTCCGATTTTGAAAATTCTCCTAGAAAAAAGTTATGACATCAAAATACCTCCGCTAATGGAAATCGCC
Organism: Eptatretus atami; assembly: GCA_035128595.1. Classification (NCBI taxonomy): domain Eukaryota; kingdom Metazoa; phylum Chordata; class Myxini; order Myxiniformes; family Myxinidae; genus Eptatretus; species Eptatretus atami. The sequence goes on from CM068952.1 coordinate 144,955,347, forward strand.
TAAAAATTATCTCCGAAACTAGGCAAGCTTTTTGAATTCTGGTTTGCGGGAATCGAACAGGGCATTAGCAGAGATGAATTACCGCACATATGATACATCATTATGACGTTATATCAATTTTTATGACGTCATTTCCTATTTTTGACATTTTTTGTTTCACAACCCAGAGTTTTCATCGGATCTTCGTGAAACTTGCCATGTATATGCAGAAAGCCCACGCGCAGGCAAGAAACCATCTCTGATTTTGGAAATTCTTCTAGAAAAAAAGTTGACGTCATAATATTCGCTGCTAATGAAAATCGGCTTAACCATTATCTCCGAAACTAGGCAAGCTGTTTGAATTTTGTTTGCGGGAATCAAGCCGGGCATTAGCACAGATAATTATCGCAAACCTGATACATCACAATGACGTCATATTCGTTTTTAGGCGTCATCATTAAGTAGGAGAGGATCTTAGCTCATTTGAGCTTGTTTATATACATATTCGTTTAATGAAATAAAGGTATGAAGGATGAAGCAGGAGAGTCACCAGCGAAACTAGCTTCCCTGAGAATATACCATCTTCAGAGGAATTGAGTTCCTTCACAAGGTAATGCTGTGGTTAACTCAAATGACTTGGTGGCCATTCCATGTTCACCAATGGGGGCCAAACTTTGTCCAAATTTAGGATCTGTAAAATGTGATGAGGAATTGAAAATCCTGGCTTATTTTCACCACGAACAAGATAGTCACATGAAGAGTAATTTGTCTAGACTTGTAAATTAAAATAAATCACAGATATAATTACATAAAAAACTTCGAATGCAGTGTATTTCCTGACTTTTGGCAAAAGTGTGATAAGGTGTATTGCTCAAATGATGCAGAAGTGTGATGTGAGGATTTGTGCACACAGGAGAGGCACTGTCACTCCTCAGTTTTATATGGATGTCGAAACTCAGTTTTGCATCTAAGTCTTGTGTCCGAAACCCATCGCTCTCTGTACCCACTTATCCAGTTGCACCCAACTGTCCCTGCACTCTGTGTCCTTTTCTTCTGACAAGGTGGAGAGCTTGCTGTCAAACCTCGACTCAGATTCTGCAACCGGTCCAGATGACATCCGCCCACGTGTCCTAAAAACCTGCTCCTCTGCTCTTGCTCACCCTCTCTCTGTTCTATTCACCCTCTCATTTGCTCAAGGTCATCTGCCATCTGCTTGAAAATCAGCAAACATTACTGCCCTGCATAAAAAACATACAAAAATAGATCCCTGCAACTGCAGACCAATCAGCCTTCTCCCAATCATCAGCAGGGTTATGGAATCCATAATTGCTTCAGACATTAAATCCTTCCTCTTCTCCAATGGCTTGATTTCCGATCATCAATTTGGTTTCAGGCCAGATCACTCTACCCTGGATATGCTGCTTCCACTCTCCCAACAATAGATGGAGGTACTCAATGCCAGACATGAAATCAGAGCCATGTGCCTAAACATATTGCGTGCTTTTGACAAGGTCTGGCACCCTGCCCTGCTCACCAAACTATCTTCCTGTGGTATCCAAGGCCATCTCAGCTCATGGCTCGCAGACTTCCTCTCCTGTCGCAGCCAACATGTGGCCCTAAATGGAGTTCTCTCATTCTCTTCCTGTCCAGGCTGAAGTTCCTCAAGGCAGCATTCTGGGACCTGTTCTTTTTCTGGTTTTCATAAACGATCTCTCCGACTCTCTGGAAAATCCTCTTTATCTCCTTGCTGATGACTCCACCCTATGTCGTACCATCTGCCATCCCTCAGACCGGAAGCCGCAGCTTTTTCGCTCTCTGCAATCTGGATAAAATCACAAACTGGTCCAACACATGGAACACGTCTTTCAATCCTGACAAATCTGACACTATCATGATGTCTCTCCGAAAGGACCATTGAGAAAACCACTCATCTACTTTCTCAACAGTCCTCTGAAGAAGTCCTTTCATTCAAGCTTCTGGGTCTCACTATCTGCCATGATCTTTTCTGGAAAAGCCATTTTTCCACCCTGGCCTCCAAAGCCAGTCGCCGAATAGGAATCCTCCATCGTGCAAAGTCCTTCCTTGGCCCACATGAGCGCTCCTGACCACGTACAAAGCTTTCGTCTACAGCCTGATGGAGTTCTGCTCTCCCATCTGCTCCTGCCTCTCACCTTTCTCAGCTTCGCGCTGTGGAGGCCAAGGCAAGGTTAGCGGTTAAGTGGCTGGCTTAAGATATTAGGGTCTTGAGTTTATGCCTGGTGTTGGCTTAATGGTAAGGCCTAAGTCACATTTGCCACGGCGGCCGTGGGGTCTTCAAAATCTACGGCCACTAGCAATTATACGGCGCCGCAGTATTTCCACGGTCACACAATGTAGCAGTCACATATGTTTTTATTTTTCGGGGAGCCGCACGGCGTATTTAGGCCTAAGTCACATTTGCCACGGCGCCGTGGGTCTCCAAAATCTACGGCCACTAGCAATATTACGGCGCCGCAGTATTTCCACGGTCACACAATGTAGCAGTCACATATGTTTTTATTTTTCGGGTAGCCGCACGGCATATTATAAATTGTGGAGACCGAAACGTGGGGGTGCCGTACGTCTTTGATTTAATTGTCGCACGGTGACCTTAGGGCGTTCCTGCGGCGGCCATAGAATTTTCAAGGCAGACGCAAGTGCCCGCAAGGCGACCGCAGGGGCGCCTAAGGCGAACGTGCGGCCAGACGGATGGTAACGAGTGGGTTTTTTTTAACCAGTTTTTTTGTTTCGGCTTGTCGAATTGCTTCGGCGAACGTAGAAATGAAAAAAGTTATAACTACGCGTTATAATTCCACGGCGACCTTACGACCTGTAAAATATAGCCAAACGGCGTAGGGCCACCCTGAGGCCACCGCAGAAACTCTGCGGCTGCCGCACGTTTCTGTCAATTCAGAGGGCGTACGGCGCCGTATCCTCGCCGTAGAGCAAATGTGACTTAGGCCTTAGGTCTTAGAAATTGTGGAGACCGAAAACGTGGGGTTGCCGTACGGTCTTTGATTTGATGTCGCACGGTGACCTTAAGGGGCCCTGCGGGGCCATAGAATTTTCAAGGCAGATGCAAGGTAGCCTCAAGGTGCTGCAAGGGGACCGCAGGGGGGCCCTAAGGCGAACGTGCGGCCAGACGGACGGTAACGAGTGGGTTAATTTTTTTTTTTTCAACCAGTTTTTTTGTTTCGGATTGTCGAATTGCTACGGCGAACGGAGAAATGAAAAAAGTTATAACTCCGCTTTATAATTCCACGGCGACCTTACGGCCTGTAAAAGATAGCCAAACGGCGTAGGGCCACCGCAAGAACTCTGCGGCCGCCGCACGTTTCTGTCAATTCAGAGGGCGTACGGCCGCCGTATCCTCGCCTTAGAGCAAATGTGACTTAGGCCTTAGGTGGTGGGCTTGGGATCCAAGGATCCTTCGTTCAAATCCTGCTCAGCTATTGAATTAATACCAGGTGGGTTGACTCTACGTGTCCATCTTCTGAGGTCGGCAAAATGAGTGCCAGCTTGCTGGTATCCTGTGTCAGAGTGGCGACCTGTCCAGGATTGCGCTCAATAGCTAAGGAGACAGCTGAGCATACCA
>CM068952.1:144962330-144983511 GCA_035128595.1 Eptatretus atami
TCATTATCATCTGGATATCGTAAAAATACAAGCTTCACAAAGGTTCTCCTTCCCCCTCCCCCTCTCTCTTCCACCTCCTCCAATCTTCAACTGCCCTCTGCCCCTTATTATCTCCCATGTACCTCAACTCAGCACCACAGAGCCTTTTCTCCTCCTCATCCGCCCACTCCACTAGCTCTTCTGCAATCCCCACACTCTTTCAAACAACTCTCGTTACCCCCCCCACCCTCCTCCCTTTCCTTCACTCCCCCTCCTCCCTTCCCATGCATCCAAGCCTCCTCCCCTCCTCTTCATTAACGGTGGACCTCAAATATCCGGGGTCTTTGCTAAACTGACAGATCTTTCCATGCAAGATGCTACTGACAAACCAGACATAATCTGCAACAGAAACTTTACTCTCTCAAGATGTCTCTGACTCCAGTATATCTCCCTGGTTACTCCCTCCTCCGGTATGACAGACCTGGGCCTCGTTCTGGTGGAGAAGTTGCTCTCTTCATCAAGACTCAATTCCTCACTCTCCATGAACTGCCTCACCCCCCACACCCCCAGGAATACCTCTGGCTACGGCTTCCCCTCCAGTCCACCTCATGTTTAAATGTGTTGCTGTACTCACCAAACAGTGATGACTCATTTCACCTACTTAAAACAATCCATCCTCATCCACTCTCTCTTCGGCAGTACCAATGCTCTGTACAGAGTATAGTCCCAATTGATGCAAGGAATGGTCTTGAGTTTGAGCCCCAGTCGGCCGTTGGAGTAACACCAGATGGGATTGACTCAGTCCGTCTTCCTTCCGAGGTCGGCGAAATGAGTACCAGTGTACAGGTAATGGAGGGCACTGCATCAGTGGCACAGCCACACCCCCAGAAAATGATACAACAAGCAGCCACAGGCTGCAAACGATAGCTCGTTCGCTAGTACACTGACGGATCAGAATGCAGCAGGGCAAAAGGAACAGGAGAGAGAGAGAGGTTGGAGAACACAAATAGCAGAGGTGAAGGCCAAGATGGAGGCAGACAACCAATGGGTGTGGGGAGGAATGGGGGGCAGGAGAGGGTGCATGGGGTGGACAAGATGGATACAAAAGGAAACTCTCAGGAAGGAAAACTGATCATTTGGAAGGCGAAGGGATTGGGGTAGGGTGGGGGTGGATGGGTTAATGAGGGTAAAAAAAAAATCATGGGTTTGGATTGGGGACTATCTTAGATAGTAGTGGGTTTATGTAAATTTAAAGTGAACTGTAGGATAATTTACATGAGTTGTATTTGTTTTAGGAGGAATAGGAAAAAATGATATTTTCCCTCCACTGGTGAGATGTTCATGTAAACATATTACTGGTGAAAAATCCTGACCTGCATCAGTGAAATAAAATGGTACACAGTGTTCTTCATAAACTCTTCCAGGTAGCCACTGTTCATCAACAGATGTATTTCCTGTTGGGATTCTGCATTGCGATTGTCACAAATGACCGACAACTTCTCCTTTAATTCCTGTGAATCATACAACATACATAATTTCCTGATTGAATTCATGCAATGGGGCAGTATTCAAACAAGTTGTACAATACAGCAACGATGCTCACATCAACTTTTTGATGCAGTTCCACCTTGGTCATTTCATCTTCAAGTAACTTGTCAGTAAAGCTGTTGTAAAAAAATTTCCAAGACAGAAAACACTCATTTCTGTTGCTCAGCCTGGTCAAAAAGTGTTTAAAACTCCTCCTGCAAGAATGTTTCAAAATTAATAAACATGTAAATGATTCATCAATGAATAACATTTGCCTTCAGTTAAAGTAAAAGGTTTACAGAACCATGTAAGGCAGTGTGATTGCTTGTATTTGTTTTCTCCCTTTCTCCCACTTCTCTTATGATATTCCCAATAGATATTCCCAAATGCCCTTTCAAAACGACATACTCTTACTGCAAATATCGTTCACCCACTCATCATTATATTTACCCAACAGAAACAACCAAATCCATTCTATTCCAATGTAAAAATAAATCACAAGACAAGTTGTAAAACAAAAACACACACGCACGCGCACATGCACACGCACACACACACAGAGATATATTATGTCCTGGTAAGTACTTACAAAAGCTATTATATTTAAAGTTATAACCTTAACTTATAAGCAATTTACTGATTTCCCAACTGCTCGGATCATTAGCTGGGCACCGTTTTTCATCGAGGTTTCGATCGTTTCAGCCCAGAACCTCTCCAAACGGCAGATCCACAACCCCGGTCGCAGGTCAACATCAGTAGATTACTCAATATCAAAGGACCCACAACCTCAAAGTTGTGTCCAGACAGTCAGTCAACACAGGAATGCAATATCCATATTTAAACTGATTTAATTATCACTTTTATTTGAAGTATTATGACATATGAATAACTTTAATCATACACCACTTTATATGATGATATATTAAGCGATAAGCACTTTACCTTGTGGACATGTCCATTACACCGCACCTCCATCTAATCATAAGCCCAAACTGTCATTCAAGTTTTCAAACTGTCATTAGTAACTTATTTCCTGACCAATGCTCCAGCCACCGGCTATTCCGGTTGCCGGTTCCGAATCCAAAGGGTCACGTCAAAGTAACTACGGCAGTCAGACGAGTCCGGGGTCCCAGGCCGGATCACGGCCGTTCCACTCCCGATACCATGCAAGTTGGACCATCGAGTCAGCCAAGTGCTATGCCCATAAGCATCATGAGACTGGATCTTATCCAAGGCTGAGAAAGCCTAAGTCATGTGACGTGATTGTCTAAGCGGTGCAGAGACCGCGTCCAATGGTCCCCTTAACGGGTCTTTACAAACCACCAAATGAAGCCACCACCACAACCAGAATTCAACCCCACCCCCTCCTGAGACCAGGTTTATTTATTCCAATTAAAGGCACAGGGGAGGGAAACAAAAGGAAGAAATGCAGGAAAAATAAATGATGAAACCAACACAAGGAAAACACCTTACCCACGACTGACATACTCGCCCATGAATCAATGAGCATATGGGATTCCTTAAGCATATGGGATTCCTTAATTATCCTAAGTTTTCGGGCCCACCGACATTCCACGGCAGAGGAGACAAAGAGGTTTGGACAAGACAAAGATTGTCTGGCAAACCCAGTGAGTCATTCAGTTCAGGGTTCCCCATTCTTCAAATGTCCTGTCACTGGGGCGGTAATAGGGGAGGACGTAACTCTTGCAGAGTGAGTGCGAGGTTAATGGGGCAGGGCGGGGCTTCCGCCCTGAGGGCTCAGGCCAAATGCAGCCTCCGGCGTCGTCCAAAGATTCTCCACGCTGATCTTTCTGGCCCCCCCATCACCTTTAATAAGGTTTCCTGCCGACGTCACCGATGACATTTTGTGCTCCTCCCCTCTCACTCACCATTGGCACGCACCTCAGTCAGAGGGTGGGGTGAATTCCGTAGTGACCCTTGAACTGCCATTAACCCAGTAGACTCGGTCAGCTTGTGCAACAAATTTCTTTTTCCTACCTAGACTTGTGCTCACAGCCTGGTGAGCACTAGAAACACACATTAAAGACAGATTAAAAGCTTAGGCCATTAAATAAAAGGTCAGAAGGGATGGGATTTTCGACAACACATGAGGAGGGGTGGACAGTGGCCAACTATATACATAAAAGCGATGCATATTATGTATTATCACATTTAATTCCTGCTATTCCTCTGCTCCATTTGGTTCATCTGATCATTTGCTTGTGAAAGTCAACATCACTCTTGCTATTTTCAGAGAACTACCTCAACACCAGTGAGTCTGGCATGTTACTCAGGCAGATTGGCAGAGAATACAAGCAGCCACCTCTCTTCAGGACTGGTCTCCCATATCTACTGCCCCTTACGTGAACTCAGCCTGGGAATCCTTCCATAGAAACCTGCTCTTTCTTGTGCACAGATGCATCCCATCTCATGTTCAATTATCCTACCCCTCTTCCCACCCATGGTACACTGAATCTTGTGGTGAGGCAGTTGCTCTGAAACAACTTGCCTTCTCTTCCTGGAAAGCTAATCCGACCAAAGGCAATCTCAGTGCATTCAAGAAAGTCTGCAACAAGTGTGTGTCCACTGCCAGGCGAGCCAGAAAACAACACCTGTCCAACCTCAAACATGAACTTTCAAACTTGTCTCCCTCCTCTAAAACATTGTGGCACCTTGTTAAGTTTGTCTCTGGTATATGCTCCCCTTCCATCCTTTCCTTCTCTTCAAATGGCACCACAGCCGACTCTGCTCATGAGAAGGATGAATGCCTCAATTCTGTGTTTGTTTCCAAATATTGTGTTCCCAATCACTCACTCTCAGTACTCATCCCTCCTTCTCATACCCAACTACTGCTGGACTGGATGTCTGTTGCACCGAAGAAGGTGAAAACGTTTCTGGCAACCCTTGACTGATTCTGCAACTAGACCGGTTGGCATCAGCTCACGTGTCCTAAAATCCTTCTCTGCTGCTCTTTCCCATCCCTTCTCTGCCCTTTTCACCCAGTCACTTGTGCTAGGACATTTTCCATCTGCTTGGAAATCTGCCAACATCACTGTATTCGATAAATAAAAAGGTGCAAAAACTGATCCCCTTAACTACAGACCTATCAGTTTACTTCCAATCATCAGCATGGTGATGGAATCCATCATTGCAGTTGATATGAATTCCTTTTCTCCAACAACCTCATCTCATATCACCAATTTGGTTTCAGACCAGGATACTCCACTTTGGAAATGCAGTTTCTACTCACTCAACAATGGATGGAGGCCCTCAATTTCTGCTCACCTCCACTCATTCGTTCCACTTTTTCCCCGATTGTGGAACCAACCTCAACATTCTCTTCAATCTCATTCTTCCCTCCAGGTCTTCAAGACAGCTGTTCACCACCATCTCAGATCGTCCAAAGCCATGTTTTCTACCCCTCCTCCTTCCAAATTTCCATTTTTCCCTGCTGATAGTTTCCTTCTGTTTCCATCTTGTCCACCCTATACATTCTCTCCTGCCACCCTAATTCAGTGGCCAACGGGGCTCAATCTCAGGACCCAAAGATCCCAAGTCAACCACCATAACCACTCAGCCAACACCAGGCTTTGGAGGGGAGATGGGATAAAGAGACAGACACGAGGATAAAGGGTGACATGGAATTTAACTACTGTATACATCCAATTATGGTCGATGCTAATTGGGGTTTACAAATGCTTATGCTGACACTCATTAGGATATAACTATCAAATAATTAACCTCTCTTTAATCCCCAAGTTATTCTCATAACAATAAATATAGATATACACACACCTGCACACAATAGCATCCTTAATTATTTCATGGCTGTGTAAAATGGAATATAATTTTCACTCTACACCTGTATATGAAAAACAATGTATGATTTGGCAGCAAGTGCAATAATTTCTGTTAAATCAAATCCCTTAATACTTCATAGAATGTGATGACAATTAATCACTCTTAAATGAATTGAAACAAAAATCATTTAATTTGCAAATTTAAGAAAGTATTACCTGGTGCTGCCGTAGTAACTGATAATGCTATCCCTTTCTTGTCTCATTTTAAGAAATGTCAAATTACTGCTCTCAATGTAACTATTTTCCATTTCTTGCCAGCAGGAGATGAAATATGGCAATTGTTCCTGTGTGGAAAACATAACAAAAATTGTTCTATTTGTCAAACAGAATACCAATTTTGGCCCTATTTAGGGTAGTTTAATCACTGTGGTTTTGTTGCTTATATTTTAGAACAGATAAAGCCAAAGTATTTCAGGCTTACTCTTTGTAATGGAGGACCCTGCTGAACAGACTGTTTTGGCAGGGTGTCCAAAAAGGATTGGACAACTTTGGTTGTTAATATTGTTACCGCCATGGGTACTGAGTGTATTATGAGGGGGTTTAATCCCCGTTTATCCTCGGAAGAGCCGGACCTGGGGCCACCACTCACGATTAACTTTGTGGAACGGTGGGTTGCTTTAGAACCACGAATGCCACTGAGTCAACCACGAGGTCCAGTGTCCACCGTCTAATTATGCCGTTTAACTAGAGGTCACGTGGTTTCCTGAACGGGGAGCGTGCCCTCGGCAAAACACCAATCTTATCTTGATTAGATCTTAATTAGGGCGGCCAAGCGTATAACCGCTGGTGCATGCTGACTATTATTGGTCAATTTGTGAAGTAATTACTTCCCAGTCTATCTAGGTTCAGACAATGCTGGATCAATAGAAGGAAAGGACAAGCACGGACAGGATGGAACGTCAACAAAGCAATTTATTAATAAGAAAATAAATAAATAAATAAATACAAATAACTTTTAATTTCCGTGTGGTAAAAATTAGTAGATCCAAATCAATCAAAATAATCACAAGCAAATAAAGAATTAATCAGGCCAAATCAATCAAAATGATCGCAAGAATAAATAATTAATCAAGGCACTGATAGAAAAAGAGACAAAGAACAGATGCTTATCTGGGATTGACTTACTTTACAATTAAACACAGACAAGGGTACTCAGCAGATCATTGGGGTGGGGGGGGGGGGGAGAGAAGTCATCTCGCTCACCAAATAGAAGTCGTATGTCAAATAAAAATGTCCTGAAATGAGTGAGCGTGTTTTGTCCATTGCCAGTGCTCAGGAACCAGGGACGCCAAGAATCAGGTACGCCAAGAGCAGGTCTCGAGCAGAGGAGCATTAATGGTCCGAGTGTCACCCACCGCCAGGAGCCACAATCGACGGACAGTTGTTAAGGCCCTGTCACACCTTGACGTTTTAGCCAGCGTATGCCGACGTATGAAAAATTTGGCGAATACGCTGGCACACGTCGAATACGTTATGGGTAAGTTTTGTGTACGTTAAGAGCACGCTGAAGCACGCTGGCATACGTCATAGTACGCCGAGCTCATCGACAAATTTTGGGCATGCTCAAAATTTCTCGACGTGCTCGGCGTATGACTCACACGTTCCGCATACGCTGGCCATAAGTTGTAGGCACGTTATGCGATCGTTGACACACGTTACTTGTAAGTTACTCATAAGTCGAAATACGTCGAGGTAATGTCTAGCGTACCCGAAACTTATTTCTAACCTATGAGTAACGTGCTTTGAACCTATGTGTAACGTATCTCCAACGCATATTGAAGTATGTAGACATTTTTGACGTCTTCCGGACGACCACAGAACTTACTGAACGTGTTTCTAACTTACAGCTACCGTATAATGGCGTATTGACAGCATTTAGGGGAATTGGTAATAAAAATGGGGTTCACAGGAGGAACCCGTCAGTGTTCCAGACTCCATGTTGAGTAGATGTCCATGTCAGGCTGATGGACAGATGAGGGCAGCAAACAGGTTTTACCAACTACGTTTCATTGATTTACAAAGGATAAAGACATAAGGGATAAGGCCATAATTTATTATTGTTAATTATTGTTTATGAATTAAATATTTAAAAAATAACATCAACAAACATCAAGAGTTAGACGGTGATGACGTACGTTTTCTTCGGCATGACGGTGATGCTGACACCGATGTCTAGCGCGGTTATGATTTTAATCGTCGAGCGGCAGCCTATTAATAGGCTACACCACGTGATCGTCGGCGATACGCTGCCGCGCTATGCATAAGTTAGACTATCGTTGGGCATAAGATGTGAACGCCGACAACACGCTAAGCATTCGTTGGTATAAGTTATCTATAAGTAATCGAAACGTTCTGTGTACGTTACTAATACGTTATGCATACGTCCAACACGTTATTATACGCCCAAAACTGAAAAAAAACAATAGTTCAGCGTACGCCAGCGTTTTAGATACATTTTGATACGTTGCCAATACGCTGGCTAAATCGTCAAGGTGTGACAGGGCCTTTAGGAGCTGTGAGGCACTGTGAAGTGCTGAGGCGCTGTGAGACGCTGAGGCACTGTGAGGTGCTGTGAGACACTGAGGCGCTGCGAGGAGCTGAGGCTGTCACCAACTCACTGGCGCCGACTGACTGAAAAGCCGTCTGACTGACACCGACTCACTGACTGGTAAAGTCGTTTGACTGACTGGACACCGACTGACTGGTAAAGCCGTCTGACTGAAACCGACTCACTGACGCCAACTGACTCACAAACTGACTCGTTGTCGACTAACCCGCTAAGAACGGACCTCTCGTTCTCTTTTTATAGGCGGCCTGTCTGGGTGGGCGCAGACTCCAGCCAAATCCACCCTGCCCCATTTGCGAATCATTGCCGTGACAACCTGCCTGTCCCGCGATCACTCCTGGCCCACAACACCATGCCTGTGGTGCTGGACGAACGGCAAAAGCAGCCATCTGTCAGAATTACGGAGCGAAAACGTGAAGCGCTCATAAAACGTCAACAATTGTCACCTTAATGTTCAGCCCGATATGAAAAAGAGCCAGTTAGCGTCCATAGAGCTGCTGAACGGGGTGTCAAGCGTCGATGGAAAAAGGCGGGTGTCGGCGTCAGTGAAAGAAATGGGTGTCAACATCGATGGAAAAAGGCGGGTCTCGAGCCTCCGTTGGGCTAACGGCTATCTCACATGCATGAATGTGTCTGTCTTAAAGAGATAAAGGAGCTTTCCATAAGAGAAGGAATCTATTCTTTACCCTTCTCAAGCATCACATTTAGAATCCACCAGACATGGGATAGGTCTATTCGGACATGCATTTAGGGAAATAACTATTGAGGACCTGGATGTTTGTATGCATTCGTCAGATTGGATTATGAAATCCATAACAATATATTTCGTACCACAAATGATACACGATGCCATTTGTTTTATATGATACAGAAACTCATAACGTTTCACTTAAGAAAGGGGGGGGGGAGGACAGTATTGAAAGTGTGGGAAGCATATTTGAAGTTCAGTAGCTGTTGAACCGAGAAGGAAGCAATGGCGAGCTGGAGCTACCGTGTTATGGAGAGGGGAAGGTGGAGTTGGTAGAGATCACAGAGGAGGAAGTGTGGACATAATTGAGGAGGACAAAGAAGGGAAGAGAGCCAAGCATTGATGAGGTGTGTACAGAGATGATAATTGCAGCAAAAGAAGTTGGAGTCCGTTGGATGAAGAGGCTGTTTGAAGACGTTGAACAAAGACGAATATGCATGAGAGAGGGTTCAAATCCGGAGGAGTGGAAGACAGGGTTAAATATGCTGATATGAAAGGGGAAGGAAGATGTTCAACATCTGGGGAAGTACAGTGGCATGACACTGCTAAGTCATGTAATGAAGGTGCTGGAGAGGCTTCTGGATGGGAGGATAAGGAAGTGTGGAGATTGAGATCAGAGATCAGCAGGGGTTTATAAAGGGTATGTGGACAATAGATGGGATGTTTGCACTGAGACTGCTGGTGGAGAAGAGGCTGGAGGTGCAAGGTGAGATGGCATTGGGATTTGTGGACCTGGAGAAGGCCGACGACACTGTCCTGAGAGAGATGGTGATGACGACACTGAGATGGATGAGAGTGCCGGAAGTAGAAGTTAGGTTGGGGGAAGGGATGTACAAGGGAATGAAGTGAAGAGTTTTGGTTGGTCCTGGGATGTCTGAGGAATTCAACGTGAACATCGGATTGAGGCAGGGGCACAGGCTGAAGGTGAGTGTGGAGAAGACTGAGGTGATGTGGGTCAGGTAGCAGAGAAAAGAAATGAATATCAAGTTAGAGGAGAAGGAGATCAGGCAGGCAAATAGGTTTGAGTATCTGGGAGGAACAGTGACTGGGGATGGTAAATCTGAGGCAAAGGTGTGGAGGTGTGTGAAGGGGGGTGGAGAGAGTAATGGCAGACAGAAAGAAATCAAGAAAATTGAAAGGGAAGGTTCTGATGTCATGTGTAGCACTGGCCAACCTTTAGGGTCTGTAGACGGTGGCATTGACAGAAAGCCAACAACAAAGGCTGCAGGTTTGCAAGAACAACTGTGTCAGGAGGATTGCAGGAGTGAAGAGGGTGGCTAGAAGGATGGATGAACTGAAGGAGGAGATTGGTGTGCAGATGAGTTTGACAGGGAGATTGGTGAAATCCCAGCTAAGATGGGCTGGACACTTGGTGAGGATGGGGGAAGAGAGAATGGCAAAGAAAGCAGATAGGTTGAGGGAGCAAGGTAGGAGGAAAAGAGGTAGACCATGGTTGATATGGGAGGATTGTGTGAGGAGGCATATCCCGAAGGTAGGGATGGTTGGAGAGTGGAGAGAGTTGGCTGAGGACAGAGGGAGGTGGAGGAGTATCGTTGTCAAGGCAGGGGAGAAGCTTGGTGCCATCGGACCTCACCCCTTGTAAAGGGAAGAGGAGGAGAAGAAGAAGAAATTGTAGTTTCAACTACGAGATATTTGAATTGATTATCATATCTCTTGTAGAATGTGACAAGTATAACAGTTGGAAGTAAGACGTTTTTTAGATTGTACTGGATGAAAGAAAAACATTATGCATTGTGTGAGGAGTTGATGTATAAGCAAAGAGTCCATCAGAGATTTTAAACCTGCATTGAGGTTGAGGTGGTTCACCAGTAGTCACGATCACCAAAGTGAGTAGCAGTTTTCTGTACTTGGCCAAGCTCATTTATGGCTGAACCAGCATAAGGGTTCCAAGCCTAAGCACCATATTCTAGTTGAGGGCATACCAGGGCTTGATATACTCTTATTTTACCTTCCTTAGAGCAAGGAAACAAAGTTCTGCACAGTAATCCAAGAGTGCAGCTTGCCTTATGTATAATCTTCTGGCAGTGCTTGTTCCATCGGAGATCATTTAAGACTGTCACACCCCTGTAATCATACTATTCCACTGGTGTGACATCACTAAGGATCGCATACTGATGTGAATCAGATTTGTACTTCTTCTTTGTAGAGTAGGACACTTTTCAATGTTAAAAGCCATCAACTACTTGATAGATCAGTCAGCGAATGTACAGGGTATTCCAAAAAGACCCGGACAAGTATGGTTGTTAATATATTTAGAACCACAAATGATGCAACAATACCCTTTGGTTTATATGATACAAAAACTCATAAAGTTTGATGCACATAATCACTCCACTTCAATGTGAGCGATGTTTGTCATGTGCAGGACATCAAGGCAGGACATGGGCTCTTGCAATGTTTGGCTCAGCATGTTTGTGTCCACCAGTGCGCATGCAGCTGTGATCCAAGAAGGAAGATCCTGCAGGTTTGCCACGCTGGTGTTGTAGAGTGTAGACAACATATTTGACAAACCCCCACATAAAAGAACAAGAAAATAAGCAATCAGAGATTGCAGACCCTCACCAGGACTTCTTTTGAGTGGTGTATTTTTCTTGGTTTTTGGGTAAATCCAATCTGGCTGACAAACCATGTGACCTATGACATCATATGTGTGAGCCTTTTATTCCTCATGGACAGGCAGTCATACGTGTAAATTTTTGCCTCGATCTATTCAGCCATTTCAGAGAAGAAGATTTTTGAAGGTTTATTTTATTTTAAACCATATGGCTGCGAAATCATGTGACCGATGACATTAGCAAGTTTATTTCTGTGGACTATTTTATCCCGAGATGACTCAAAAGTTTTCATACTGATCAGATGTAGCGTTCTACATGTGCAATTAGGACGTCATAATGAAGGCACCCATGACGTCATGAAAAAAATCTCTCATTCCCCATGAAGAGTACTTGCTATGTGCCAGGTTTCATTTTTTTTTCCTTGGTGCACTTTCAGAGATACAGAGGTCCAAAGTTTTTCCGTTTTTACAATATGGCTGCCACACCACGTAACCTCTGATGTTATAATTACCATTATAACATTCTACATGAGTAGTCGCACCAATGGTGAAAATTTCATCTCAATCCGACAAGCGGTTGCAGAGAAAAACACGAAAATTCTGCGCGGACAAACAAACAAACAAACAGAGAAACAAACAGACAAATGAAAAATCACTCATAGAGTGACAACTTGGCAAAACAGCACAAAGTAGAACGGCACTCAGTAGAGCACATGCTTCTGCCAGGTGGAACGGTTTACGTTTTGTATCCCACTGATGGGCTGGATCCCAACCAAAATGCAATCCGCTTGTTCATGTCACCTATTCATCTCATCCACCTTGTTTTGTCATAACTTGTCTCCAACTTTTTGAGATATGGTGATATATTTAGTTTTTGGCCCCATCAATTTTAGAAATTTGACCTGTGTTGACCTTTTGACCTTAAAATTAATTGGTAGTTGAATTCAGCAACCTAACATGAAAATGCTCCTCAAATTTCAAGTCAATCGGATGAAAATTGAGGATTTTAGAAAATCTGGCCCAAATTGGCCTATGTTGACTTTTTGGCCTATGTTTACCTCAAAATTAAGTGGTTGAATTTGGTGACCTGATATGCAAATGCTCTTCAAATTTCAAGTCAATCAGATGAAATTTGAGGATTTTAGAAAATTTGGGTCAAATTGACCTATTGGCCTATGTAGACCTTTTCGGTCGACCAAATTTTACGAAACTTCAATGCGGGACTATTGCAGGATCGGTGACATTAATCTCTGAAAATTTCAGAACGATCGGTTGAGAGGTTTGGGCTGGAGATGAGCGGACAGACAGACAAACAAACAAACACACACACACACACAACCACACAAACACACAAACAAACAGGTGATCAACATACTGGTCAAAAAAAATAATTTTTTTTGCCGAGTAACAAACAAACAGACCCAAATGCAATACCCTCTCCTTCGGCGAGGGTAATTAAGGGGGGGTTATGTGTGGTGATCATGGGGCCCAGGCGGTTGGTCAGTCTCGGTCAATCCAGCAACCCGGAAATTTTTCATTCAGGACGGCTTGACCAACTAAGGCCCAATGAGGGGGAGCGCCGTCCTGTTGAAAAATGATATCGGGTTGCAGGTCTTCACTCTGTGGGAAGGTGAATCTTTCCAACATGTCCTTGTAAATTGTTGAAGTCACTGTATCCTCCGTAAAGAAAAACGAACCAACCAAGCAGTCATGGAGAAGGCCAGACCGTACATTGACCTTTGGACTGCCGCGTACGTGTTCAATGACCACGTGGGGGTTTTCAGAGCCCCAGATCCTCACATTGTGCTGATTGACCTTCCCCGATACATCAAAGCAAGCTTCATCTGTGAACATGACCTTTTTCAGTTAGTCTTCGTCATTCTCTATGCGACTGAGTATTTCCAAGGCAAATGCCTTGCGTTTGAGTCTGTCATTTGGTTTGAGTTCATGCAGAATCTGCACCTCATAGGCTTAAAGCTTCAGTCTTTTATACAAAATCCTGTGTACAGTGGTGATTGGTAGTCCCAGTTCTCTGGATGCACATCAGTTTGATTTTCTGGCACTTTGTCAAAATGATTCAGGCACTTTTTCAACCTCTGCTGCACTTGTGGTTGGTCGACCAGTACTTTTCTGTTTCTGACAACTTCCAGTTTCCTTAAACCTCTTGTACCACTCTCTGATACTAGTCCACGATGGCGGATTCCTTCCATACCTTGTAAGGAAATTACGCTGAACTTGCGTGTCAGATCTCGTCTTGATGAACCTTTCAACGCACTCAGCTTTCTCCTATGGAGTCGCCATTATATTTTGCATTAAACCACCAGACCTGAAAATAAAGAAAACTTCATGAGTTTCTGTATCATTTGTCGCACTGAATATATTAAAAACCAAAGTTGTCCCAGGTCTTTTTGGAACACCCTGTACATGTCTTATTGGAGTATTTGATGGTCGTAATTACTCTTTATCTCAAACAGATGATGCTATCATCAGCAGGCAACATTTATTGCTGACGGCTTGCAATGCATTATCCATTATCACTGAAAAATTACATCATCCATTGTAGAGTGTGTCTGTCAATGCCATAATGAAGTTTTGTAAACAAGTGTTGATGGAGAGCTCTGTCAAATGCTTTCCTACAACGAGAACGGCACTCGTAGAATGCATAGTCTTGCCTAGCACGTTCAATTTGAACAAAATACCATCGTTAACTGAACACGCTACTTGTATGGCCCATATACCCATGTCATCCATGGACCCTATTATGTCACATAGTTTCTTGGCTTGGATTATGAATGTCATAAATTTAAGTCTTCACTCACATCAGGTCATAGATCAGATATAAGAAGTTCCAGATTTTTCGGATGAGAATTTAAATTAAACCAATTATGGCTGGGATACCACTTCTCCAATGATGTCATTGTTATCACCCTATATACCCCATGGGGAGTTGACGTATACCATGTTTCAATTTTTTTCGTTGAGCGGTTTTGGAGAAAATGATGTCCATTTTTTTTCCTTTAATCCAATATGGCTGCCGTACTATGTGACCTATGATGTCAGAGTTAGCAATAAAGTATTCTCAATGGGGAGTCCCTCCTATGTTTAATGTTTCATATCGATCAGCCAAAGGCTGCAGAGAAAACCATTTTTAAAGCAAAAAATATATAGATGCAGACACACACACACAGACAGACAGACAGACAGACAGATGAGTTGCAATAGCCTCGCATCCCCTTCGGGGTGAGACTGATCCAATACTTTACAGAAAAGAGGCCAAACTGAAATTATTTTCTTTGATTTGTCATGAGTTGCAGATATGACGAGTTGTGGTGGAAAGCTTTTACCTCAATCCATGCTGTGTATTTAACAAAAGTTATTTACAGACAAGCATTTCAAAATATGGCTCAACATAATATGCTTGATAACCTTACAACAGATGCAGGTTAAGGAAAGAAGTCTTTATAGTTAAATGGTTCACACTTGGCACCTGATTTATGGAGTGTTGTAACAAAGGTCTGTTTCCATTGGAGAGAAACATCTCCTTCATTATGACTTTGTTGATAGAGAAAGGATAGAGCTGGAGCTAGATCATGAGCAACGAGTTTACAGAGTTTAGGTGGGTCCACTGACCTGAGAAGAGTTGGGTTTCAGGCGTTGATTTTCAACACTTGAGACATGTATTTGGAGATTGTCAATCAATATGTAGGGAAATTGTCCTTCATCAAAGCTAGTGACATATGTGTTATAAGTGACAAATGGGGACTTGAGAGTGGGTTATAAGTTATCACTAATATTGAAAGTAATGTTGTGATCTGAGATGCCAAGACACAATGCAATGTTGCTGATAGGACTCATTTGTCGTGAGGATCAGATCCAAGATGTTGTTAGATGCTAGTCTTATAATCTCCTTTTAAACAAGTTGCACCAGACACTTTTCAAGGAGCAGGTCAAGCAAATTAGTTGCAGTGTAGAAATCCCAGTGTATATCTGAAAAGTTGATGTCACCAGCGAAGATGATGTTGGGGTGACTGAAGGTGCTTGCTTAAGAGCTTAGAAAGGGATTGAGAAAGCTCAAGATTTTTCTGCTTGTTTATTGGCAAGCAATAATAACTTGCAATATATAGAGGCTTGGCATTGATAAACTGTAAGTTACACCAGAAATGCTCACAGTCGCAGTTGAACTCTGGACAAGCGAACACAATGAGCATGTCCAGGAGTTCAAACAATTTTTAAAAATTAATTTCTCCAATGAGTATCAGCAGAAACGGTTTGGTACTCACGCAAATTTTATTGTCAGGTCCGAGTGTGCTTGTCTGCTGTCCCAAGCGCCACTCTGCTTTGTAAAGCACCTCTCAGCTTTATATATGCATCTTACTCCTGTGTAAGCACTCCGTCAGAACGTCCGCACCAGACGAGACACTCGCAAGCCGCTCTTTTTTTTTTGGGTTCCGGATGCTCCAAACCTTCTCTTATTCCTCTTCGCTTGTGTATTCACATTAGATCTATATTTTTTAATCTTATAAGTTATAAACTTACAATATAGCTTATATATTATAGTTTCAATTTATAAACTTAATTTTGTACACTTAAAATTTGAAATCACAGTACTGTATATCAATTTATCATAATTATCACAGAAGAATCTTCCATACACAAGCTAAGAAAACCTCCTCTTCTTCCTCTTCGCTCACATGTTCGACTTAGATCTATTTTATTTTTTTAATTTTATAAGTTACAAGTTATCATATAACTTATGATGTTATAATTTATAAACTTAATTTTGTACACTTCAATTTGAAATCACAGTGTATCAGAATTATCATGGAAGAATCTTACCGACACCAGCTGAGAAAACCTTCCATCAAAAGTTCTGTTGTGATAGTATGTTTTTGAGCTTTTTCTTTAAAGTACGCATTCACTGTTTTTTTTTTACCGTGCATGAGGACCTGCGTATCAGTTTTGTGAACCCCTGAGCATGTTACTGATTGCTCTGAACACCCTGCCACCATGGGCATTGCAGTCTTTGCGGTAGACTGTGAAGTTGCTTGGGAAAACACAGTATGAAGTGATGCTATCATCAAGCTTGATTCACAAACAAGAATGGCATCTGGCTGGTGGTGCACTATCGATGCTTGAAAGGTCAATTGCTTGGTACTCCCTCCCAGACCATTGCGATTGATTACCATAGCTTTAATGATCTGCTTCCAATTTCTAGTTGAAGTTGAGAACCAAGATCCTCATGACATCATCGTTCTTCCACTAGTCTAGAAGATGTATTAAAAAAAAAAGTATAGATGTGGAAAAATAAGTTGTAGTGATGGCAAAAACAGGTGTAGGAATGTTAAGTGGCAAAACTGGGTGAAGAGCCCATCAGAGCCAGTAGCAGCAGCAACAGTGACCTCCGGGCAAAACCCACATCGCTATCTTGCCATTATGATTCCCATGAAGAACTACCAGGAAGTGACATTGGTCGAAACATTAGTAGTAGTGCATATATCTTTAACAAGGCATGGACATGCATGAATAAAGAAATTAAACTTTAAAAGACTCTGACTGCTAGGGAAACCAAACAATAATGTCCGAACATGAAGAATGCATAATAATTTATTTGAAATCATCCTGTCTATGCTCAAATGATAGACTTGGAGTTCTCCATACCTTGATTTATCATGGTTGTGTACATGGAAATGTGCCTATTTGATATACACCAAATCAATGCCTATAAATGGAAGGCTTGTCTTTATAATTTCTGTGTCCTGCCTTGTACTCAGAATCATAAATATAAAATCTAGTGATGCATATTTTCATTGACAAATGTAATATTAAAAATGGCAGAAGTGTCAATTCGAGTACTTAGATTTTGTTTTCATGACAAAGTTGCTTCACTTTTAAAATAAAATGCCATGAAATAAAGAGTGTGTTGATGAGAAAGATGTTTATGTAACTTAAATCTCTTTATGTCCGATGGATTACTTACTTCCTCAAAAAGCTTCTGCACATATGAGTGAAATTCAATTTCAGTCCACGGTTGTTGTTGAAACACATCCTCACAATTTTCATTTGACATGACTCGTAGATCTTTACACCATTCAGTGGACATGCTCGAGCCAGTGAAGTCTTCCTCTGTCACGATGAAATTCATTAAAAAAAACTCCATGGAATTGAACTATAATGTTACAATAAAATATTACACTACAAAAGTTAGTAATACTAATAACTGGGTAATTAATAGGATGAAGCAACATGTGATCATCATACACAACAAGAGCGACAATTGCTTTACAATACATGTCCTCTACCGATGTGATATTTTATAAGTCCAAAGAAGGCATAACTTTGTGAATAAAATGACAAAATGCGTTGAAACTCGAACTTGTTCTGTAACTTATCATAATAAAGCCATGTACCAAGTTTCAGATGAATATGTTGAAGGGTACGGGAAGAAAGTCTGAAAAAATACCACAGGTGGGACAGACGGACAGACAAACAAACAGACAAGACGGTAGGTGGCGATGGGTCACCGAGGATGGAAACTATAAGATATAGAGCAAAATGGATGTCATATAGCGGATAGGGAATCACCTTAAGATTATGCATATCAATCTCATCCAGTTCATCTACTGAATAAGGACTCGGTATCATTTGAATGAAAAGTACCGAAAATGCGGTTTGAAATCGGAAATCCCCAAAGTTCGAGGGGGTGCTGTGGGTGAACAAAGATCTAAATCGAAAATCCGGCTCGACAGTTTGTGCACAATGTATTCCAGACGATTAGTGTGAATTTTCATGACCATCCGACCATAACCTAGGAGGAGTAGCATTTGGCGCGAAGGCACCTCCAGCTCTCGCATATTATCGATTTTTGCACTAATTGACCTTTGACCCCTGACCTAAGCGAAATCGGTCAATATGTCCTGAGGCAAAGTTGTAGTACTCATTGAGTACCACGAACTTGCAAAGTTTCATTCGTATCGATGCACTCACCTGGTCGCTAGGGGCCTTCAATTTTCGCCAATTTTCGTGCATACCTAATTGTAGGGGCGCTGCGGGTAAAGTTTTCCATATATCACAAAAACCGGAATATATTTGATAGAGCATCACCTGTATATAAATCGTGCCAAATTACATAACCCTACGTGGGATAATGGCTTTCGGAATTGATTTCGCGTGAACGGTACCGATTTTAAAGGTTTTCGGTTTGTTCTAGGGAACCAAAGCGTCCCTAGCAACCATCACAATTTCCAAAGCACTAGGTCATAAGATGTACCTACCCACCGAGTTTGGTCAAAATCGGCCCACGTTTACTACCAATTATGCTGATGACAAACGAACAAACATCCAAACAAACATCCAAAAAACAGACAATTACTGAACATAAGGGTCACCTATTTTGGCGACCCAATAGAGAGCAAACCTATAGTTCCCTCTGGTGAAATGCGGTAAGGGGAATACTAGGCCTGTTCTTGGTTTAACGGTTGAGGTAGCTGGCTGGAGACCTAAGGGTCCTGAGTTTGAGCCCCTGTTTTACCATTGAATTAACACCAGGTGGGGTTGACTCAGCCCGTCATCATTCCGAGGTCGGTGAAATGAGTACCAACTTACTGGAAACAGGGGGCACTGCATCAGCAGCACATCCGTGTTCCCAACAATGATGCAGCTAGCAGCCATAAAAAAAGGAAGAAAGTAGATTCAATATAAATACAGTGCCTAAAGGATGTCTACACCCCCTTTCAAATTTTTCACCATTTGTGCCTCATAGCCTGGAATTAAATCGCATTAAATCAGACTTCTTCCACCTCTATTTACACATCGAACCCCACAACTTCCAAGTGAAAAACAAATTCTACAAATTTCAGAAAAATATTTAAAAATACAAAACGACAATATCTTGGTTGGAAAAGTGTCCACCCCCCTATATAACAGCAATTGTAAATTATTTCAGGTGTAACCAATCACAGTCAAAATCACACACCAAGTTATTTGGCCTCCACCTGTGTTAAATTGAAGTGATTCGGAATATTTCAGAATAAAATCAGCTGTTCCTGTAGGTTTCCTCTGCTGGGTGGTGCATTTCACAGCAAAGACTCAACCATGATTACCAAGGAGCTTTCAAAAGACCTCCGGGATAAAGTTGTGGAAAGGCACAGACCAGGGGATGGATATAAAAATAGTTCAAAGGCCTTGAATATCCCTAGGAGCACAGTCAAGACAATATTTAAAAAATGGAAGGTGCATTGTAATACCAGGACCCTGCCTCAATCAGGCCGTCCCTCCAAAATGGATGACCAAGCAAGGAGGAGAATGATCAGAGAGGCCACCAAGAGGCCAGTAGCATCTTTTAAAGAGCTACGGGCCTTTATGGTGAAAACTAGTCACTGTGCGCAAGTGACAACAATATCCCAAGCACTCCACAAGTATGGCCTGTACGGTAGGGTGGCAAGAAGGAAGGCATTACTCAAAAAATCCCACCTTGAGTCCCGTTTGTGGTATTCAGAAAACAACTCCAGAGATTCTGAAGCCATGTGGCAAAAAGTTTTGTGGTTTGACGAAACCAAGATGGAACGATTTGGTTGAAATGCAAAACGGTATGTTTTGCACAAACCCAACACAGCACATCACCCAAAGAACACCATCCCTCCTGTGAAGCATGGTGGTGGCAGCATCATGCTATGGGAATGTTACTCATCAGCAAGGACTGAGGCACTTGTCAGGAAAGAAGGGAAAATGGATGTAGCAAAATCCAGAAAAAACTTGGAAGAAAACCTGCTGTCCTCTGCAAGAAAGCTTAAATTGGGACAGAAGTTCACATTTCAGCATGACAACGACAAAGCACACAGCCAAAGCTACACTGGAGTGGCTGAGGAACAAAAAGATAATTGTCCTCGAATGGTCTTGTCAGAGGCCCGACCTAAATCCAATCGAAAATCTGTGGCAGGACTTGAAGATTTCTGTCCATCAACGCTCTCCATAGAACTTGTCTGAACTTGAACAGTTTTGTACAGAAGAATGGGCAAATATTGCCCAATCAAGGTGTACAAAGTTGGTGGAGACCTTTCACAACAGACTCACAGCTGTAATTGCTGTCAAAGGTGCTTCCACCAAGTATTAACTGAGGGGGGTGGGCACTTATCCAACCAAGATATTTGAGTTTTGTATTTTTAATTGATTTTCTGAAATTTGCAGAATTTGTTTTTCACATGGAAGTTGTGAGTTACGATGTGTAAATAAAGGTGGAAAAAGTCTGATTGAATGCAATTATATTCCAGGCTATAAGGCAACAAAAGGTAAAAAAATTGAAAGTGTGTGTGTGTGTGTTTGTATGGTATGTATATACATAGGTTATATTATATATATATATTTATAATACAATATATATATAATATATATATATTATATAAATATATATATATTATATATATATGGATACAAACAAACAGACATAATAGTGACCGAAGCTTTTCGTGCTGCACTCTTCAGGGTAAAATCGCAGCAAGTGAAGGAGGAAGTGAAAGCGGTGCTTTATACGCAAGTCTCAATAAGGTAGACGCTGATTGGTTCAAACGTAATGATGTCACGGTTAATCCAAACGCCCATTGGTCGGCTCATCATCTTCACCTCGAGCTCCCATTGGCTGGAGCAGAGTTTGTCGATGATTGATGTTTGCAACCGCATCCTGGAGAGAGGGGGGATGGTTTCCCAAAGGTCCATTCACCATTTGTTCCCGTACTTCCCTTGATCTTTCCATGCTGAAAGAGACACAGAGATTGTACAAATTCCTTTTGACGACATAATATTGGATCGGTGGTAAGGATGAAGGTTGCTTCCAACATAGATAAATGAAATGAGCTCCGACCTTGGCTCAATACCCTGAACATATCTGCATTGTACTGGTCTGCACAGATAGGGTTGGCAACCAGGTGCTGTGC
>CM068952.1:144983523-145007592 GCA_035128595.1 Eptatretus atami
GGTACAGTGGCCGGTGGTTGCTGGATATTTCTACATGCTCGCACTCTTTCTTCGAATCGCCAAGGGGACGTGTTGTTTGATCCGATCAGCTAATCTTAGTGTTGTGCAGCCCACGTACCGAGCTTCACATCGACACTTAAACTCATAAATAACATTGCTGGTTTGTGAGGTGGGTATAGCCCAATAGCTGGCTCCAGGCCACCTCAGAAGATCTGATGTGTGGCTCTTTGCCCCACTTGCCATGGGGACTACAAAGCTGTGCCCGAAGCTCTGGTTCTCTCTCTCTGCTCCGGTCATCGCTCTCGCTTCTTCCCTGGTTCTGGATGCTTTGGTTCGCAGTTCCAACAAAGCTCATGGACCCTCAATTGTGGAGTGCAGTGTCGGAGCCATTCCGTCGAGTGGCAACGAGAGTGGTATCAAGCTGGGGAGGGTGACGGTTACATGTGCGGTAAGCTGAGCCCACCCTGCCCCTTCCAATTTGTCTCCCCGTGTGTGTGGTCTGATGAGTACCCTTGTCGTGTTATCCAGTAGGTAAGGAATAGGTTAAGTCTGCAACTTGTACATTTGCTTTTCTTTTTTATAAATACACAACAGGTTACACTCTTTTTATTGCATTTCTCCTTTTCCTGCCTCGGTTTCCATTTGACGCCATTATAGCTCTTAAGTTCCCTCCCTTCTTCCCGTACCCCTCATCGCTCATTGTAAATCAATTATCTTGTTATATTTCAATCTGCCCATGGTTGTCCTTTCTTCCATTGCCAGCAATGTCCGTAAGAAGATTAGCCAGGAGGTTATAATTCCCCACTAATGGGCTCTCATATCAGTCCGGCATTGTGCTCGCGGAAAGCTCGACCGCATTAATCACAATTTAATAAAGATAATAGCATAATTGCCGAGGACAGGATTCCCTGATAAGGAGACTGCAGACTGGGTGCTCCACAGTTAAACGGTAGTGAAATGGAGACACTGGGTCACGTGGTTAAATTCTTGGTTGATTATTAAGCGACCCGCCGCGACACGGATCATGTACGACGGCCTCAATTCCTGGTGAGTCCGGGAAGAACCAGGGATACCCCCACCCTCATACCCCCGCAACACTGGGCCTGCAACATTATATATCTATACATGTTCAATGTGTAGGATATGTGTAGGACGATGTAGTCACGACACCAAACCATCTATATGGCAGCTATGTCCTTCCTATATGTGTAAGATTATGCCAAATGGAGTTTGGGGAGTGCTCGTCACACTCCACATGTTTTTGATTTACACGTCGATCACATTGCGTGCCTTCGTTGAATGGTTTGCATTAGTGGGAACAATTGTCTGGGTGGCAGATGGATGGTTGTTCTTTGCGGATTATGCGGTTTTACCGTGTGATAGATAATCCACGGCAACGCTCACCATAACAGTCAGGAGGTGTGGCTGATGTTTAAACGATGAATGTGGTCATCATTGGTTACATATTTATCAGTATACTATCCTGATGAGGGCAAACAAGCCTGAATCTGGATAGATAGCTCCGTTTCATGTTTAGCTGATGTTGACCATGTAATATTTGTCTGTTCACCAGAGTCTCCGGGCCGAGGCCTCTGGATTTGAGGTGATGCTTTGGTATAGGACTATGTCCAATGGAGATCGAGAGAGTGCTTGTCACACTCCACATGTTTTTGATATACATATATAACATCACCCATCCACCATACCTCAGCTACCAAGATTACTGCCAATATTCCTGTACCCAATGTTTCTAGGTACCTATTTAAAATTCCAGTTTGAAACATGTTTCTGCTGCTGCTACTAATTTTCTGGGAAGACTATTCCATGCATTAACTACTCCACTGAATGAAATACCCTGCCTTATTACATTCCTAACTCTCCTCTTTTTATTCTCAGGCTATGGACCCTGGTCCTGTCACTGGCCATTCTTTTGGTTCAACAGTTCTGCACTTATTTTGTCGACACCATGCATTGTCTTAAACATCTCTATCAGATCTCATAATCACCTCCTTTTATTATGTAAAAAGTCACATCTTCTTTAACCGCTCCTCAATACTTTGTAAGAGGTCACCCTGGAATGCAGTCACTCTACACTAAACCCTCTCTTGGCAGCTATGTCCTTCCTCAGATGTGGTGATCAAAACTAAACACAATGTTCTGGATGAGGCTCACTAAATTCCTGTACAGCGTTAACACTACCTCTTTTGATTTGTCATTTATCCCCGACGAATACAACCGAAAACCCTGTTAGCTTTACCTCCAGTTTCATGGCACTGTGCTGTCTGCTAACCCCTATATATATTAACATCCGCAGAATTTGCATAGATGCACAAGTGACATAGATATCTTGAATTATAAACAATTACATAATAAAGAGAAGGAAGGCGATAATTTCCCCTTCCTCTCTATTTCAGCTTGTGTGCAGCTTGTTGCCTCTATCCACCTGTGGATGGAGATTTGTTTCACTGTTTGTCTGTCTGATTGTCTGTGTGCAGACAAAAAAGTTATGGATGATTGGACGAAAATTGGTGGACAGTGTGTCACAAGGACAAATCCATTAGATTGTGGTGAAGATCTGGATCCGGATCCAATATTTTTTTTTAAGTGATTTTTGACCATTGAGTGACAGTGTCAAAAAAAATAGTTGTGGATGGATTTCAACAACACTTGGTGAACAGGTTGGTTTGTGACAAGGACGAATTTATTAGATTTTGGTGAAGATCCGGATCCAGATACAACAATTTTAAAAGTGATTCTCACATTTGAGAGACTAGAAACACCCATTCCACGGGATCGACCAAGGGTGAGGGGTGGGGGGAAGTGAGGGTAGGGGAGTGAGGGTAGGGGAGTGAGGGTAGGGGAGTGAGGGTAGGAGTAGGGTAGGAGGCCACATGTACGGGCATACCATGCAGACAGAAGTTGTTTTAATATCCTTGTTGTCCTTGTTGTTTAACGGCATAATTATTCCCACATTATTGTGGGATTGGCTGGGGAAGCTTGACTCAAGTCTTTCAGGAACCAGCTGGCCAGGCCTGATGTTCGGCAAAGGTTGAGGCAGGGATTTGTATTTCTTCAGGGTGTCACCGATAGTTCACCTACTCTTTGTGAAGGACACCATGGGATCTTTAAAGTCCACAAACGCGTGCCGACAGATGGGATGCAGTTTAACATCTATCTGAGAAATGGTACATATTGATGAATCACCCTCCTGTGAACACGGGATGACAGCTGGGTTAGGATTTGAACCCAGACTAGAGAGCTTAGAGAGAGTGTGAATAGCTTGAGGCCATCCTAAAGCTCCTGTGTTAATATATTATAATTACTCCATTATCATTGGACGGAATTGACCGATTAATTTGTGATTAAAATAATTTTGAGAAAATATGTAACTTGGATGACAGATGCTGGAGTCGGGATTGAGAAAGATGTATCAACAACCAAAAGTATGCTGATTATACCACTCTGTTGGCAGAAAGTAAAGAGGGCTTGATGAAACTGTTGCAGACAGTGAAGAAGGAAAGTGAAAGGCTGGTCTTTATTTAAAACAAAAAAAATATTAAAATCTTGTCAACTGAGAAGATCGACGTGTTCAGAAGGGGTGTGTCCATTATCAATCAGCTTGTAGAGCACTCGCCAAGTGTCTCGCTTGATTTTACAAACTTAAGCAAAACACTCCAACAAAACGGTTGATAAGGAACGGCTGACTTGGCAAGCGATAGCAAGCTGATTGGTAACGGACCACACCCCAATGGATGGGGTAACGTCTGCAACCAAGCTGTCTTTGCCAGAGCTTTGGACAGTGCAGGATAGGGATGTTTGCAGACATCTGATCATGAATGTCACCAGAAATCTGCCACTACTTAACGGAACTGGATAAATGGTTATAATAGCACCGATAGGTGCATGAACCAGCAACAGTTAGTTACACATGGTGGTGTATTGGCTAAGTCAAATTTTCTCCAAATTTCCCTCTGGCGAGTATTAAATAATGCTATCGACCTTAGGAATATGGTTGTGTATCAAATTAATAAAGGTCACAATTGGGCATAAAGGGTGTCAGTGACAATATCAAACATGAACCATGGCCGGGAGAGGCCCCAAGATATGTTATAACAATCATTACAGTTCACTATATAATGTGATAGCTCGAAAAATCGGACAGGCAGTGGATTCATCATTCATGTGTAATGACTTGTGCAAACAGCTTTGTTAAGTAAGGTCGTTGCCACTTACTCTATCGAGTGCAGCCTGTGGCTGCTGGTTGCATGATTGGTTGGGACGTGGCTATGCGCTTTGCAGTGTCCCCCTTTCCAGTACACTGGTGCCATTTTGCTTACCTCGGAAGGATGATAGGCTGAGTCACTCCTGGTGTATTTTAATTCAGCGGCTAATGGGGCTTGAACTCAGGACCCTATGATCCTAAGCCGCCAACCTAACCACTAAGCCAACACCAGGCTGCCACTTACCTAGAGGCGGCAAGTCGAGACGGCTCTGATCTGTTCATGTGAGGGAGATGCGAAAAGTATAGAATGCCTTAATCACCAGCATTTCCTCCAAATTCTAGTTTAATAGCGCTGCTTAAAAAATGTAACTGTGTGTTGGACAGAATTGACTCAATCATTATAATAATATTTACATCCAGAAGGTGTGTCCCATGAAAGCCATGATAACCTATTATCCACCTCAACACAGAGTTTGTACAAGGTGCAAATCCCCCTTGGTGAGGGGGGAAAGTTAATCGCTACAACCTCCATTGTGTGACCTTAGCCCTCCTGTTAAGTTTGGCTGCGATTGGAGAAGTAATCGCAGAATGTAGTGTGTCAATTAAAAACAGACAGACACAAATTGCATATTTTAGTAAAGGCCCTGTCACACCTTGACGATTTAGCCAGCGTATGTCGACGTACGAAAAATTTGTCTAAACGCTGGCACACGTCGAATACGTTATGGGTAAGTTTTGTATATGTTAGAGCACGCTGAAGCATGCTGGCATACGTCGGCATACGTCGTAGTACGCCGAGCTCGTCGACAAATTTTAACATGCTGAAAATTTTCGACGTATGCCAGCATATGACTACACGTTCCGCATACGCTGGCCATAAGTTGTAGGCACGTTATGCGATCGTTGACACACGTCGACACACGTTACTTGTAAGTTACTCATAAGTGGAAACACGTCGAGGTAAGTTTAGTGTACCCGAAATTATTTCTAACCTATGAGTATGTACGTGCTTTGAACCTATGAGTAACGTGCTTTGAACCTATGTGTAACGTATCTCCAACGCATATTGACGTATGTAGACGTATTTGACGTCTTCCGGACGACCCACGAAAGCTTACTGAACGTGTTTCTAACTTATAGCTACCGTATAATGGCGTATTGGCAGCGTTTAGGGGAATTGGTATATAAAAATGGGGTTCACAGGAGGAACCCGTCAGTTTCCAGACTCCATGTTGTTTTTTTTGTTTGTTTTTTCTTCGGCATGACGGTGTAGTTGACACTTCGATTTCTAGTGCGGTTATAATATAATAAATTAATAGGCTGCCGCTCAACGATTAAATCATAACCGCACAGAAATCGAAGTGTCAACATCACCGTCATGCCGAAGAAAGAAAAAAAAACAAAAACAAAAAAAACATTACTCGACATGTTTCGACTTATGAGTAGCTTACCAGTAAACGTGTGTCGACGTGTGTCAAGATGCATAACGTGCCTACAACTTATGTCCAGCGTGTGCGGAACGTGTGCGTCATGCTGGCATACGTCGAAAAATTTTCAACATGCTGAAAATTTGTCGACGTACTCGGCGTACTACGACGTATGCCAGCGTGCTTCAGCGTGCTCTTAACATATACAAAACTTACCCATACGTATTCGACGTGTGCCAGCGTTTTAGACAAATTTTTCATACGTCGGCATACGCTGGCTAAAACGTCAAGGTGTGACAGTTAGATTTCTAGTGCGGTTATGATTTGAATCGTCGAGCGGCAGCCTTTTAATAGGCTACGCCACGTGATCGTCGGCGATACGCTCGCGCGCTATGCATCGTTAGACTTCGTTGGGAATACGTTGTGAACGCCGACAACACGCTAAGCATTCGTTGGTATAAGTTATCTATAAGTTATCGAAATGTTCTGTGTAGTTACTAATACGTTATGCATACGTCCAACTCGTTAGAATACACCCAAAACTTAAAAAAAAAACATCAATAGTTCAGCGTACGCCAGCGTTTACATACATTTTATACGTTGCCATACGCTGGTAAAAACGTCAGGTGTGACAAGGCCTTGAGATAGGCCCAAAACGATATATACTGCAGCATACTTCAGCTACCAAGCAGCATTCAACGATATATACTGCAGCATGATGTTTCAAAAAGTTGTGGACAGATGACAAAACTTGGTGGATTAGTTGTGACAAGAGAAAGCAGATTCGATTTTGATCAAGGTCCGGATGCAGATCTGGCCTCTCAATGGGATTGAAAACGTAAACTGTTCAGCTTAGCAGAGGCATGCACTCTACCGAGTGTCGTTCTAATTCACCCCATATGTCCACAAGCCTTAATCGTGTATACAAAATAAAACTCTCTCCTTGTTCACCCTCAGTCCCCATTCAAACCAGTATTTCAAGTACTATTGGTTGCACACTTCATAAAGGATGTTCAAATGTCATGTCATGCCTCAGCGAAAGACTGGGCAGGTGGAGACAAAGTCTAGTATAAATTCATTATATACCTAAATTACTGCTCATGACCATTCTTAAACTACCTTGCATGGCCCAATAATGTATATCTATATATTTCTGATGGAAAATCTTGTCACAAGTAATACAGGGCACCATTTTAACTCACTATTTATGTGGAAATCAGCATTTTTGTAAAAATATAAAACAAGTCCATGCAAGACCATGTGCACATCAAAATGTAATTTTGTTATCCACAACTTTTCCATTTTTTGTGTTGTGCCTCTGATGCACTTAATCAAACTCATCATCAAGTGCATCGAGAAAAACAACACAAAAAGGTATATATAATTCTGTGCTCTGATAAGTTCACCTGTAATGTCTTCATTATGTTGACTTCAAAAAATCTCTTTTACATCTGTGTACAATGTCTCTTCATCAACGTTCGCATCAACTGCATGCAATATCTTCAAATGCTCCTGAAATAACTTCTCCATTGTTCGCCAGTTTTCTTGAAAACCAACAATCCTATTTTAATACATAAATTGAGAACTTCATTACATTCATTATGCAATTAAATTTTGATAGCATTCATAATAACAACAAAATTAATAAACAGATGTTTGTACTTACAGAACTTTAATATGGATACAACAAACACGACATAATAGTGACCGAAGCTTTTCGTGCTGCACTGTCAGGGTAAAAATCGCAGCAAGTGAAGGAGGAAGTGAAGGCGCGTGATTTATAGGCAGGTCTCAATAAGGTAGACGCTGATTGGTTCAACCGTAATGACGTCACGGTTAACCGAAGCCCATTGGTCGGCTCATCATCTTCACCTCGAGCTCCCATTGGCTGGAGCAGAGTTCGTCGATGATTGACGTTTGCAACCACATCCTGGAAAGAGGGGGATGGGTTTCCCTAAAGGTCCATTCATTATTTGTTACAGTACTTCCCTTGATCTTTCCATGCTGAAAGAGACACACGATTTGCAGTGTCTTCAGAAAGTATTCACACTGCTCAACTTTTGTCACATTTTGTTGTGTTACAGCTTGAATTTAAAATGGATTAAATTTACATTTTTGTCACTGATCCACACAAAATACCCCACCAATGACAAAGTGAAAACATTTTTTCGAATTTTTTGCAAATTAATCAAAAATGAAAAGCTGAAATGTCTTGTGTCAATAAGTATTCAACTCCCTGAGTCAATACTTTGTAGAAGCTGTTTGGCAGCGATTACAGCTTCATGTCTTCTTGGGTATGTCTGTATCAGCTTTGCACATCTGTATTTGGGGATTTTCTCCCATTCTTCCTTGCAGATTTGCTCAAGCTCTGTCAAGTTGGATGGGGATCATCGGTGAACATAAATCTTCAAGTCTTTCCACAGATTCTCAATGGGATTCAAGTCTGGGCTTTGGCGAGCCCACTTTGGCTAGCTAGTCTAGCTTTGGCTAGACTTTCACATTCTTCTTCTGAAGCCATTCCGGTGTTGCTTTGGCTGTAGGCTTAGGGTCATTGCCCTGTTGAAACTTAAATCTTCGTCGCAGCCTCATGTCTTTTGCACTCTAAAGCAGGTTCTCCTCAAGGATTTGTCTATATTTGGCTCCATTTGTTGTTCCCGATGTCCTTACAAGTCTCCCAGTCCCTACCGCTGAAAAGCATCTCCATGATTCACGGTACGGATGGTGTTTGATTGTTGATGAGCTCAACTCAGTTTCCGTCAGACGTGGCGTTTTGCATTCAGGCCAAAGAGTTCAATATTCATCTAATCAGACCATATAATCTTTTGCCTCATGCTCTCAGTCTATGTCGTGCCTTTTTGCAAACTCCAAATGTACTGTCACATGCCTTTTTCTCAGGAGTGGCTTCTGCTGACCACTCTCCCGTAAAGCATAGATTTATGAAGTGCTGCAGAGACTGTTGTCCTTCTGCCAGGTTCTCCCATCTCAGCCAAGGAACTCTGTAGTTCTGTCAGAGTGGTCATTGTGTTCTTGGATACCTCCCTTACCAAGGTCCTTCTTGCCCAGTTAATCAGTTTGGTCGGAGGGCCAGCTTGAGGAAGAGTCTGGGTAGTTCCATATTATTTTAATTTCCTAATGATGGAGAGCACTGTGCTCTTGAGAACTTTCCACACACTAGAAATTGTTTTATACCCTTCCCCAGATCTATGCCTCCTCACAATTCCATCTCTGAGTTCTACGGACAGTTCCTTAGACTTCATGGTGGAGTTTCTGCTCTGATATGTGCTGTCATTTGTGGGACCTCATATAGAAAGGTGTATTTCTTTCTAAATCATGTCTAATCAATTGAGTTGGCCAAAGGTGGACTCCAATCAAGTTGTGGAGACATCTCAAGGATGATCAAAGGAAATTGGATGCACCTGAGCTCGATTTGGAGTGTCATAGCAAAAAGGTCATATAACTATTGATGCAAGACATTTCAACTTTTCATTTTAAATTAATTTGCAAAAATTTCTAAAAACATGTTTTCACTTTGTCGTTATGGGGTATTTGTGTTGATCGGTGACAAAAATTTGAATCCATTTTAAATTCAGACTGTAACACAACAAAATGTGACAAATGTCGAGGGGTGTGACTACTTTCTGAAGGCACTGTATGTATTATGTATGTATATGTGGGTGTATATATAAATATATATCTATATATATACATACAGTCATACATACATACATATATACATACATACATAGTTATATATTATTATGGCCTTATAAACTGTATGCTGAAATTGAAATGCACACATCAAGCACATCGACTCTTGGAATAGTTATTTATTTCCATAATGTACGATAAGAATAGTGCCTTTACTGTAGGAGTTATTATGTAATTAAATGCCTTGGATTGGGTAGCTAGCACTCCCTCTCAACCTATTGAGATAATAGCAACATTAGCACGTAATGACATGTGCCGTGACTGCTGTCATCACGTAGGGCGTGCGTTGTTTTACTGCCATGGCTTCTCGGCATCTGCGAATAACACCAGCGTTCTGGAACCTTCGCCGAAGCCATGGCTTTAGAAGCGCATGCCAAATTCTCAAATTCCCCTTTATTGTTTGAAGCCCCACTAAGTCCTTGTTTGTCCATTCGTCTGTATGGATGTCTACCCCTGTACTGTAACTTCTTGCCATCTACCCCTATACTGTATTTCGCTTCCATAATCCCCGTTCATTCCCCTCCACCTGAACACAACCGGTAAAGGGACCAGGTCATGACAGCTCCCGTGCAATAATTGCCCCATTTCCTGGCTTTGTGCCATGACACATTTTTCGACATGTGGGGTTCTTTCTGAGTGCATGGGGGTAAAAGCAATTTCCCCATGTGAAGTGAAGAGCTCCGCTCCTGGCGATAGACAGAAGGGCCAACTGAGGGCATATCCGGGTGGGCAGCAGAATGGGCGGAGCTGCAGGGGGCATCCCCCAATGGCTGGCATGATGTCACCTCATAAGATCTGATGTAGCCCAATAGCTGGCTCCAGGCCACCTCAGAAGATCTGATGTGTGGCTCTTTGGCCCCACTTGCCATGGGGACTACAAAGCTGTGCCCGAAGCTCTGGTTCTCTCTCTCTGCTCCGGTCATCGCTCTCGCTTCTTCCCTGGTTCTGGATGCTTTGGTTCGCAGTTCCAACAAAGCTCATGGACCCTCAATTGTGGAGTGCAGTGTCGGAGCCATTCCGTCGAGTGGCAACGAGAGTGGTATCAAGCTGGGGAGGGTGACGGTTACATGTGCGGTAAGCTGAGCCCACCCTGCCCCTTCCAATTTGTCTCCCCGTGTGTGTGGTCTGATGAGTACCCTTGTCGTGTTATCCAGTAGGTAAGGAATAGGTTAAGTCTGCAACTTGTACATTTGCTTTTCTTTTTTATAAATACACAACAGGTTACACTCTTTTTATTGCATTTCTCCTTTTCCTGCCTCGGTTTCCATTTGACGCCATTATAGCTCTTAAGTTCCCCTCCCTTCTTCCCGTACCCCTCATCGCTCATTGTAAATCAATTATTCTTGTTATATTTCCAATCTGCCCATGGTTGTCCTTTCTTCCATTGGTCCAGCAATGTCCGTAAGAAGATTAGCCAGGAGGTTATAATTCCCCACTAATGGGCTCTCATATCAGTCCGGCATTGTGCTCGCGGAAAGCTCGACCGCATTAATCACAATTTAATAAAGATAATAGCATAATTGCCGAGGACAGGATTCCCTGATAAGGAGACTGCAGACTGGGTGCTCCACAGTTAAACGGTAGTGAAATGGAGCACACTGGGTCACGTGGTTAAATTCTTGGTTGATTATTTATTAGCGACCCGCCGCGACACGGATTCATGTACGACGGCCTCAATTCCTGGTGAGTCCGGGAAGAACCAGGGATACCCCCACCCTCATACCCCCGCAAACCTGGGCCTGCAACATTATATATCTATACATGTTCAATGTGTAGGATATGTGTAGGACGATGTAGTCACGACACCAAACCATCTATATGGCAGCTATGTCCTTCCTATATGTGTAAGATTATGCCAAATGGAGTTTGGGGGAGTGCTCGTCACACTCCACATGTTTTTGATTTACACGTCGATCACATTGCGTGCCTTCTGGTTGAATGGTTTGCATTAGTGGGAACAATTGTCTGGGTGGCAGATGGATGGTTGTTCTTTGCGGATTATGCGGTTTTACCGTGTGATAGATAATCCACGGCAACGCTCACCATAACAGTCAGGAGGTGTGGCTGATGTTTAAACGATGAATGTGGTCATCATTGGTTACATATTTATCAGTATACTATCCTGATGAGGGCAAACAAGCCTGAAATCTGGATAGATAGCTCCGTTTCATGTTTAGCTGATGTTGACCATGTAATATTTGTCTGTTCACCAGAGTCTCCGGGCCGAGGCCTCTGGATTTGAGGTGATGCTTTGGTATAGGACTATGTCCAATGGAGATCGAGAGAGTGCTTGTCACACTCCACATGTTTTTGATATACATATATCACATCACCCATCCACCATACCTCAGCTACCAAGTATTACTGCCAATATTCCTGTAACCCAATGTTTCTAGGTACCTATTTAAAATTCCAGTTTGAACATGTTTCTGCTGCTGCTACTAATTTTCTGGGAAGACTATTCCATGCATTAACTACTCACTGAATGAAATACCCCTGCCTTATTACATTCCTAACTCTCCTCTTTTTTATTCTCAGGCTATGGACCCTGGTCCTGTCACTGGCCATTCTTTTGGTTCAACAGTTCTGCACTTATTTTGTCGACACCATGCATTGTCTTAAACATCTCTATCAGATCTCATAATCACCTCCTTTTATTATGTAAAAAGTCACATCTTCTTTAACCGCTCCTCATAACTTTGTAAGAGGTCACCCTGGAATGCAGTCACTCTACACTAAACCCTCTCTATGGCAGCTATGTCCTTCCTCAGATGTGGTGATCAAAACTAAACACAATGTTCTGGATGAGGCCTCACTAAATTCCTGTACAGCGTTAACACTACCTCTTTTGATTTGTCATTTATCCCCCGACGAATACAACCGAAAACCCTGTTAGCTTTACCTCCAGTTTCATGGCACTGTGCTGTCTGCTAACCCCTAGTATATATTAACATCCGCAGAAGTTGCATAGATGCACAAGTGACATAGATATCTTGAATTATAAACAATTACATAATAAAGAGAAGGAAGGCGATAATTTCCCCTTCCTCTCTATTTCAGCTTGTGTGCAGCTTGTTGCCTCTATCCACCTGTGGATGGAGATTCTGTTTTCACCTGTTTGTCTGTCTGATTGTCTGTGTGCAGACATCTAAAAAAGTTATGGATTGATTCGGACGAAAATTGGTGGACAGTGTGTCACAAGGACAAATCCATTAGATTGTGGTGAAGATCTGGATCCGGATCCAATATTTTTTTTTTTAAGTGATTTTTGACCATTGAGTGACAGTGTCAAAAAAAATAGTTGTGGATGGATTTCAACAACACTTGGTGAACAGGTTGGTTATGTGACAAGGACGAATTTATTAGATTTTGGTGAAGATCCGGATCCAGATACTACAATTTTAAAAGTGATTCGTCACATTTGAGAGACTAGAAACACCCATTCCCAACGGGATCGACCAGGGGTGAGGGGTGGGGGGAGTGAGGGTAGGGGAGTGAGGGTAGGGGAGTGAGGGTAGGGGAGTGAGGGTAGGGGAGTGAGGGTAGGAGAGGGGACCACATGTACGGGCATACCATGCAGACAGAAGTTTGTTAATATCCTTGTTGTCCTTGTTGTTTAACGGCATAATTATTCCCACATTATTGTGGGATTGGCTGGGGGAAGCTTGACTCAAGTCTTTCAGGAACCAGCTGGCCAGGCCTGATGTTCGGCAAAGGTTGAGGCAGGGATTTGTAATTTCTTCAGGGTGTCACCGATAGTTCACCTACTCTTTGTGAAGGACACCATGGGATCTTTAAAGTCCACCAACGCGTGCCGACAGATGGGATGCCAGTTTAACATCTATCTGAGAAATGGTACATATTGATGAATCACCCTGCCTGTGAAACACGGGGATGACAGCTGGGTTAGGATTTGAACCCAGACTAGAGAGCTTAGAGGAGAGTGTGAATAGCTTGAGGCCATCCTACAAGCTCCTGTGTTAATATTATTATAATTACTCCATTATCATTGGACGGAATTGACCGATTAATTTGTGATTAAAATAATTTTGAGAAAATATGTAACTTGGATGACAGATGCTGGAGTCGGGATTGGAGAAAGATGTATCAACAACCAAAAGTATGCTGATTATACCACTCTGTTGGCAGAAAGTAAAGAGGGCTTGATGAAACTGTTGCAGACAGTGAAGAAGGAAAGTGAAAAGGCTGGTCTTTATTTAAAACAAAAAAAATATTAAAATCTTGTCAACTGAGAAGATCGACGTGTTCAGAAGGGGTGTGTCCATTATCAATCAGCTTGTAGAGCACTCGCCAAGTGTCTCGCTTGATTTTACAAACTTAAGCAAACACTCCAACAAAACGGTTGATAAGGAACGGCTGACTTGGCAAGCGATAGCAAGCTGATTGGTAACGGACCACACCCCCAATGGATGGGGTAACGTCTGCAACCAAGCTGTCTTTGCCAGAGCTTTGGAAAGCAGTGCAGGATAGGGATGTTTGCAGACATCTGATCATGAATGTCACCAGAAATCTGCCACTACTTAACGGAACTGGATAAATGGTTATAATAGCACCGATAGGTGCATGAACCAGCAACAGTTAGTTACACATGGGTGGTGTATTGGCTAAGTCAAATTTTCTCCAAATTTCCCTCTGGCGAGTATTAAATAATGCTATCGAACCTTAGGAATATGGTTGTGTATCAAATTAATAAAGGTCACAATTGGGCAGTAAGGGTGTCAGTGACAATATCAAACATGAAACCATGGCCGGGAGAGGCCCCAAGATATGTTATAACAATCCATGTACAGTTCACATATAATGTGATAGCTCGAAAAATCGGACAGGCAGTGGAATTCATCATTCATGTGTAATGACTTGTGCAAACAGCTTTGTTAAGTAAAGGTCGTTGCCACTTACCTCTCTCTATCGAGTGCAGCCTGTGGCTGCTGGTTGCATGATTGGTTGGGACGTGGCTATGCCGCTTTGCAGTGTCCCCCTTTCCAGTACACTGGTGCTCATTTTGCTTACCTCGGAAGGATGATAGGCTGAGTCAACCTCCTGGTGTATTTTAATTCAGCGGCTAATGGGGCTTGAACTCAGGACCCTATGATCCTAAGCCGCCAACCTAACCACTAAGCCAACACCAGGCTGCCACTTACCTAGAGGCCGAGCAAGTCGAGACGGCTCTGATCTGTTCATGTGAGGGAGATGCGAAAAGTATAGAATGCCTTAATCACCATGCATTTCCTCCAAACTTCTAGTTTAATAGCGGCTGCTTAAAAATGTAACTGTGTGTTGGACAGAATTGACTCAATCATTATAATAATATTTACATCCAGAAGGTGTGTCCCATGAAAGCCATGATAACCTATTATCCACCTCAACACAGAGTTTGTACAAGGTGCAAATCCCCCTTGGTGAGGGGGGCAAGTTAAATCGCTACAACCTCCATTGTGTGACCCTTAGCCCTCCTGTTAAGTTTGGCTGCGATTGGAGAAGTAACGACTGAATGTAGTGTGGTCAATTAAAAACAGACAGACACCAAATTGCATATTTTAGTAAAGGCCCTGTCACACCTTGACGATTTAGCCAGCGTATGTCGACGTACGAAAAATTTGTCTAAACGCTGGCACACGTCGAATACGTTATGGGTAAGTTTGTATATGTTAAGAGCACGCTGAAGCATGCTGGCATACTCGGCATACGTCGTAGTACGCCGAGCTCGTCGACAAATTTTAACATGCTGAAAATTTTCGACGTATGCCAGCATATGACTACACGTTCCGCAACGCTGGCCATAAGTTGTAGGCACGTTATGCGATCGTTGAACACGTCGACACACGTTACTTGTAAGTTACTCATAAGTGGAAACACGTCGAGGTAATGTTTAGTGTACCGAAACTTATTTCTAACCTATGAGTAACGTGCTTTGAACCTATGAGTAACGTGCTTTGAACCTATGTGTAACGTATCTCCAACGCATATTGACGTATGTAGACGTATTTGACGTCTTCCGGACGACCACAGAACTTACTGAACGTGTTTCTAACTTATAGCTACCGTATAATGGCGTATTGGCAGCGTTTAGGGGAATTGGTATATAAAAATGGGGTTCACAGGAGGAACCCGTCAGTGTTCCAGACTCCATGTGTTTTTTTTTGTTTGTTTTTTTTCTTCGGCATGACGGTGATGTTGACACTTCGATTTCTAGTGCGGTTATAATATAATATAATTAATAGGCTGCCGCTCAACGATTTAAATCATAACCGCACTAGAAATCGAAGTGTCAACATCACCGTCATGCCGAAGAAAGAAAAAAAAAACAAACAAAAAAAACATTACCTCGACATGTTTCGACTTATGAGTAGCTTACCAGACGTGTGTCGACGTGTGTCAATGATCGCATAACGTGCCTACAACTTATGTCCAGCGTGTGCGGAACGTGTGCGTCATCGTGGCATACGTCGAAAAATTTTCAACATGCTGAAAATTTGTCGACGTACTCGGCGTACTACGACGTATGCCAGCGTGCTTCAGCGTGCTCTTAACATATACAAAACTTACCCATAACGTATTCGACGTGTGCCAGCGTTTTAGACAAATTTTTCATACGTCGGCATACGCTGGCTCAAACGTCAA
The DNA here is from genome assembly GCA_035128595.1 of Eptatretus atami. Lineage (NCBI taxonomy): Eukaryota > Metazoa > Chordata > Myxini > Myxiniformes > Myxinidae > Eptatretus > Eptatretus atami. The sequence goes on from CM068952.1 coordinate 144,999,523, forward strand.
GGTGTGACAGTTAGATTTCTAGTGCGGTTATGATTTGAATCGTCGAGCGGCAGCCTTTTAATAGGCTACGCCACGTGATCGTCGGCGATACGCTGCGCGCGCTATGCATCGTTAGACTATCGTTGGGAATACGTTGTGAACGCCGACAACACGCTAAGCATTCGTTGTATAATTATCTATAAGTTATCGAAATGTTCTGTGTACGTTACTAATACGTTATGCATACGTCCAACTCGTTAGAATACACCCAAAACTTAAAAAAAAAACATCAATAGTTCAGCGTACGCCAGCGATTTACATACATTTTGATACGTTGCATACGCTGGCTAAAACGTCAGGTGTGACAAGTGCCTTGAGATAGGCCCAAAACGATATATACTGCAGCATACTTCAGCTACCAAGCAGCATTCAACGATATATACTGCAGCATGATGTTTCAAAAAGTTGTGGACAGATGACAAAACTTGGTGGATTAGTTGTGACAAGAAGAAGCAGATTCGATTTTGATCAAGGTCCGGATGCAGATCTGGCCTCTCAATGGGATTGAAAACGTAAACTGTTCAGCTTAGCAGAGGCATGCACTCTACCGAGTGTCGTTCTAATTCACCCCATATGTCCACAAGCCTTAATCGTGTATACAAAATAAAACTCTCTCCTTGCTTCACCCTCAGTCCCCATTCAAACCAGTTATTTCAAGTACTATTGGTTAGCACACTTCATAAAGGATGTTCAAATGTCATGTCATGCCTCAGACGAAAGACTCGGGCAGGTGGTGGAGACAAAGTCTAGTATAAATTCATTATAAACCTAAATTACTGCCTCATGACCATCTTAAACTTACCTTGCATGGCCCAATAATGTAATATCTATATATTTCTGATGGAACAATCTTGTCACAAGTAATACAGGGCACCATTTTAACTCACTATTTATGTGGAAATCAGCATTTTTGTAAAAATATAAAACAAGTCCATGCAAGACCATGTGCACATCAAAATGTAATTTTGTTATCCACAACTTTTCCATTTTTGTGTTGTGCCTCTGATGCACTTAATCAAACTCATCATCAAGTGCATCTGAGAAACAACACAAAAAGGTATATATAATTCTGTGCTCTGATAAGTTCACCTGTAATGTCTTCATTATGTTTGACTTCAAAAAGAATCTCTTTTACATCTGTGTACAATGTCTCTTCATCAACGTTCGCATCAACTGCATGCAATATCTTCAAATGCTCCTGAAATAACTTCTCCATTGTTCGCCAGTTTTCTTGAAAACCAACAATCCTATTTTAAACATAAATTGAGAACCTTCATTCACATTCATTATGCAATTAAAATTTTGATAGCATTCATAATAACAACAAAATAATAAACAGATGTTTGTACTACAGAACTTTAATATGGATACAAACAAACACGACATAATAGTGACCGAAGCTTTTCGTGCTGCACTTGTCAGGGTAAAAATCGCAGCAAGTGAAGGAGGAAGTGAAGGCGCGTGATTTATAGGCAGGTCTCAATAAGGTAGACGCTGATTGGTTCAACCGTAATGACGTCACGGTTAATCCGAATGCCCATTGGTCGGCTCATCATCTTCACCTCGAGCTCCCATTGGCTGGAGCAGAGTTCGTCGATGATTGACGTTTGCAACCACATCCTGGAAAGAGGGGGATGGGTTCCCTAAAGGTCCATTCATTATTTGTTACCGTACTTCCCTTGATCTTCCATGCTGAAAGAGACACAGAGATTGTACAAATTCCTTTTGACGACATAATATTGGATCGGTGGTCAGGATGAAGGTTGCTTCCAACATACGTAAATGAAATGAGCTCCGACCTCGGCTCAATATCCTGAACATATCTGCATTGTACTGGTCTGCACAGATAGGGTTGGCAACCAGGTGCTGTGCAATGGCAGATGAAGCAGGTACAGTGGCCGGTGGTTGCTGGATATTTCTGCATGCTCGCACTGGTTGTGTTCTAACCCTCACAATCTTTCTTCGAATCGCCAAGGGAACGTGTTATTTGATCGATCATCCAATCTTAGTGTTGTGCGGCCCACGTACCGTGCTTCACATCGGCACTTAAACTCATAAATAACATTGCTGGTTTGTGAGGTGGGTAGCACATCCTTGTTGACTGACGTCAGCAAACGGTGAGATTTAAAGATTACTCGGGGTTGCACAGCCAGAAACGTGTTGGACACAATATGTTTGATTTGTACTTCAAACCTTCGTGATGATTGCCCTTTCCAGGGCATCCTGATATAGACTGGACATTTGTCCGGACCAATCTTCCGAACTTTTATGGTGTTTAGAAACTTGTGTATGTATCTCTTAACTATATGCTCAGGATAACCATTCTCACGAGTATATTCATGATTTTGTCAGTTTCAGCAGGGAGATACAAGGTGAACAAATCCTCTGTGCTCTGTTAACCAGGATATTGATCAAGGCAATTTTGTTTCTCGTGGAGCTGTAGAGTCCCACCGAGTATACTGCCCTGTGAAAGTCGGCTTCCGTAGACGGATGTTGTGAAACCAAGGTTTGATCTATCAACCAACACGTCCAAAAACGGTAACGTGTTTGAGATTCCAGCTCCGTGGTAAATTTCAGCGCTGGATGGAGAGTGTTGAGCCATGCCTGGAAATTGTCACATGTCGTCCGCGACTCAAACAAAGCAAAAATATCATCAACATACCGATAGTATACGATGGGGGATCGACCCTTGCCGACCAGTCAGTTTCTGAATTTCATGATAGCCTACAAAGATATTTGCAAGAGCTGGCCTAATGGAGAACCCATGGCCACACCGTCCGTTTGAACATACATCATGTTGTTAAAACTGAATTCCCCCTCCTTGTTGCTGTGTTCATTAATAATATCCTTTGATATTAAAAGCTTGTTCACGAATGTACCATTGATGGAGACAATTGAGATATGCGCACATTTGCTGTATCACACCGATCTGGAAACAACCGATGATCTCGGAACACGTCTTCGTTGAATTAATGAACACAGCAACAAGGGAGGTGGAATTCAGTTTTAACAACATGATGTATGTTCAAACGGACGGTGTGGCCATGGTTCTCCATAAGGGCCAGCTCTTGCAAATATCTTTGTCGGCTATCATGAAATGCAGAAACTGGCTGGTTGGCAAGGGGTCGATTCCCCATCGTATACTATCGGTATGTTGATGACATTTGCTTTGTTTGAGTCTCGGACGACATGTGACAATTTCCAGGCATGGCTCAACACTCTCCATCCAGCGCTGAAGTTACCACGGAGCTGGAATCGTCAAACACGTTACCGTTTTTGGACGTGTTGGTTGATAGATCCAACCTTGGTTTCACAACATCCGTCTACCGGAAGCCGACTTTCAGAGGGCAGTATACTCGGTGGACTCCTACAGCTCCACGAGAAACAAATTGCCTTAATCAATATCCTGGTTAACAGAGCACCGAGGATTGTTCACCTTGTAATCTTCCTGCTGAAACTGACAAAATAATGAATATACTCGGTGAGAATGGTTATCCTGAGCATATAGTTAAGAGATACATACACAAGTTTCTAAACACGAAAAAGATGGGAAGGTTGGTCCGGACAAATGTCCAGTCTATATCAGGATGCCTGGAAAGGGCAATCATCACGAAGGTTTGAAGTACAAATCAAACATATTGTGCCAACACGTTTCTGGCTGTGTAACCCCGAGTAATCTTTACCTCTCGCCGTTTGCTGACGTCAGTCAACAAGGATGTGCTACCCACCTCACAAACCAGCAATGTTATTTATGAGTTTAAGTGCTGATGTGAAGCTCGGTACGTGGGCCGCACAACACTAAATTGGATGATCAGATCAAACAACACATCCCCTTGGCGATTCGAAGAAAGATTGTGAGGGTTAGAACACAACCAGTGCGAGCATGTATAATATCCAGCAACCACCGGCCACTGTACCTGCTTCATCTGCCATTGCACAGCACCTGGTTGCCAACCCTATCTGTGCAGACCAGTACAATGCAGATATGTTCAGATATTGAGCGAGGTCGGAGCTCGTTTCATTTACGTATGTTGGAAGCAACCTTCATCCTTACCACCGATCCAATATTATGTCGTCAAAAGGAATTTGTATGATCTCTGTGTCTCTTTCAGCATGGAAAGATCAAGGGAAGTACGGTAATAAATGGTGAATGGACCTTAGGGGAAACCCATCCTCCCCTCTCCAGGATGTGGTTGCAAACGTCAATGATCGCACGACTCTGCTCCAGCCAATGGGAGCTCGAGGTGAAGATGATGAGCCGACCAATGGGCGTTCGGATTAACCGTGAGGTCATTACGGTTGAACCAATCAGCGTCTACCTTATTGAGACCTGCCTATAAATCATGCGCCTTCACTTCCTCCTTCACTTGCTGCGATTTTTACCCTGACGAGTGCAGCACGAAAAGCTTCAGTCACTATTATGTCGTGTTTGTTTGTATCCATATTCAAAATAATAATCATAAAACTATGATCGAGGCTCATATAAGAGCTGGAGCAAAATGGAAGGGAACAAAATGGAAAGGGGAAACACCAACAGCAGATAGAAGTGAGAGTGAGAGTCAGACAAGGGGAGGGGGGACACATGGGGGTGAACAAGTTGCACAGAAGCTGAATGAAACACAGCAAGAAGAGGAAAGGAAGGGGAAATTGGGGATGACAGAAAAGGAACAAATCAACCGACAACTGACAAACGAAAAGAGGTGAGGGAGACTTACCTACTCTGAAGAAAATCACAAACAACAATGACCTCATTTTCAGGTGAAGATTCTTCATTAGACTCCTCTGTAATTAAGAAAAATATATTCATTACATCAGCATATCTATTTGCAGATATGAATAAAAATAATTCCAGGCTACAGTACCTTGATCTGCAATTTCAATGTTGATGAACACCATCTGGCAGAAAGGTGGCACTTAACCCGGAGATTAAAGAACTATAAACAGTGCACATGACTTTTCACAGTAGATAAAAAAGCAAGATTTCATGAGGAGAAAAATAGAGTAGACAAGCTGACACATGTGAGACTGTCAGCATGTCTTCTTTGACATATTTTTTTTGCTTGTTAAGATAAATTAAATAATTAGGTTGTACTTACGAAAAAGTGATGCTCGTTGAAAAACTGTGGGATAGGAAGTATCAAAAAAAATGGCAATGTCAAGCCCTGCAGCTGGAGAGGTAACATCAGAAATGGCACTTGGACAAGCAACAAGTGCAGATCTCGTGCTTTGGGAAGGATTTTCTTTCGCATCAGTTCCAGTCAAAACCTTATCCAAAAGGATGGCTTGATTTATTGTTGTTGGAAAGCCATCTAAAATCCATCCATTCTCTGGAACAGTGTTTCTAAATAAAAGAAGATAATTGAATCATGTCAATCTATAGTTTTGCATCTCTTGAGAGTTTCTATGTCAAATACCTAAAATCACTGTGGAATATTTTTACAACAGTAATGATTACTATTTTTTATTACGATTACTATGTTTTTTTACAAGTACAGGTAGTAGACCAAAAAAATTGGAAACACCAATGCAAAGTCACTTAAGAGGGCATTGGGCCACCACATGCAGCCAGTACGGCCTGTATGTGCCATGGCATAGAGTCCACCAGCATCTCACATCTGTTTGATGGAGGTGGAAACCGCTGTCAGCTTTGCAACAACCAGCCGTGGAATTGTGGCTAAGGCTTTCTGCAACTGTGCATCTGAACCAATCTGCAGTGAACTTTACAAATGGCATCTTCTTCCATCTAATAATACCCTTGTTTGTCTATCCATCTGTCTCTGTGTGTGTAACATTCTGCTCCACCCATTGGTTGGACAGTTTCCCTGACTCCACCCATAATTTCAACCTGAAAAATCCTACAGCCACCATGTTGGTGCTTACTGCTATGCGAAGCCAAGGACCTCTTTGAAGCTGTCATATTCACAATCGCCATGCCCTTCCTGTACACTTTTCTCTTCAGTGAAAAACCATCAATCAAAGCGACAGTTAAAAGGATTTTGATAGGTGTCATGGGCCTTGTGAAGGTAGGCTTCAGCGATTGAGGCAAAGGTCTGTTGTCTTTCCATTGCTCAGATAACTATGTGGCATTCTTTCAAGCAGGGCTTTTACCATGGAGGTTACGCAGGTCCTTGTAATTATTTCCGACTTTTATTTTCAATGACTGGACATCCGGGAATCTCGTGACATTGTGAAAGAAAATATCTGTCATCATTTACTTTTGATGATGTGTGTATGTATGTGTGTGTATATATATATGTATATATATAGTGTAAGTATATATGATATATAGTATATATATATATATATATATATATATATATATATATATATTATATAAATAGCATGTGGAGTGTGACAAGCACTCCCCTGATCCCCTTGGATGTACTTCTACACCAAGGCATCACTTCCACCCAGAGGCCTCGGCCCAGCAACTCTGTCATGAAGACAAAGATTACATGGTCAACATCAGTTAAACATCAAATGGAGCCGCTATCCAGATTTCGGGCTCATCCTCATCCAATGATAACCACATTCGTTGTTTATTCATAAACACACCTCCTGACAGATATGTGTGTATATATATATATAATATAATATCCTAACATTGTCCTGACACCAATGTCCAATGGGGATAGTGGGAGAGCTCGTCACATTCCACATGTTTCGATTTACCTGCCGATCGCATCATGTGCCTTCTGGTTGAATGGTTTGCAATCGTGGGAACAATCGTCTGGGTGGCAGACAGATGGTTGCTCTTTGCGGATTATGCGGTTTTATTGTGCGAGACATAATCCGTGGTGATGCTCACCATAACAGTCAGGAGGTGCGTCTGATGTATAAACGACGAATGTGGTCATCATTCATTAGATATTTATTGGTATGCTGTCCTGATGAGGGCAAATCAGCCCGAAATCTGGATAGGTGGCTCCGTTTGATGTTCAACTGATGTTGACCATGTAATGTTTGTTTTTGACAGAGTCATCGGGCCAAGGCCTCTGGGGTGGAGGTGACGCTTTGGTGGGGGACTATGTCCATTTGGGGTTGGGGGAGTGCTTGTCACACTCCACATTTTTTGATTCACCTGCTGATCACATCACGTGCCTTCTGGTTGAATGGTTCGCATTGGCAGGAACAATTGTCTGGGTGGCAGACAGATGGTTGCTCTTTGTGGATTATGCAATTTTACTGTGTGAGACATAATCCCTCATCACTGCTGATGTCAATTTTTTCCTCTTTTCGCCTGATCATTGACCATCAGTTTTGATCCCCTTTTAAGTTTTGATAAACACTGATTGCCCCGTTTACACATATAACATACAACTATGTTAAATATTTAATGTCATGAACTATGAGAATTAAATTACTCACTGGATAGTGTGCCACAAAAGGTCTATCAGATACTCATCTGGGACAGATTTGCCAATCTTCAAGAGATTATGAACTTCACTTCCAAGAATGACACTTGTATATTCCTGCATGTAAAGCAAAAATGGTACATATTTTATTCAATAATAAGAAAATTGTCATTATTAATAAAATCCCATTAGTTTCAAACATCAAAAAAAAAATGTTTGTTGTTCAAAATGCTAAAAGCGTTTATTGCAATGTGCAGGTTCCTAGACTGCAAAAAATTCTACATTGCAAACCTCGTCTGTTGAAAATATAAACAAGCAGTCATAGACTGGTACTTACGAAATCGTCAACTTGACCTCTGACCTTGTCTAATCTAATAAAAGCTGTCTCTAGAGAAGTAGCGACGCAAACCAGAAGTTTCTACGATGATTCTGTACCAAACCATCCAAATTGAAGTTTGACCTCACTTGACCTTGACCTTTGACCGATTTTTGACCAAAATCTAAACAGGCTAGCCACACCCTCCTGAATCATGTGTGTAATTTGACATTGGTAGCTTCTTCCGTTCGAGTTATCGTGCCTACAAACAAACAAACACACACAACACAAACAAACACACAAACAGAGGACGGAATCATCAATATACTTACGAAATCTTAGATTTCGTTTAATCTCTCT
>CM068952.1:145016094-145034825 GCA_035128595.1 Eptatretus atami
TTCGTTTTTATGACGTCATCATTAAGAGGACGAAGATCTTGGCTCATTCGAGTTTGTTTTAAAATGAGCCACAGCTATCGTGGCTTTCCTTCCAGAACACCCAAATTCCACGTGTAAGTGGTTTGGTTCAGTTTAACGAGAGAGATGATTGTCTTTTTCCGATTCCGAAAGTAAAGTTGGTAAATTTTGTGATTATAGTCGATCTTGACTTCTTCCAGATTAGCCGTGACGTTCACACCTGAGAGTCGATTTGGCAATCCGTAATGTTAACGGGTTACAATGTTTGGTAGCGATTTACTCAAACCGTGAATAATTCGATTTTCCACAAGTATGCCGGGTCGGACATACTTGGATGCTGTGTAGTAATCAAACTGAGATGGGTTTCATACTACACAAATGGCTGAAAGCCTAAGTTTGCCAGAAATGGATTTATGTATTGTTAAAATACCGAGCCTGGATCGGGCCACAAAATTTCGCTTTTGTGCTCGGAACATGTTACAGGCACTGTTATGAAACAACAGAGATGGCTATGATCTTGTGGTTTATACTGCCACGATTGAGAGAGGATGCCATCTCCATGATTAAGCGGCAAGAACGGCCATCACTCAAAACTGTAATCACTTTACCCAGCTCCCAGTACATATACACAGACAATTTCAGCAGTGGAATCAAACCACTGGTGCATTGCTCAGACAGTTAACAAGAGCACTGAAACGAAATCATCTATTATCAACACAATAATCCGCAAATCAAAGAACCACCATCAAATAAATCAATAGTGGAGAGAAAAGTGGTATGTATCATCTTCTACTCCTCTGAGAGATTTGACCAAAGATGCTAAAATTTCCGGTACCCTCCCCCTCCACCATCCTCCCACAATACCACCCCGCGTTCCTCACAACCATCATCCCCACAATACCCACCACAATTACACCCCCACCATCTCACCACAATCCCCCATCCATTGTCACAGGGCATTCATACTTCACGGATGACGGTGGGACATGACAACGGCCCACAAATCGCGTACAAGAAAAGTTAAAAGCTGAACGGCGACGAATCCATAACATACAAAAGACACATAGTCACCTGCGATGGTGGGACAAAGCATCTCGTCGCGCATTTTGTCCGTGGTGCCCGTGCTGTACGGGCGATGTCTGTCGAGAATATATAAACCGATTTATCAATTAATACAAAATCCTCCATTATAAAATGGTAATGAATGGAAAATCAAACCTAACTGAGCTGAAGTATCATGTGACAGCATTTTCAATCTTCATGTACACTTCCACCTTTTCTGAAATCGCACGCACAAGGCTCGAAACGATTTCGGCTCCATATTCCCCCTCCATTAATAGTGGAGAGAAAGTGTGTAAGTATCATCTTCTACTCCTCCGAGAGGATTTTGACCAAAGATGCAAAATTTTCAGGGTACCCCCCCCCCCCCCCTCTTGAGGTACCCTCTTGATGAGTTTACTGATATGGGGAATATACTTCATATTCCGTTTCCATCATAATTTTGTCTCTGTAGTTTCAACATTCTGAGACCCCATCAGAGCTACTACATAACTAAACTGGTATCGGAATCCTCGCTCAACATGGCAGTTGTCTTTATGTAAGCTGCAGTTTGGAGCAAGGTGGCTTCCAGATCGTGACGTTACTGTGAAATGGGAATGGGGATTTTTGACACTTTGTGAATTGGAAAACAAAAAAAAAAACTCAGTTTTTTTTTCCTTTCAAATTCGATTATGATTATGATTTAAAATGGTTTTCAAGGAAAAAAATTTTGCGTTTGGGGGTTTTTTTAAGACAGCTGAAGGGATCCAAGTCAAACTTGATGCAAATATTGTAAGATGCAAAGATTAACTGATTGATTATGGGTAAGAGCCAAAGTCAGAGGCCCGTTAAGTAAAAATTATGTTCCAGTGCCTAATTGTGAACCATGATGGGATTTTTGACCAACTTGGTATAAGTATATATCATGATGCTAGAGATGAATTGCTTCGATTTTGGCATCAGAGGTCAGATGCCATATTAGGTAAAATGTCTACTGAGACAGCTGAAAGGATTAAATCAAACTTGGTACAAGTATACAAATGATGTAATATGTGGGTGGAGTCATATTGGGCGACGTCAGAGTGTGCTGTTCTAGGTTTCTTGTTTGTAATTCAACATTCCCTCCTGTTAGGAAATTTTATTTAATGAGAATATGCTTGGAAGTGAAGTTGTAATGGTAGTGATGTTGGAAATAACAGTAGCATGCATAACAGATTGTGAAAGTGATTAACAATGCGAGCCTTGCTAGGGTATATAGATTGTTGGTAGAATCTGAGAAGGAACTTCTGGTGGTTAGGTTTATCTGCATGCAGAACCTCACTGACATACGATTATAAATAGCCTCTCCTGTCCTTGGGAAAAGACGAAGGTTCTGAGCATGTAGTGTTAAGGTGGAGCGAGAAAGACTCATCAGAAAACTTGACCCGTTCAATACCTCTGCTTGCTTAATTGGCTCACGACCTTCTCACATGGACCCCCCTGTCACACTTGTGATCTGTACTGCAGTTTGTAAACAGTATTTATGTACCTGCCCTTCCTGGTCCCAACACTCCCACCTGCACCTGTACTCTTCAAAAAAAAAACCTACAACACTGCTTTGTGATGAAATAGCTAGCTCCACCTCGAGCCGCACACATCTTCACTTGGACATCTATTGTTGCGCCTTCACTGCAGTTTGGTTGAAATCCTGAATTCCCAAACCTTCCCTTGTAGTGTTGTGGTTTAAACAGCATTCATTATTGGGGAAACTTGGGCTGCTCATTCATTGCTTCTTTGAGCAGTAACCTCATGCTTCAAAGGAAAGTGTTTCATCTGAAGCGTTGTTTTTTGTTTTTTTTTAAACAAAATAAATAATCAGTGGAAACCTATTGCATTTATTTAATCAGTTTAATTTTATTTGAACAGACGCTGTTTTGGGGGACATTGTTTCAATATTGGGTGTTTTTGTATAATTTTTGGGCAACTCTCCTTCATTTGGTAGCAAGAGTTTAAAAAAACATGCAGAGTGATTGGGGAACTCGTAACTTTTCTGAATCTCCGTCAGCTGGAGTGTAGTCTACACTTCCTTAAGGGGGGGGTGGAACATAGCTGAAGGAAGAAAGAACAAACAGATCAGCCCCCAGAGTTTATATCAATTCTTCCATATCCCTTGCATTGATAAATCCTGACGTTTTTTATTGCATGCAGAATCTACCAGACAAGTTCCCACTCCAGTCCCGGCTGCTCCCAATTTAGCACCTTCACCACAGCAGGAATTGGGAATTTTGCCACGGTGCCGGCACACTTCGCTTGCTCGTTTCAGAAGGCACCAGGGGTTTCTCGTGTCCACCTGCAATAGTAGCAGAACAAGACTACTGGCTTAATGTTCTTAAATGATAAGTAACTGTAAGATGAAACATCCTGCCAGGAAAGCACGGGGATGATATTATTTGCAGGTTGGGGAAAGTGGGGTCAAGTACACTTTGGAAGAAGAATGAAACGTGCAATGGTGCTTGATGGGTTTTGTTTAACTCAAAACTGAAGACCATGTGATGTTATTGCCAGAGTGATGAAGGTTGTGTGCTGTATACCAAAATCATTTTGTATCCAGAGTTCAAAGGCAATTGATAACATGCACTTCGAAACTGGCAGAATGGAAATGTTTGAATGGGCAGGTATACTGACTGCCCTAAACGAATATAGAATCTACTGCTAAAAATATCATTTAAATGTCCCAAGTACGCTAAATGGAAGTTTTGAAATGTAAAGAAGGCGATTTGTGTTGTCAGTGTTCAAGTATACAATTCAATTAAAAAAATAAAGATTGTAAAAGTCTTATGAAACATTAATTCCGGAGTTTACCGCCGTTTGATGCAGTGTTTTCTACACCAACGCACTATATGTTACATTGTTCTTCGTGCTGTTGTATGTGTCCTTTATGAATCTTTAAAAACTAAGTCTCCTGTTTGGAATGATTTTCAATTTTGGTTTGACTCGGCAGAGCAGAAATGTTATCTCGCTCCTCTCTGCACATGTGCGATCGGACAATTCAGAGACAAAGTACTGCTCTCCCTCTCTCTATCGAGTGCAGGCTGTGGCTGCTGGTTGCATCTTGGTTGCGGACACGGCTAATGCCGCTGATGCAGTGTCCCCCTTACCACGTACACTGTACTCATTTGCCGACCTCGAAGGATGAAAGGCTGAGTCACTCCCTGGTGTATTATTCAGCGGCCAAAATGGGGATTGACTCAAGGACCCTCGGATCCCAAGCCGCACCCGAACCACTAAGCTCAACACCAGCTTAAAGTACTGCTAAACTACAGGTTTGTTTCGCGATTTGTTGTAAAAAATAATGTTTCAATTTAAATACAGTTGTTCTCGATCAGTAAACAACGTTTAAGATGACAGCCATGAACAATTGCTTTACCCCGCTTTCACTTCGTGTGGGCAGAGGTTAAAAAAGGTGTGGGTAAAACTTGTATGTTGGAAGGTTTTTTTGGGGGAAAAATAAAAAAAAACTGTGTGCAATTTAGTCAGATGGTGAGTTTGAAAGTTTGGATTTTATAGTCGGTTGGAAATGTGGTGCAGTAATGATTTTTGTTTTATTCATTCCATCAACACTAAACGCCGTGTGGTTTGTTGCTATTCGGCGAGGGTAAATATCAAGTTCATAAAACTCACATTGCAATGTGTGTCGAGTTGACGATGGCCTAGCGTAACAGAACTTGCCAATACACGGTGCAATCTCCATTATCATATATTTAGCCTTTTCCTATACCATAGTTTTGATACGTGAACTTGTAAAAAAGTTAGTCTTCACTTTATAATTATGCAATAACGACTACACCATGCACTGAGCCCAAACATGATGACCACCTGCCTAATATGCTGTTTGGTCCTTCGTGTGCCAGCCAAAACAGCACCGACCAACCGAGGCATGGACTCTACAAGACCTCTGAAGGTGTCCCTGTGGTATCTGGCAGCAAAACATTACAGCAGATCTTCAAGTCTGTTAAGTGCCGAGGTGGGAGCCGCGCATGGAATCAGACTTGTTCGGTCCAGCACATCCACAAGATGCTCAATCGATTGAGATCTGGAGAATTTGGAAGGCAGGGCAAACACCGTGAACACTTCATCATGTTCCTCAACCATGTCCCTGATCTGAACATGTGTATAATGGGGCAGGGCGCATTATTCTCCTAAAGAGGCCACTGCATCAGGGAATAATCCCATTGCATGAAGGGGTGTCCCTGGTCTGCCAAACGATGTTTAGGTAGGTGACACGTGTCAAATTGACAACCACATAAATGGCCCGGACCCAGGGTTTCCAGCAGAACATTGCCACAAGCATCAACAACTCCTCCACCGGCTTGTCGTCTCCCCAGTGATCCTGGTGCATCACTTCCCAGGTAAATGGACTCAACGTACACGGCCATCCACATGATCTAAAGAAACGGATCATCGAAACAAGGCGACCTTCTTCCACTGCTCCAAGGTCCAGTTGCCGAATGCTCGCGTGCCCATTGTGGCGCTTTCGACGGTGGACCAGGGGTCATCATGGGCACTCTGACCGGTCCCTGCGGCTACGCAGCCCAATACTCAGCAGAGTGCGTGGCACTGTGGAATTTGTGCCGCGTTCTCTGTACGACCATTAAAATTTTCTGTGAACTTTGCACAGTAGACTTTTGTCGGTTCGGACAAGATGGGATAGCCTTTGTTTCCCTTGTGCATCGATGAGCTTGGCGGCCCAACACCCTCGTTTGGTTTGTGTTTGTCCCATCCTCGGACCACTGTCGTAGGTACTCCCCACGCTGACCGGAGCACCTCACAGCCTTGCCGGTTTCAGAGATGCTCTGACCTCAGTTTGTTCTGGCATAATTTGGCCTTGTCAAAGTCGTTCAGGTCCTTATCCTGCCTCAATTTCTGCATCCCAACAATCACTTCAGACTGACTGTTCACGTGCTGCCTATATTGTTGTGGGGCCGGGTATCGGTGCGAGCACGACCGCTAGGTTGGACGCAGCAGAGTCGGCTCGACCCGAGTCACCCGGAATTTAGATCGTACTTTGGAAAACTCGAAAAGTCGGGTCCCTTCCGACCGTGAACGTCAATAATTTCTTCTGCACGTGGTAGGGTTTGCCAATTTTCAAATAGCTAGATTTTCACGTGGCGCTTACCCGAGTCTCCACACACCTCCGACGGCAACCTCGTACGGAACGAGCCGTTAGCGTCCTCGAACCGTGTGCGACCCAAAGCGGTTGATCGCAAGATCCGTCGGTCCAATTATCCCGTACAGCGCAACAGCCTGGCTAATTTTCCAACACGCAGCACGCTAAGCCCAATGAGGAAGGGACACGAACGAGCTGAACATTAACCAATCGGGTTTATTTATAATGGGCAGGGAGCACAAAAGAGCAGAGTTATGACCGACAGAAATGCACTTATGTCAAGCCAAAAAAGCACCTTAACAAATTCAATTACTTATGGACTGGCGCCACAACACACACCGCACATAACCCAAAATAATCGGACCAAGTAGTCTTAATTCGGCACCTTCAGCCCGGAGGCAGTCGCAGGCTGGAGTGAGATCTGTTTGACCCTTTCCGCCTGTGCGGTCTTCAAGGACCAAGGTCCTCGGGGCAGAACTGGACCCCAGCAACGATCCAACGCCCTCACGACTGGGCTTCCAGCGACAGAAGTCGGCAGGGCAAAGGCTGGCAGAGAAGACCCTCCGTTTACCGACCACTCCTCCTGCGCAGACCTTTCTCACTCAAGCTAACCTTTTGCACGGCAAGATGCCTTACTTCTTGCCAGAACAAACTCCTCCCCGCGTGCAGACGTGCCCATAATTATACCCCCCTCTTCAGAAGGGGGGGGGGGGGCTCCTCGCGACCCTCCCTCTACACTGGCTGGTTTCGGCGCGCAAATAGCTGTCCTCTCCCATGGCCCAAACGGGCGGGCAAACTCTTGATTGGCCCGGGGGCGTAGTGGGACATCACGTAGACCCGCCCCTCACACAGTCGGGGAAGTCTGATTGGGCTGGGCGACGGTCACATCACTCATTGCAACGCTGATTGGTCGGGGCCGCCGCGCGGCTCCTCCTTGAATCCGTCCCACGCATCGACAGTCGGCCCAGAGCGAGGTGAAGGAAGGCGAGTGAGGTAGGGTGATGCGGTGTTGTCGGCGTTGATGTTGTTGATGTAAAAATAAAAGAAACCTAACTATCACAAATAACTGTGCAGCGCATTTACTTTAATCACCATTAGCAGGGACGGGAAAGCTATCTATCCACATTTACTTATCGATATAACTGAGCTATAGGACTGTATGTTGTGTGCAGTTAAACTTCCAAAATTCGTAACAATAACCCACCCCTTTGGACAGGTCCCATTGTAACAAGATATTCAATGTTATTCACTTCACACTGTCAGTGGTCATAAGTTTTGGCTCTCAGTGTATGCTTCATTCTGCACACCATACCACAATTTTGTGCAGTTATGGTTTTCAATCGCAGACTCTTGGAAAGTGATGGGAAAACCTGCGAGAGGTGCTCAATGTCTGCAGGTTGAGAAATGATAAATCACGTGCTGAGCGATGTGCCTGAGGTAGACAGGAAATGAAAGTCTTTTTTGTGCTGGTTTGCACAAGCGAGTGCTTTTTGAAGTAGACTCTCACCAAAGGCTTCCACGTATTATTCTGAGGGCAAACAGACAAGTCGCTTTGAACGAATGGTTCAAAATAAATGAAGCTAAGGTTATTTATAGCAGGTCTTAATTGCTTTTTCGAGCTTGTAGTCTATATAGATCCAATGTCTGTCTGTCCTCTTTTTTTTTGGATTTCGTTAACACAGTATTGGTCACACAAAGCTGAAGGATACTAAATTGATTTGTACAAAAAACATTTCGTTAGCAAAGGGATGGCAGGATGGCGTCGAGGTAAACCCGTTTAACTTGGTTCAATACCCAACCCAGCTATCAACTGTCATCCTGCTGTTTTTGCAGGCAGGGTGATTTTTATCATGTAATGGATGTTAAACTGGACGTCCCATCGCTGGCATTTGGAGGATGTTAAAGATCCCAGGTGTTCTTCAATGAAGAGGTGAGTTAAATTCCTCCTCAAGCTACTGCTGGGAAGGCAATGGCAAACCACCCATTAAAATCCTTGGCCACAAAACTGTATGCCAACAATCACTCCGTGATAGAGTATGGTCCATCAGATCGGTCTCTTAGTCTATTTGCCAGAGAAGTAACCTTGTTGTCCTCAAAGTGTATGGTTTTATGGGGTTTCTTGTTCACAAGGCATGCATAAGACATAAATTAAAGCTTGGTTGCCCGGATTGGCAACCATTGGGAAAATCTGTTATTTTTTGCGCAAATACAAGATGGCCGTCATCGACCGGCTGAAAATAATAACTTTTTTTGTAATGAACTTAAATTACACATGAGACATCTTTTCCATATATTTTTGGCACGAGGAATCGATATTAAACCTTATTTTTTGTTGATTAGAAGTAAATTTGAGGTCAATGTTGAGTTACCTGGCAATTGGTTTGCCGTGTGAGATACATTTTGAATGACAACAAGGTCACTATTCTGCTCAACTGGAACGCTCACATACGACATTAATGCGAGTTACTAATTCATTGTTTTGTTTGTACTAACTAATTTCAACTTCTTTGTTTGCTGGTCACCATCCTATGCCCGTTACATCACCCATCACTTCGGAGATGCGCTATCTGCGCCGACCAGATTGCCAAGTCAGAGCTCATATAGGTGCTTTTGTGTGTCGTCCACCAGGAAGGATTTGGGAATGGTGTGAGCTCTGATCATTCGGTGAACAAACTGCTACTTAGAATGGCAAGGGTGGCCTACAAGGGTATGATCTCTTTCTCCAGAGATGTAGCAGAGTGAATTGATTCTTTCCTGTCACTGCTACATCTCAGATACATGGATGGAGACATCTACCCTGCCCTCCTCAAACAAGGAAATGAAGACCACCACCAGGTGAGAGAAAAGGATTACAATAATCAACCACGTCACAAGGAGGAGGGAAAAAGAGGAAGAACTTGATGCAAGATGATAGCGCCGATTTTCTTTGGAATTGTCGAATGTTGTCTCATCCCTTGAGAAACCTCACCACATCTGTACAACATTGCCAATGGTCGAAATTTGCTCCCGCGAAGCTGAAGTGATGTTGGGATTTCCGTGTTAATAGGTCAGAAAATGGTTGCAGAGTTCCATGCTCCCTTCCAGGTGGATTCCATGCAACCATCTCAATGCCACCATCAAGACAATGGAGCACTTACAGAAAGGAGTGAAATTGGGGACAAGACGATTCTTCTTGATCTAGAAAAGCTATCTTCCTCAGGCTGCTGACTATTGGACAGCAAAGACAAATGGAGCTAGACCTACTTCCAGTTTGAGCTCTGCGCAGTACCCTCCTGATTGACTGAATATGGGTGCTTAAGGAAAGCAACAAAGCACCACTGGCACACAAACTCTGTGTTCAGGCACAACAGCTCTGCAACCAGATGTTACCATTGTTGACGCAGCTCAACTTCTCTATCATATTTCTGGCCTTTCAGGGAACTGTGTCAGGTGTCTTAGTTGAGTCAATCAAGAAAGGCTGTCTACCATTGCTGGTCAGAAGATCTTGGTCTTTGACAATAGAGTCTGCAAAGGAACCAATGAACGAGTGAGGGCGTGCTGGCATTGGTTTCCATCAACTAATGGAACCTCACAATAAACACACCCCTGCCTAGTCGAGACGGCATCCTGAAAAACAAGCCGAAAAGTTTGCAGACATCTGTCCAAGGTTTGAGTACCTATAACTTTGGTGACAGGAGTTTCTGTGGAGAGCCGTAGCCAATGGTGCGTTCAACCATCGATGAAGCAGACATTACAATGATCTCACACCTGCCATGGCTGCTGAATGTAATGCAAGAGTGATTACGTAATCCTCTGATGACACTGATGTTTTGTATTGAATGGTTTTACTGGTTTACCAAGCGCAACAATCCAGGCCACAGTGCAGATGGAAAGGTGGATGGAAGCAATTGGGGTATCAACAGGCCACCTGTGACCAGCTTGGCCCAAGTGTCCCTGGCAGCTTTTGGGAATGACTACATCACTTGGCTCAGATACACACGTATAACCCATACGGCAAGGGCAAAGTGTCACCTGAAGACACTGAGAGCTGGCAACCTTCCTGGTTTGTACTCCGCACTT
The DNA here is from genome assembly GCA_035128595.1 of Eptatretus atami. Taxonomy (NCBI): domain Eukaryota; kingdom Metazoa; phylum Chordata; class Myxini; order Myxiniformes; family Myxinidae; genus Eptatretus; species Eptatretus atami. Next base: position 145,026,356 of record CM068952.1, read on the forward strand.
GGCGAGCTGAACGCAAGCAATGAAAGCTCAATGGAAGCAGGGCGGACATTTTCTGTGCCTGTATGGTCAGCCAGAAGGTTACACGATGAAGTGAGATGAGGTACTATATGTGTACAAAGGAAGTCTGGCAAGCCCCTCTAAGTCTATGGCATTACCTCCAACTTGAGATCAACTCTTCCTACATATTTGGCGTGCACATCTACAGACAGTACTTGCAAAATCCAGCTGATCAGCAGGCCCCACCTGAACTTGAACATACAAAATATGGAATGGGACATCGAGATTGGAATCCAGTGCCAGCAACTCTGCTACTCCCACCAGCCCCTTTGACCTCATGGATGTTTGTGCCGGTGTGGATGCAAAGCAGAGGGGAAGGCCTGCAGTACTGCAAAGTTGCAGTTGTCACCCATGCAAGGATCTCCTGCACGCTATACTGCAACTTGTGTTGCAGTGACAAGTGCTTCAACCCACATCAAGACTGTGGAGGAAGTGAAAGTGAAGTGGAAGAAGGGATGTCGAAGCAGAACTGGAAAGAGACGAGGATACGGAAGGGACGAGTACAATGAAATGTGGATGAACAATACGTAAGTTGTCTACTAGGCTCTATTCCTCTGTTCCTAAGATGTCCATATGATGACATGACAATGTGTATGCTTTCTGATTATCACATCTGTTGTGAACCATCATGACTTCACTTTTTGCATTGTTTGCCAATAATTTTCCCAGCAGAAAATAGTCATGGACATTTTCAGTGGAACCTCTATTTATTCTGAACGTAAAATAACCCCAGAATTGATTCCTCTTGTCAAAACATATGGAAAAGAGGTATTAACACAGGATTATATGTGACCGATTAAAAACTTAGCCCCATCGTCTGAACTGTAGCGGCCATCTTGAATTTATGCAAATTAACAGGAGTTCCCCAAGGTAGCCACCCCGGCAAACCACCTGAATTTTATTAATGGAACCTGTTAGTCCAAAACAATCATAAAACCATACACTTTCCAATCAACAAAGGTTGACAATGGAAACACATAATAACGGCAAATGGACTATCTTGGGCCTGTGGCGTATCTCAATCTCACTGCAGCGAGTATCAATTATTACATGAATGCAAGAACTTATTCATGCACCAAAATACTGCAAGGTTAGAGTTATTCATTGTAACTACTACAATTTCTTTGCAGCCCTAATTTATCATCTTTTGTGAGGTTGGCTGGGAAAGTTTTTTTTTTTGTTAACTTTTTCTAGAAGTGGTTGGCCTGATGTTTGAAGGAAGGTGATTTCGGCAGTAATTTTGCCAAGAGTGGATTGGTGATGGATCACCGAGTCTCGCAAAGGCACTGTGGGGGATCTTTAACGTCCCATTAGCAATTAAATCTCTGACACGAATGTCCAGTTCAATGGCGCACTCCACAGTCATGCCTACTGACACTAATCTGACAAGTTTAGTCTGGTTTGGGAATCGAACCCATGCACACAGCTCAAAGGTAAGTGTGGCCACCTCTGCAGCATCCTGTCGGATTAAATAACGTGTTGAGATGCGCAAGTTGAAGGCAAAAAAATAAAACAGTGGCGTGGAAGATGACGTACCGTGCAAAGTGACGTCATTAAGGAAATCGTTTGGGATTTGTGTCCAGCTGCGTGGGTCGATCGAAGCGAGAGTAGGCCGCAGCACGATGCGCCAGAATCGCCAGATTACGCAATATAATCTTCGGTAGTGGGCTTGGTTGTCACGCTTGACAGCGCATTTACACATCCCATGGTGGAACGTTCGCATTGTCAGTTCATGTAGGTCTTACATAAATATCTGAATGAATAGTCACGATGACACAAAGCGATTGCGAACCGTGGCCATCTTATGCTTTCCACAACCTTGCTTATTTTCCCGTGAAGATGACGTCATTTATAGAGTGGGAGGAGTCCATGTTTAGATGTGTGTTGTGTGCGCGTGCCCGCGTGTGCGTGTGCCGTCCTCTGATTGACGTTAAACGGTAAATCCCGTCGGTCGGGTATAGTTGGTGAATGTTAAATACCCCCTGTCCTTCGTGAAGGCCCTGTCACACCTTGATGATTTAGCCAACGTATGGCCTGACGTGTGCAAAATTGGGCCTAAAACGCCGGCACACGTCACTACGTTCATGGGTAAGTTTTGTATACGTTAAAGATCACGCTGGCAAGGTCGTAGTTCGCCGAGCTGTTAGAACAAATTTTCCATGCTTGAATTTCCGAGTATGCCAGCGTAATGACTCACACGTTCGCATAATGCTGGCCATAAGTTGTAGGCACGTACGTCGATCATTTGACACACGTCGACCACGTTTTACTTGTAAGTTTACTCATGAAGTCGAAACACGTCGAGGTAATGGGTTTAGCGTCAGTGTTCAGACTCCCTGTTTTTTTTTGTTTTTTTTCTTCGGTATGACGGTGAATGTTAACACTTCGATTTCTAGTGCGGTATAATATAATATAATTAAAAGGCTGCCGCTCAACGATTTTAAATCTAACCGTCATACGAAGAAAAAAAAAAAACCAGGAAGTCTGGAACACTGACGCCTAACCATTACCTACGTGTTTTTCGACTTTATGAGGAACGTACAAGTAACGTATGTCGACATGTGTCAACGATCGCGTAAGCGTGCCTACAACTTATGCACGTATGCGGAATGTGTGTCATACGTTGAGTAGCGAGAATTTTTCAACATGCTGAAAATTTCTCGACGTACTCGGCGTACAACTGACGTATGCAAGCTACTACGACGTATTGCCAGCGTTCTACGACGTATGCCAGCGTGCTCTTAACCGTATACAAAAATTACCCATGAACGTAATTCGACGTGTGCCAGCTTGGTTCGGCAATTTTTCATACGTAGCATACGCTGGCTAAAACGCAAGGTGTGACACCGGCTTCAACTTTTCGATGTCTAGTGCGGTTATTGATTTGAATCGTCGAGCCGCAGCCCTATTATCGTGACGTCGCGATACGCTCGCCGCGCGCTATGCATAAGTTAGACTGCGTTGGCATAGTGTGACGCTGAAACACGCTCATCATTCGTTGGTATAAGTTATCTATATTGATTTAAACACGTTCTGTGTCGTTACTAATACGTTATGCATACGTCCAATCCGTTTTTACGCCACCAAAAATTCAAAAAAATAAAACATAATAGTTCAGCGTACGCCGCGTTTTACATACATTTTGTACGTTGCCATAACGGCTGGCTAAAACGTCAAGGTGTGACAGCGGCTTGACAGAATCGGCAAGCTATCACCCGGCACCCTGAACAATTCTGTCTTAGTGGAACGTCAGCTGGCCAGCTGGTTGGTTGAATGACTGTGGGGCCTAAAATTCTTCCCCGGCCACTCCACAAGGACCTGGGATAATTGTTTGGCCGTTAAAGTAAAGAAGATAGAAGAAGAAGATCTGAGAAGTGCGGTTGCGTGTTTGGTGAAGAGAAAACGTCGCTTTAATTGAATTATTTCATGTTTAAAACATCTTTCGTGTGGAAAACGGCTTAAAAACAAACTGTAAAATGTCAAGGTACGACAGTTTTTTTTTTGTTTTTTTTAAATGAATCCACTCTCTCATAAAGTGGATCCGACGGACGGTGTACTCATGATGCAGCACCTGCTTGTGAACAATATGTTATCGGGTCTGGATTTGAACCCGCACATTTGACCGACCACCCTCCGCTGAGCTAGTCCTCGGACGAAATGTCATATCTTCGTTGACGTTCCGAACGCAGGCTCGAATCCTCGAACCGGAGGACTCGCTTGAACAAGTCCACATGTTCGTTATCTCCTTGGACACGACACGGACTGCGGTCTCGATCGGCGTTTCTCCCGCTCGGCAATTTAATCTTCACAACATCAGCTTTCTTCTCGGCTTCCTTCGCGCTTGTGGCATCGTTTTCGGCTCGACTATCCCAAAGCTTATATACATGGGTTCGATTTGTAACATACCAGAAAAGTACAAGTTGTAAATGAATTATTATTTAATGTTAATCTTTAACCAGTCCTCACTGTATGTGTGTGTGTGTGTGTTCGTTGTGAGTGCGTTACATGTCCGGGCTTCAACCAAAAACTGGTAGAGAATCCTTGTTGGGTGATGGAGCTGTCCGCTAGTGGACCAGCAACCACTTAACCGCAACATCCACGGTGGAGATTGCTCTTCGCTTAGCGATATCCTCGCAACAACGTCGAGACTGTGCTCTTAGACGCCATTGCGACACTCGTAACCATGGAAACAAAACTGTCGTACTTTTTTCTTTTCAATTGAATGCAAAGTTTAATTCCTCATATAAGAGGTATTTCCGAAATGATATGACCTTGCAATATATATATTGTTACGGATTTCAGAATCCAGCTTGATGATACATACACACATCCAGTCCTCAGACAGTTATCTATCTATAATTCCAGCAATCCTCTGTTGGAGTGTGTGTGTGTGTGTGTGTGTGTGTGTGTGTGGTTGTGTGTGTGTGTGTGTGTGTGTGTGTGTGTGTGTTGTGTGTGTGTGTCTGTCTGTATGTCTGTAGCGACCGAGTTTCCTCGACGACCGCCGTCGATCGGATTGAACTTGCCCAGGAATATTGCCGGGGCCCCACGGATGTGCCTTTTCCAGTTTTGATATTAATGGACGAGCGTTCCAAGTTAACGGCATTTATCTGTGACCCAATGACAAGACACAGTGCTATGACGTCCACGAATGACGTCACAATTAATGTTTATTTTATTTATTTTTTTATATCTTTATTTTTTTGCACGATTGACGGTCGTCTGATGAAAACTTGCCAGGAATATTGGCCGGGAAGCCCGCGGATGTGCCTTTTCAAGGTTTGATATCAAATCCAGACGAGCGGTTTCCCAAGTTACGGCATTTATTTCGACCAATGACAGGACACGTGCTATGACGTCACGAATGACGTCACAATTAATGGTATTTATTTATTTATTTATTTATTTATTTATTTTTTTTTGCACGATTGAAAACTTGCAGGATATTGCTGGGACCCGCGGATGTGCCTTTCAAAGGTTTGATATTAATGTCTGTGTGTCTTAATATTAATGTTACATGTCTGTGTGTTTGATAGGGGGGGAGAAGGGAGGGAGAGAGAGCAGAGGGGGGGGCGTCACAATTCAAGAGAGGGGGAGAGAGGAGTGCGAGAGAGGGAGGAGAGTTATATAGATTATCTATCATAATTTAGATAGGCGAGAGAGAGGGGGAGAGAGAGGGGGCGTCACAAATTCAAGAGAGGGGGGAGAGAGGGGGCAGAGAGGGGGGCAATCACAATTCAAGAAGGGAGGGGGAGGGGGGGGGGGGGAGAGAGGGAGTTTGCGAGAGAAGGGGGGCGAGAGAGGGAGGAGTATATAGATAGGCGAAGAGAGGGGGCGTCACATTCCCAAAGAGAGGGGGAGAGAGGAGGGCGGAAGAGAGAGGAAGGGGCGTCACAATTCCAAGAGGGGGAGAGAGGAGGGCGAGAGAGGAGACGAAAGGGGGGCGAGAGAGAGGGGGCGTCACACATTTCTTCTTCGCTTCGTTTGTATGAGTCACAATTTTCCAGAGGGGCGAGAGGAGGGGGCGAGAGGGGAGCGAGAGAGGAGGGGGGGACATAGAAGGGGGGGAAGAGGGGAGGCGAGAGAGAGGGGGCGTCACAATTCTTTTCTCGTTTGATATAACGTCAATTGATGCTGGGACCTGATACTGCAGGCAACGAAGCTGCCATAACTGGCACGCCTCTACGGGCCGCCCCTACGGGCCCCCGCACTAGTTTCTTATGCATGTCCAGATACGATCTTCCCAGTTGGTGGGATTTTTAATGTGGTGCGATGAGAAGGTAATATAGATCCCCTCTCTTATGAGAAGCTTTTTTCTTACGACAGACACATTTATGCACATATTTCTTTCACGAGCGCCGATGCCTGCCTTTTTTTTTCAGCAACGTTTCACAACATTCTTTCACAGACCTCAAGACGCCGCCCTTTTCGAGAGCACGGTTGTCATGGTAACGGTGTGCAAGTGGGGCGGGGTGAGCTTGGGGGGATCTGTGCCGCCGCGACGGGCCACTATATAAAAATAATTGGAGGTCCTAATCGGGGAGGCGAGGAAGGGACGAGTGAGCGTGTGGGTGTCTGACTTTTTAACTGATGCAAAGATGGGTCGTTGCCCATGGGGGGGGTCCCGGCTCTTCCGAGGACAACCGGGGGATTAATCCCTCTGAGTGACAAACTGGTGTCTCGGTATTCGTGACCGTAACAATTTGTTAAAGGTTGTGGAAATTCAACAGAACACATTCAGGTTCCCGAAGATCAGTTTATGTCGATAAGTGTGTGTCAGGTTGATTTCCCCACGATGTATAACGGAATTGTTCGTGTACCAGCGCTGTGAATCTTGAGGGTAGTGTTAATTGTTTTCTACTTTATTTTAAGACAGATCATCTCCTCACCACCTTCTCCACAACCGCCACATCTTCACCACTTTCTCCTCACACCTTCTCCCACAACGCCAACGCTCTCACCACTTCTCCACAACCAGCCAGCATCTCCTCACCACCTTCTCCACAACCGCCAACATCTCCTCACCAGCATCTCCACGGCGCCGCCATACTTTTCAACCCAACAACATCCCAACAAACAACATCTCCACAAACAAACACGATGGCGTCCTCGACGAGGCAAAGTGATTTCAAACACGGCCGCGTTGACGGCGAGATGATCAGAACGATGAAAGGGGCGGAGCCAGCCGGCGGTGAAGGTTCAAAGGTGAAAGAAGGCAAGGCGCTGATTTTGGGCGATGACGCCCAGAGCGACCCTCCCTTGGGGCTATAAAAAAGGCGCATTTCAACGCCGAGAGCGTTGTCAGCTCGTAAAGGGGGAGGAGCCAGTGGGTCCTAGCAGTGAGCGAACGAAGACCTCGTGAAATGGTTCAGTTTTGGGCGATACCAGTCGTTTCGAGGCGTGCTTCGGTTTTAAAGCGAGCGAACGAGGACTCGTGAAAGTTCACGTTTGGGGTTAAACAGTCGGTTTCTGAGGCATCCTCGGGGTCGAAGCGATGCGACGAGGACCTCGTGAAAAGGTTCAGTTGGGGAAACAGTCGGTTTCGAGGCATGCTCGGGGTCGAAGCGAGCGACGAAAATAAAGAACTGGTGGTAAAAGGGTGAGTGCCGAGGTGGCGCCGATCGGCTGTACACGGGACAGCTGTGTCTGTTTTTTCGTGAGGAAAGAGCCGAAAGAAAGGCAGGGAAGGCAACAGAAGACACGACAGGTTCTGCCTGCCGATTCTGCTTCTGAAGGAGGCAGGAGAAAACGACTAGAGGCCTGCATGCACGTCGAGTGGGCGATCGACTTTTCATGAAGAAGTCCCGACACCGTTTGTCGATCCGCCTGCGGAGCCGCGGCAACTCGATTCCGGCCTTGTCTGGTGACAGGCAGGCCGGATTGTTATGCTGGAACCCTTGAGAGAAAATCAGCTGAACCCATCGTTGATCTAAACCGGTCCTTGTGCGTCGACATTGCGCGGGCCAGAACGCGCTGAGGAAGGCGTAACGCATGCGGTGCCTTGAGAAGAAAGAGTACGGCGTGCCATTTTGACACGGCGGGGCGTTCGAGCTGGGGCTCGAACCCGTGGATATCCGCTTGTTACGAGCGACAATTCGGCTTTTTGACACGTTCCTCTCATCCCCTGAAAACACTGACAAGTAATCTGTCCTGCATGCATGGATTGCTGTTTGTCAGTCTTATCTGCAGTTGTTTCAAGGCATATCTCGGTAGGGACCCCCTCGAAACCTGTATCTGCTAGTTCCCTAGTTAGAACCGGGTTAAAGATTGTTAATAAAAACATGTCATGAATACTTTGCTTGTGTTGTGTTCCCGATGTTCCCGCCAATAAATCTGGTTGGTTTCGTATGAAAGTTGCGCTATGGATTAATTTGGTCCGCGTCGAGGGAAAGATCCGTTCATTGGCAATAAAACCAAAATGGTTACATGACTGGCAGAAAACGCTCGGCAATCTGACAAAACCAGTCTGTAAACCGGGGTTCTATTTCCCCAACCTGGTAAGGTCCAGGAATTACGTTGGTATCGGCGATTGAAGACGCGTGAACCCGAGGCCTGTGCCGAGCCAGCCGGCGTTATAAACCCCCCGGAGAACGGCGCGGTAGTGGGTTGAGAATCCATCCGTCACTGAATCTTAACAATTATATACAGGGGGCTGCAAAGTAGGTATAAACATAATATGAGTATACCAGTATATCATACTGTATACCCTACTTGCAGCCCCCTGTATTATATATCATATATATATATATAATATATATATATATATATTATATATTAATATATTGTTATTTTATGGTGGTGAAAATTCACAGAACATTCAGGATTCCCCAAGATCAGTTACTTTCGATAAGTATGTGGTTTCAAGATAGATTCCCCCACCCATGTATAAACGGGTCTTGTTCGTGTGCCGGGC
>CM068952.1:145042767-145059585 GCA_035128595.1 Eptatretus atami
GACGACTCTTGGCTTGTTGTCATGCCTGGCGGAACGCGACTCTCACGTCCGTCTCCTCGCGGGCTGCAGAGGAGCTGCCCTACACACGTCACTTCTCCACGAAGACAACGAACCCCAACGAACGAAAAAACGCTTTGGCGTCCCAACGCGCCTTTTTATAGCCCGGGGAGTGAAGCCGCTTAGGTTTCTCACCCAAGCCGGTTGCCCCTTTCCCCTTTGACCTCACCCCAGGCTGGCTCGTCCGCTTTCCTTGATTGGCCAGTTTCCTTCAAGGCAAAGGCAGTTTGGATCCGAACATTATGAATCAAGCGTCTTCATGGCTGATTTGCAGCACGACGCTGGGAATGTGGTTCTATGGGTGTCAGCGGCGTGTCCGCGTCGATCGGCTATTTGCCGCTGTGCTGAGGAGGGCGTGATGGGTTCGGATGTGATAGGTGTTGTGGTGGGGATGGCGTGGTTGTAGATTGTGGCGTTGTGGTGGGGATGGCGTGGTTGTGTAAGTTGTTGCGATTAGTGGTGGGGATTGGCGTGGTTGTGAGTTGTTTGGCGTTGTGGTGAAGTGGCGTGGTTGTTCGAGTTGTTTGTTGAGGAGATGTTTTTGTTTAAAATAGAAGATAGGAAAAGATAACGCTAACTCAAAGATTCACGACCTGGCAACACGAAAAGACCGTTATAGCATGCGGTGGGGGAATCTAACTGAACTTAACCTATTGTATCGAAATAATGATTCTGGGGAACATTGAATTGTGTTCTGTGAATTTCCACAACGGTAACACTACACCTCCCTCTTTTTCAGACTCGTCCGAGTCGCAAATATTTTGTTGCCTCACTGTGTAAGTTCTCTCCCTAATTAGGATTTACTTCGGATCCCTGAGTGCGACATTTGTGTATCGTGTCCAAAATAAATAACGTATGGGCTTTTCACTAACTTAAACAATTACTCATTTTCGGCACATTAATACAATTGCCGGCGCTACGAAAACATGCCGGCGGAAAACTATTTACAACAACTTAACTTCTTATAAATTTACACTAAATCCATGCCCAGGACAGACTGGACTCTGTGGGAGAGAAGGCATGGCAAAGGTAGCAGGTTTGTGAGGGTGAGCGCCGCAGCTGAAGGGTCAGACGTCTCAGGGCCTGAAATCAAAAGGTCCCCTTAGTTCTTCCTTCTCTCCTACCAACCACCGCTTTGCTGAGGCAAACTCACCCTAACCCGGATGCATTTGCATAAACTAACAAGGCATATTGAAGGGGTAGCCAGGCTGCCAAATGCGTTCTGGCTCCTGTGGCAGGAACAGAAGGTAGCCGGCTTGCCAAGGCCAGTCGCAGGCTCCCTTGAACATGACTGGATGGATGATGCAAGAACACAAAACGGTGCACGGCTGCACCAATGGCAGTCCCCGTGTTGTGGCTGCCTGCAGGGACAGTCCTTGACCAAACACGCGATCCGCGGACATGGTGATGGATGGACAAGGGCAAATGCAAGACACAAGGGTAAAGCAGGCTGCGAGTCATGGTCAGTAGGCACGGCAGACCAAGGCATGGCGAGCAAGGCCGGAATGATGCCGTGTAGCACAAACAGGCCGGACATGTGAGCTGCGCGGCTCATTGTTCGTTCTGGGAGTGTTTGGGAGGGAGTGCGGTGGTGCGCGCGATCTGATGGGGGCTCGGACACTACCCTACTGTTCCCCAACTAATCGCCTTTGCTGTCTCTGTCCATACCCATCCTTAATTTGCAAACACAAAACCATTAGTCATCTTATTTTTTATTTATTATATTTATGTCCTTTTTATTTTCCTTTTTATTTGATCTGCCTAACCCCTTTAATTGTTTTGTCGGCTGACCTATCATTGTCGTTTATTTTTTTTTTTTTAACCTACTCCAACGCCCTACGTTCCCTTCTGGAGGGGAATAAGGGAGTAGGTAAGCGTCCTGTCTCGAGGCCAAATAAAGCTCATAATGGCTCCCTCAAGATGTTCAGCGATCTTACGCCGTAGAGTCCTGCGCCTACAACGAGGAAAGATGGTGGTGGCGCTGGGTACATTTCTATCTAATTCCTACTTTTTATTTACTTTTGAAGCTACCCGGGTTTCCAAAAGCGCTGTCACTTAACTATTGGTTCTACAACAAGATATGCCGTCGCTGTGTTGGGTCCTCACAAAATTTGGGCCTTGCCTCAAATTCTTCTTTCGTGCCGTTGCACGGTTTGGTAGCTGGGCGCGTAGTACTTGGGCAGGAACTCTTCTTGCGAATCTTCAACATGGACCCCCGGGCCTGAGACTGTCTCGAGCCTACAGCTCCCTAGGATCTGGGGGAGTGTCCCTGGCATACTCCCCTCGATGCTACACTAGTGGCAAGGCTGGCGCCAGGGCCCTTTTCCCGGTGCCCGTGTCCAGACACTGCCCCAGCGCACTTGGTGCTACGGTCCGTTCATGCGGGCCCACCCGTGCCCACTACGGCTATCGGCCCTCTGGCCCTTGGCTAACCACGCGACTTGTCGGTGCCCGGGGTGCACTAAGCGATCTCACCGTTCGGCGCCACGCTCACAGCCGTCAACAGGGCTTGACCTGCCCCCAAATGGGTAATGCGAGCCTACATCACCAACAGCAAAACAACTCATTTGTCAATTTGACTAGCCCAACTGACTTTACACTGACCTGGGGTCCCTTGGATGGGAATGACTCTCCCCCAATCATAATGCACCATGCATAACCACATTCACCCATTCACACAAGGCTCGCTGGCCTCACTCATTCTCTCATGTTCCCTTACAATGCATCGCTCACATCACTGGAACACTGCATTCAATAGAACTGAATCCCTAACTAACATCGTGCTCCCATCGTCATCCTTAAAATAAGTAGCACATCTTATTAAACTACGTAGCTAAACTATGTCCCCACTACACATGAATGTCTGTTCTTGTCTCCAATATCCATTTTAATACTAATCCTAAAATTCCCATAACTAGCCCATTCAGGGCCTCCATGAGGAAACAAACCAATGTCCCAATGAACCGGTCTAAACTAAAACTACCCTTCCACTAACTATGATTCTTGCCACGGCAATGGAATTCGTACTCCCTGCCCGGGCTCGTGTACTGGAAGCGAGGCTTTTCCCCTTCTTGCAACCCCATGGTGGTGGTTTAACGGCACGCGTTCATCCTTACGGGCGATGCAACGTCCCTAACAAACGGACGATACGTGGAGGCATGACGTACTCCGCAATTCCACTCAGCGCTTCTGCTCGCGGAAATTCACGCGGGACATCGCTGTTGTCCGGCATTCGTGCTGCGAGATCCGCGCGATGACGTCACACGTGCCTGACCTGCAAGCTGCAGTGCGCGTAACGTCCCGGAAACACCGCCCGCGAACAGAACACACGGTAGCAGCACCTGATGCCCCGAACACAGCGGCCCACGGGGAACCGCGTGTTCGAATCCACTAAACTCGTCGCCATTTTAACCCGTCCACGCACGTCTTTTCCGATAGCGGACGTTCCCGCGCCGGGTTCCTGTACGACGCGCGCGTGAGGGCCAGTTCGCTAAATTGCCGAACAAGCCTTGTACGCGGCGGTCTCCCGTGAAACGGGCGTTCTCAAAACAGCTACAAGGCGGGTCCATTGGCTCGATGTTCCCGTCTCCGTATGAAACCGTCCCTGCGTTTCACGCACGCATCACGCATGCATGTTACTATGCACGCCATGAACTGTACGCTCTGCTCGCGCAACATTTCACCACACTCATTCTGCACTCGTTACCATATACTCATATGTTAACACTGCCGTATACACACACCACCGGGATCGCGCTGGGGATTCAATCGCCAACAAGTGCTCGGGGCCTCGCCATGACCCTCCAACCACGTGTACCGTTCAACAGCATTGCCCACCTAATCCTCGACGGCACGACCGAACCCAACTGGTGTGATCCGCTTTCAAAGGGGCATTTCCCTCCCCTTCGTTCCTGGAGGGAGGCATCCTTCTGCTCGCACGCGGTCAGACACATTCCCGCACCTCCCCATTGTCCTCCATATCTCTACCTGTGTGTGCTCGGTCTTTCACCGTCCAATTCCCCTCTCTCCGTAGTCTCTGTTTTATTTCCATTGTCTTTAGTTTTCTTTGCTCTGTTATTTCCTTTAATTTGCGTCGTCTCCTCAATATTTATTAGTTTTTCCCGTCGTTCTATTATCATTTCTCTACCTCGTTGCGTTTCTGTACTTTTATTTCTGCCAGTCTCCATTTTATATTCAATTCTGGGTTCCGTACTCTTTTGTTTTCTTCGCCTCTCGTGTCTCAACTATCCGTGTGTGACGGGTCCTCGTGGTGACCTCTGCCCTTTTACGGAGGCGCGACAGCCGTTGCACTCCGTCTCGTTGTTCGATCGTACTGCATGGTGTGTGGTCGCAATTTTCTCGTCCGGTTCCTCTCTCCATGCTGTATGTCTGCTCAGGCTTCGCCCATGCACATGCACTCACCTGTTGGTTTGCATATCGTCCCTGACTTTGCGTTGCTCGCATCCATGTTTCTTTTCAGTATCGTGCGCTATATCGTATCATCTTGGTTCCATCCTGGTTTCCTATATTTTGCATCATTCTTTCATCATCCCTTAACGTTTCTCCAACTGGTTTCATGTCAGGTAACTCGCGAGCGGTCCCCTGATGATGTGCGGAACCGGCCGGGATTGGGGAGGGAGATTGACGGAGGGGGGTATCATATGCAGCTGCCTGCCGCACGCCATCTGGAGTCCGAGTTTGGTGTGGGATAATTCCTGATGGGAGTGTCCTCTACATGGTTTCCGTTGGGGCATGTTCTTTAACATACTTATTCCTCCTGCCACTGTACACTTGAGCTGCCATTTTGCGTACGGGAATAAAAATGTTGAAAACGCTCGCAATTTAGTGGAACGGGGGTCGATTGCGCACCTTGGTCGGATTCTGTGAATTTAGTGTGGAGACGGGAGGTTCTCGTCCCGCTCCTCACACAGTGTTGGTAGATTTCCGCACGTTCGGCGTGCACGAAGGCCGCAATCCCAGCCGTGTTTCCCCGGACAACCCCGGAAACCAGCCATGGAGTGCCTTACAACAACCATAAATAGGTCATACCTGTACGGCTACAGGGTCAATCCGCCGAATTGTCGAATCTACGTAACTATTGCGGGACAGAAAATACCGAGAGTTTTATACTCGACGGGACTTGGTACGGAACGAGCCGCTAGCGTGGCCGTTCCGTGTGCGTAGCCGAGAGGTTTGATATCGTCCAAGTCTCGGACAGATATCGCTTCTATTCGTCTAATTAGCCAGTTATATTGCGATACGTGCCGTGCAGTCAATAAAAGGAAAAGCGCAAATGCAAGAACAGGTGAATGTTTAAACAATGGGACATTGTATTCTCACAAGCATGCAATCAATGAATGGTGGGATGGGGACAAGACACGAGAAAAAGCCTAAGCGAGTTCTATATTTTTATACAAGCACGTATTATGGCAGTTCTAACTTAATGAAGACAAGGCGACAGACTTTCACGTAAAAACGCAAGGAAAGAAACGGGCTCGTAAGCTATTAATGTACGCAGAGCGGGATGACCGGAAGGTCTCCGAGAGCCGGGGTCGGCTACCTGGCGCACGTTGGTGGTCTTCGGTTCGGCGACTCTTGGTTCTCGTCTGCTGGCCCGTGTGCCACGCGCGGGGGCTCAAATGGCGACTGGTTGGTCGGGGGCCTGGCGGGTGCCCGAATCTCACGCTCCGCTCTCCTCGCGAGCTCTTGGCTTGGTTGGGTTAGGGCCTGGGGGTGCCGGCTCTCATGCTCCGTCTCCTCGACGGGCTCCAACGAGCTGCCTCCACCAACGACTCACTATCCAACGAAGACCAAGAATGAAAAACCGCTCTCGGCGTCCCAAGCGCCTTTTTATGCCCGGGGGAATTGGGCTTTAAGGATTTCTTCACCCTCCGCATTGCCCTTTCACCATGACCTTCACCCCAGGCTGGCTTCGCCCTTTCACTCTGATTTGGCAGTTCCTTCAAGGCAAGGCACGTTTTGATCGATTATAGCAAATTCAGCTGTCCCTTCACGGCTGATTTGCACACGGACGCTGGAATGTGGTTTCCTATGATGCGGGCGTGTCCGGTGGATGATTTTGCCGGCCGTTGTGAGGAGGTGTGTGAGTGGGGTGCGATGTTGATGGCGTTGGGTGGGGAGGCGGTGTTTGGAGGTTGTTGGCGGTTGTGGTGGGGATGGCGTGGTTGTGAGAGTTGTTTGGCGTTGGGTGGGGATGGTTGTGGTGTAGAACTGTAGAGTTGTTGGGTGTGTGAAGGTGGCATGTTGTAGGTTTTGTGAGGGAGATGTTGTTTGTTTAAAATAAAAGATAGGAAAACTAACGGCTTACCAAAATCCAACAGTCGGCCACGAATAGACTGTTATACCGGTGGTGGAATCTAACCTGAAACACGTACTATCGAAATAACTTATCTCTGGGAACTGAATGGTGTTACTGTGAATTTCACCACTGTAAAATTATATATATAATGGATGTATATATATGTTATATAATATAATATATATTATATATATAATATTATATATTATAATTCCTGTGTTGTCGTTGTGGTTAGAGGTAGTGTTGGACTGCCAAAGTCTGAAGTTCAAGCCCCGTTGGCTTTGAATTAATCACACTAGGAGGTTACTCAGCTGTCATCCTCGAGGTCGGATGTGAGTAATGGTATGGGCCGGTGTATGCCGGTAGAATAGTGTAACATATCTCTGTGTCGTAGAGGCGACCAGGGTTTGCTACATTGAAATGATGAATTTACACTATATTCATTTAGTGAAGAATGGGAAAGGACTGTCGAAGGTTTTAATTCTATATGGCAACGGAAAAAACACAGACCTGGATATAGTCAAGGAAGGAATGTATAAGATGATACAAAAAGCCAGGTAATAGTTTTACTATGGCAGTTCTCTTTAAGTATATTGGATTTTTGTGATCAATAGATAAGTTCTGTATGGTT
Source organism: Eptatretus atami (assembly GCA_035128595.1). Taxonomy (NCBI): domain Eukaryota; kingdom Metazoa; phylum Chordata; class Myxini; order Myxiniformes; family Myxinidae; genus Eptatretus; species Eptatretus atami. The sequence continues at coordinate 145,049,775 of CM068952.1, forward strand.
AAAAATTAGAATTTCACTGCATAAGGAATGAAATGAAATAGATTGCTTTTTATTGTGTGGCTAATGCTTTGCTGATAGAATAAATTTCTATTTGATAAATTAGTTGGTATATTGTGAATATACTCTAATCTTAAACAGAAGAGATGTTGAATATGAAGTTTCTCAAGAAGCACTCAATTGTATCATACTAAAGAGAATGCACACGTTAAACTGAACAAAACCACTTACCGTGGATTGGGTGTTCTGGAAGGAAAGCCAGATAGGTGGCTCATTTTTAAAAAAACTCGAATGGAGCAAGATCTTCGTCTCTAATGTACGTCATAAAAACGAATATGACGTCATCGTGATTAATAGGTTTGCGATAAGTTATCTGTGCTAATGCCGGCTTGATGCCCGCAAACAAAATTTAAAACAGGTTGCCTAGTTTCGGAGAATGTATAGGCGATTTCGCATTAGCGCGAATTATGACGTCTAACTTTTTTCTAAGGAAGAATTTTCCAAAATCGGAGATGGTTACTGCCGCGCGTGGGCTTTCTGCATATACATGGCAAGTTTCACGAAGATCTGATGAAACTCTGGGTTGACAAAAATGTAAAAAATAGGAATGAACGTCATAAAAATTGATATAAGCATATGTGATGTATGTTAATGTGCGGTAATATCATCTCTGCTAATGGCCTGTACGATTCCGCAAACAGAATTCAAAAGCTTGCCCTAGTTTGCGGAAGTATTATTTTAGGCGATTTCCATTACGGATATTTGAACGTCATAAAAATTTTTTCTAGAGGAATTTTAAATCGGGATGGCTACTGTCTCGCAGGGTATTTTTACTTTGTATTCAGTTTTCAGGAAGTTCGATGAAAATGTAGGCTGTGAAACAAACTATTTCGGAGATATGGTTAAGCAATTTCCATTAGTGGACGATATTATACATTTTTTTTCTGGAAGAATTTCCAAATGGAGAATGGTTATGATGCAGTTAGCTTTCTGCATATACATGGCAAGTTCACGAAGTCCGATGAAATCTGGTGGTGAAAAAATGTAAAAAATAGGAATGAGTCAAAACATTGATATAGACGTCATAGTGTGATGCATCATTATGTGCGGTAGACTCATCTCTGCTAATGCTTGTTCGATTCGAACGAATCAAAAAGCTTGCTAGTTTGAGATAATTTTTCAGGCGGATTTCCATTAGCCGAGATATTTTTGACTATAATTTTTTCTCGGAGGAATTATTCAAATCGGAGATGGTGTATGTCTGTGCAGGGGTATCTTGAACATCTATATGCCAAGTTTCAGGAAGTTGATGAAAACTGTAAGGCTGTGTAACAAAAATCCACAAGAAGCAAAACGTGCAGTAAGACTAGAGATCGCTCCCGAGGATCTAAATCAGAGTGTGATATGCTACTGATAGAATATGATTGGAGGGATAAATGCTAAGGTGAAACAACTTCGGTTTCTCGTCTAGATGGAACATTTATCAGAGATAGAAATGATATTAATTGGGGAAAAAATGATATGCTGAAGCATACAAGCCCTTACCAACAGGGTGTGAAAGCAATGGAAAAAAGGAACCTCATTTTGGATATGAAAAGCATTTAAAAGTCTGTATAATCTATGCGATGACTGAGTTCTCAAAAGGAATATTCAGTCTAATCAAGTGGATACTTCCCTATTACTTGAAAGAGAAGAGAGTGAAGAAGTTGATACATATTGTTTGCTTTGGAAAAAAGAATTACAGATTAATCAGATAATGGTGTTTATGATTAGTCTCACATAATTTTTTTTGATAAATAAATGAGTTAAGTAAAGTCCCAATGGGTAATGTTAATCATATCAATCTTCATAAAACTATCATCTGTATTCAAAATAAAAAGCCTTGTATGATAAGTTATACATTCAGAGAAAAAGGGCAGTAAGAATTGATGTTTTGCTCACGAGAAAGGTGAAAATTTGAACGATAACTTGCTCATTAAAATTAAAATGTCAAAGCCAATGTTGAAAGAAATGTTTCAATAAGAGATCGTAGTGGAGGATTTCTCCTCATTTTCTAATTCTTTCTTTGTGTTTAGTGCGGCTGAGCATTGACGGTGTGGTATTTCAGAGTGTGAAACTGCCAACGAGAAGTCTCACTCGGGCTCAAAAATAATTGGAAGACATACAAAGAGTTGAGAAACAATTTAGTTGAAGTTGTGTAATTGTAGATTTTGCTGAAAACTTGAAAGTCTGCCTGATAAAGGAATGGTGTAGTTGGAGTTGCTTTTCTAATCGACAAGCAGTGTAAATTTAACTAATGGGATGAATGGATTATATTTTCTATAAATAATGAGCTTGATGGTGGTTTAAAGAATTTGGAAAGAATACAACATAAATTTGAACTTATCAAAATTGTAAAGAATAAAAAATCATAATGTGGTTATTTGTATGAGAAGATGAATTAACAAGTGTCCTAAATAAAAGAATATTGTTAATGAACTAGAGAATAATAAGGAACGGTTCTCATTGGGTTGTTATTTTTAAATAGTCAAGCCAATATATGTTGATAGTTATTGCTTCACCACTGTTGAAGTAATAAAATTCTACAGAATGGTGTTTATCAACTTTTAAGTCAATAATTTAAATTCAAGTGTTGTGGTTCAATTATGTCATTGTGTTATTCAAACAAACTTAAAAAAATAATTTTTTTATAAATATGACATTATTTTTAAATCTAGATATAAATGAATGTTGGAAAAGATGGTTCTACCTTGGTGTATCCAAGAATGGATATTGTTTTTCAAATTTATTACACAAAGGCAAGGCCTGAACTACAGATATAGTAATCAAAAATATTAATGAAAAATGCTTTAAATGAATAAATTATCCAGCCGACTGTAAGGAATGACTTGGTGAGATTAGTGATTTTTATACAATATATAAATAATATCTTAAATAAAATGGCTGTGTATCAAAAGATACTAGAAGTGTTTGATTTATCTCGGGTCATACAGAATTCACAGTTCCAATTAAAATAAAATTTTTATAAAGAAGGCATATCGTTTGTATGAGAATAGAAAAATGGGATTGAGATGAATTGATTTAGGTTATAATTGTCATTAAATAAGACCAGAAGACCTGGAACAATTAAATCAGTCTGTAAGGAAGAAATTATCACTTGTGCCGAGAATAGAGTTTGTGGAAAGCAGATTCGCAACAACAAATAAAAGAATTTATAAGGGGTAAAAATCAATAATAGTTTTGCCAATAGTTTATTATCATGAAAACAGACAGGATTATATATAATGAGTAGGAAATACAAAATGATTTAACTAATGGGAAAGATGGGAGGTATTTCTGTCATTATATTAATATGTCATTATTTTTGAACATAAATGACAGCAAGAAGTTTCAAGAAAATTGATCATTTCTGTGTACCAAGCATACTTCAAGAAAAGGGTATTCGGTATTTAATAATATTTCTACAACATAAGAATGAGATTTTATAAAGATTGGCTAGTATGATTTTTAATAACAACAATTTGGATTGTAACTAAATGTTAATAAGTGAAAACATTTTAAAGTAAGAAACGCAAGGCTCTTTTTGAAAATCAGAAGAAATTTCTTGTTTCCTGTTATGTAAATTTTATTTTGATGCAGGGAATATCTAGTAATTGGATGAACATATGTTGATTATTCATGGTGAAAGTGGTTCAAGATGTAAAGGAGAGAAGGATTTGAGAAACTGAGAAGTAGAGAGAAGGGGAAGGGAAGAAAGAGAGAAAAAAAAAGAAGGGGGAGGGAAGGGAAGAAAAGAAAAGAAGGAGGAGAGGGAGAGAGAGAGAGAAGCGGAGGAGAGGGAGAAAGAAGAGAAGGAGGAGAGGGAGGAGGAGAGGGAGGAAGAAGAGAAGGAGAGAGGGGAAGAGAGAGAAGGAGATAGGAGAGGAGAGAGAGATAAATAAATATACAAAATGGAAACCAGTGAGATATAAAAGATAATAGGTATGACAGGAATAAATAATTCACGACGAGGAGAAAACAAGAATTGGCAAGTCTATTGGAATATATGCGTAAGACTATGACATCGTTTCGGGAGAAGATTTAAAGAGAAAAGTGGAGATAAAGAAGAGAAAGAAGGAAAATATATTATTGTGATGTTGTGTACTTGCTTTGATTAAAAGTTCCATTTTTTTCTTAATAAATGGAGAGAGAGTGCGAATTCTAAGGATCTTTAATGTTTTAAAATTAAGATAGAAATGTGATGTGGAAACTAAAAAGGTTTCGCACTCGTGAATTTTTCCATAAATAGATGAGTTTATTGTCTAAATGTAAAAAGAAACAAGAGTAAAAAAATATTCGTTGTTAAAAGTAAAATTAATAGGGTTAATACAAAAAAGGTACATGTTCGGTGTGTGGTCAAAAAAAGAGTGAAATTCACAAACAAAACGAGGGGGAGATATACAAAAGTTTATCAGGAAGTAAATTACAAACTGAATCAAGAGGAATTACATTACAGGGTATTCTTTCTGTGGTTAGAACAAACTTGAATAAAGATTAGATGAGGCTGACAATCCTAAACCGGAGCAAGCTATATTAGGGTTGATGAGAGTTGCATGAGGCACGATATTATTATTGAATACCAAACTTGGAAGAAAGCATGACGATAGAGAAATGTTTGTATAATTTGTCTCTGATACAAATCCAACTGAGAGAAAAAGTTGATAGGTTTCGTCGTGCAGAAGCATGATCAGTGTCTCAATTAAAACTTGGGACTTGGAAATTAAAAAACTTATAGGCTCTAATGGATGTCATAGATTTGAGAGCAATTAATTGAATGAAAATTACATAAACCAATATCAAAGTTTCATAGATAGGAAGGTTTATTTCCAAGAAGTGTGATTATATCTGGTCCGCTGATTTAATTGAACACATTATGAAAGGGGGGTAACAAGTAACTTTAACGTTATGATTTGAAGGAGTAGATTATGGTGAGTTTGTTCTTTGAAAAACAAAACAGGTAATTCTTATGGTAGCTTTCCAACAGATATTCAATAAATGCAAGAGAAAAACTAAAAAATGTGGATGATGAGGTAACAGAGTTCTACAACAAAACATTGTTGAATTTTCTTAAAAATAAACATTATCATTTACTGACTTTAATGAAGGAAAAAGTGATTGTTATATGAGCGTTTAATGACTTAAGAGAGAACTATATAAAGAATTCACTCACTCGTTATCAACATGGTGTCTTAATTCAGGACTGAAGATAATCCAATGAAGATTGTGTCACGAAAACGAGCCAAGAAACATTTACAAAAATTTAAATATGAAATGAGATTAATGTCAGAAAGCCAAGTCAAAGTTGTGTAAGTAAGAATATACAGGTGGAAATTCATTTAGAAAAAGGTTATCAAAGCGATGGACAAATGAACTTTTTTACTTGTGATGTTTTTCGGTAAGTTCATCTGGGACTTACAATTATGTGATTTAAAGGGGAGAGTTTTAGTTCTTTTATTCACAGGAATTACAAAAGACAAGGATAAATGAATTTTTTTGAGAAACACCAACGCGTTCGCCGGCGGTGGGGCCTTTTGACAGAAAAAAGACTCAACCCACACAAGCCACATCACACAAGCCCACCCACATAAGCACATCACGCAAACACTCAAAATAGCCAATTAAGAAAAGATCCAGCCCCCAAAAAGCACTTCCCACAAAGACGAGACCCACCCACATAATTCACGCAAAGAAGACATAATAGACCCACCACGAAAGTAGCCTCGGTCGCCGACGCCGGGCGCTCTGGGCTTGTGACTTCATAATCCCATATCATATCATATAGTGATTTAGTTTATAGTTCCCAACATCAATGTTGTATTTAATTTAAAAATTGTCCAGCAACAAGCCACCACAGGTCCGCTCGCACTCCTAATCGTATCTGTCATTATCCCAAGCCCACCCACAACATAGAGGGGATGGGTGAGAGGCTGGGCTCCACCCAAAAGCTCCACCACCAAGCTCACCACACAGCCCCACCGCACCACACAAGCAACGCACACAAGCAGGGCCCCCCCCACCCCACGACCACACAGTCACCGCAAACCCCACACCACAAAGGGCGGGAGGGAGGCAGGACGGCGGTGGGCGCGGGGCGGGGGAAGGGGAGCCCCAACCAACAAGCACGACACACAGCCAACAACGGAGGGAAGGGATGAGTTTTGGGGGAGGCATACCAAGCCCAATCTCATCCTCCAAGCCCCCACCTCCCCTTACATTCCTTTATTCTTTTCTGAAGTAAATGATAATATAAGAAAGCATTATAATTAAATAAACATAACATTGAACAAAATCTTCTTTTCGCAGCAGTCGATGGTTGTTTGGTTTGAATCTCAAAACATATTCGTCAAACAAAGAGTGCAAGAAAATAGGTATATAAAGAGATTATATTAGTACTTAATAAAGTAATAAAGATAAATTCTCCAGAAGATGTGTCGTGTCAATTCCTCCAGACATTAGTTGTGTGTTGGTTCATCAGACTGGTGTTTTAAAACTGAAAAATTTCCATAATAATAAATAATAATTAGTCAAAGACAACACACACCACACAAACAACACAACACACCACACACACACACTACACATTTCCTCAAACAAATCACAATCAACACACACAACCACCACACCAACACCGAGAGAGACACACACACACAAACACACACACACACACAACAACACACCACACCCACACACACACACACACAGGATAATTTTCACCTTTGACTGACTCGTCAAGATAAGGCGAGGGGATTTGCAGCCAACAAAATACAATTCAATTTTTCTGAGATTGGAAAGTCAAGGAAGTCATCATTTTAGTCACTCATTCTGTGTTGGGGAGCAACCTACCCCCAATCCTCACCCTCCCCAGAGTCTCCTCCCTTTACATCTCCTTTATTCTTTTCTTGTAAATTCAAAATAGATAATTTTAAGGAAAGCATATAATTAAACAAAATAACATGAACAAAAATCTCTTTTGCAGCATTGATGTTTGTTTGTTTTTAAACTCGATCAACGTATTTTTCAAAACAAAGAGGAAGAACAATTAGGGTATTAAAGATATATATTAGATATTATAATAATAAATATAACATTACTCAAAAGATAGTCTCGTGTCCATTCCGCAGAGAATAAGTTGTGTTTGGTTCACGAGTGTTAAACTGAAAAAAAAAAATAATAATATATGAAGTCAAAGACAGACAGAACACACCACAACACACAACACACAACACCCACACATGACAAACACAAATCACATTTACACAACATATCAGTATAACACATACACAACAACTTTTCACATACACATCCACACAGAACACACAGACACACACAAACACACACAAACCACACAGACACACAACCACACACACACACACACACACACTCAACCAAATACACACATTACACATACACATCAATAACAGTAACAACATACGACACCACATAACATTACACATGGCATCACACAGACACAACACAGCCACCACAGACACAACAGCATCACCAACACCCCACACACAACAAGGATATATTTCTCACTTTGACTGACTCATTAAGAATCAGAGGCGTGAAGAGGATTATGAGCCAAAAAAATATCATTCAATTCTTTTCGACGATGAATGTTTCAAGAATCATTCAATTTTTAGTCATCATCTGTAATAAAGGCTCCGTTCTAATCAGTTACACGATGTTCTTATTGGGAAACCTGTTAGAAAAAAAGACACAATATTATTGGTTGTATAGTGATTAATTCTTGCATAAAAAAAATATTGAATTGGTTAAGATCTCACCTGTCATCTTGGAAACGATTGATCCGCAAGGTCGGAGAAATTAGCTGCACAATCCATTCTCTAAATAAAAATCGGCAACGCAAAGTTGGTTTATAATAGAACTGATGACGTAATGGAGATTACAAAAATGGTCTTTTCAGTGTTGTCCCACATAGGAATGACTTCGATTTTTTTATTCGTTCGGCGGCAGCTTGTGACTGCAGATGACTATTTCAACACGAAAATGAACATTGCTTAGAATGATTTTGAAAAACAGTTTAAAAGCTGTTTAAAATCCTTTCTCGTGGCTTGAAGAGAATAAAGTGGAATAACTGATGGAAATGCATGTATTATAAGAAATTAAGTTATTCTCTAAAGTAGAACATGAAAAAATATCGTTGTTGCTCATTTGAGTGAATGAAAATATGAAAGGAAAATGCTTTAATCAGTAAGTTCAAAATCTTTCAGGTCTCAATTTACATTGCTTTATGGAGGGAAGGGATAGTGGGGAGAAAGCAGTCTCATTTTTACATTCTGCTTGTATGGGGGGGGGGGGGAGGGGATTGGTGGGGAAACTCATACTCCTATTTGGGCTTTTGGCTTGAGTCAAAGTTTTTTCCCTTTTTTCCACATTCATTTGAATGGATCCAAAACCCATTTTCATTATCTTCGCTTATGACACAATAAAATGCAAACACAGCAATAAATTCAAGTGCTATTGCAACACACTTCGCACACTTGAGTCTGTTCTAAAGACAGTGTTTTGATGGTCCACTAAGTAAAGGACAGTGATCCGCGAATGTATCGCTCTTTAAAGTGAGGAGAGCGGAGCGTGGAGAGTCGGGCACGCCGCCAGGCCCACGACCGACCAAGTCGCCATTTGAGCCGCCGCCACGTTGGCAACGGACCAGCGAGACGGAGACACCAAGCGTCGCCGAACCGAAGACCACCGAGTCGCCACCAAGGAGCGGCCAGGTAGCCGGCCCGGCCTCTCGGAGCCTTCCAGTCATCCCTGCTCTGCATACATTAAAGGCTTACGAGCCTGTTTCTTTCCTTGGGTTTTTTACGTGAAAGTATGTGGCGCCTTGTCTTCCATTAAGTAGAACTGCCATAAGTACGTGCTTGTATAAAAATATAGAACTTGGCTGTAGGCTTTTTGCTCGTGTCTTGTTCCCATCCCACCATTCATTGATTGCATGCTTGTGAGAATAATGCCCATTGTTTAAACGTTCACCTGCTCGTTTGCCATTCATTTTCCTTTATTGACTGCCACGCGATAATCTGGTCCGACGGGACTTGGCGATATCAAACCGCTCGGCGACGCACACGGAACGGGCACGCTTAAGCGGCTCGTGTCCATACAAGTTCCCGTCGAGGTATAAACTCTCGGTATTTTCTGTCCGCGTGAATATTTAGGTAGATCGACAATTCGGCGATTGACCCTGTAGTATTGGACAGAGTATTGACTAGTTTATGGTGCGTTAAGGCATCCGTGGCTGGTTTCTGGGGTTGGTCCGGAAAGCCACGACTGGATTGCGGCCTTCGGTGGGCGCGCGACCATGATTTAGCTGAAGCGGTCGTCCGCATGCCGAACGCGGCGGAAATCTACAACAATATATATATATATATATATATATATATATATATATATATATATATATATCACACAAACTTCAGACCTGTGTTATATTCAGTGTCAAGGCTCTTATGATTGCAGTCACGTGCCGCATTACGACGTTTCGGTCAACGACGGTGGTCCCATGAGATTATAATGGAGCTGAAAAATTCCTATCACCTAGAGATGTCGTAGCGCTGCCAGTCTTATAAAAGTACAGTATGGCACATACAATTATGTGCAGTACATAATACTTGATAATGATAATAAACAACTACAGTGTGGCCCCGTTATAACGCCACCGTTGAGGTCCATAAAATGTCATCGCGAAAAAAGCGGGGTCGCGCTAAATCGAGATTCAAGAAAATCAGCATTCAAACTGACCCAATGTTGA
>CM068952.1:145059595-145076727 GCA_035128595.1 Eptatretus atami
TAAAACACCCCTATTTTCACCCTATTTGACCCGTTTTTGCACGTTTACCTTCTTGCAAGTAAATTACTTTTGAATTAAAGAATTCCGTGAATAAATCGTTGTTGTTACAGTAGAATTAAAACAATAATTAATTTTTAGTAAAGCTTTTTATGTGTTAAAACATTTGCACTGTTCCAAAAATATATCACACAACTGACAGGTGCTCGTTTCTTCATTTGGTAAATTATAACATCGATGCAATGATTATTTATAAAATCCAAACGTATTTATTCACCTTTCTATAATCGATGCGAGAGGAGATTGTAAGCAGCCGCTAACAACACACATGGCCGTCATGAACAGCACAAAGGTAAAACTAACGCGTCTTCCGTCGATCTTGGATGTGTGGTACAATTGCCTACAGTATTCGGTACAGTAACATGCTGTACAGGTTTGTAGCCGAGGAGCAATGGGCTATACCATCTAGGTTTGTGTCAGTACACTCTATGATGTTCGCACAATGACGACATCGCTTAACGACACATTTCTCAGAACATATCCCCATCATTAAGTGGCGCATGACTGCACTTATATAAGTGTGTAGATGTACGTGTACAGAGTAAAAGTAAATGATAAATCTCACCTGATGTTCCCTATTAGCAAGGGAGAATTCAAGTTGTTCATCACATGTTGCCTTGGAGGAAATCATGGCCTTGCTCAACAGGCTTTCAGGCTGCAAAGCTATCAAACCATGTTCTGTAATAAAACAAATCCTTGAATGATTTAGGAAGAAAGAAGTCACAAATTTGATAGATGTAATGGAAAGCTATCCTTTACTACATATTAAAACTTGATTAACAAATGACCCTATCGTAATATTTTTCATGAGCTATTCATATTATTTTGGTCCAGAAATTGACAAATAAAGGTCCAAAAATGCACTGTGCAAAATGGAAAAAGTTTACTCATAAACACTCCTTGTTTATATCACAAAGTACAATCAAATCTTTTCAATATTCTTGGTAAATTCATCATGATTTTATCCTTTTGTCGTATTAAATGATGCAATGTAATGACTTTTTTGTTTATCGTTAATATTACCTTCGTAGAGTGAATCATTTGGCTGGTTTTATTATCTTTGTGGTCAATATTGTGTACAAATATCAGTTATTTTATTTAAGCACAAAATAAGTGAACTGATATGTTAAGTTAGACTTTTGGTCTTCTTAGTCTTGTTTCTTGGTCTTGATAGATTCTTAGTCTTCCGTTTCATTATTAAAGATTGAAAAAGGCAGAGGCAATATAAGGCAAACAAGAAAAAAAGCAATCAGAGATTGCAGACCCTTGCCACGACTTGTTTTGTGTGGTGTTTGCAAAGTTTTGTGTCGTATACTTTGTGCGGTGTTTGTGTACTGGTGTGTTATGTAATTAATGAGACATAACTAGAACTGCCACTTTGTAATTGTAACCGCTGGCAGTGATGACTGGGTACCAAGACGTCCCGCTTTGATGCAACCCTGTTTTGATTGGCCACCTGACCCTGACCCATGACATTTATTATTCAATTGAATTCAAAATGTGATGAAACTAAATTCAATTCATATCAAATGGAAGACCAAATCAGTACAATCCTGCATTGGAGTCATCAGACGGAACCCAAACAAGTAAAAGCAAAGATAAAGTCATCAGGAGGAACCTCGATAGGATTTGGGTTTCAGCTGCTACTCCTCGACCCTCAAATCCATCAAGCCACAGCCAAGTGAGCCTTATTCAAATAAAAAACATGAAAAAGAATCCAGATTCAACAAATTAAATAATTCTGGCTGCCATACCATGTGTCCGATCAGGTTGAAATTTAAAACATTTTTCCCCCATCACCACTAGATCATAATTGTGAAGTTTCGCTTCGATCGATGAAGTGATTCAAGAGAGAATTTTTTTAAGATTTTCGTTCAATCCAATGTCTGCCAGACCACGTGACCTATAATTTCATAGGTGGAGAACTTTTTGTTCCTCGTGGATAGGTGGTCATACCTGTAAAGTTTTACCTGGATCTGTTCAGCTGTTTCAGAGAAGATTTTTGAAGTTTTTTTTAAAAAAAATGGCTGCCGAACCACGTGAACGATGATGTCATCAATTTTTTTCCTGTTGACCAATTTATCCCGAGATGATCCTCCAAAATTTTCATACTGATCGGATGTCACGTTCTACATATGCAATTTATGACGTCATACCGAAGGCACCTATGACATCATTAAACAAGGGCACTCTTCGACGTCGTGATGTCGCCAGATGTCTCCGCCCACATTATTAAATCATTATACATACTTGTACCAAATTTGATTTAAATCCCTGAACCCAGATTCAAGTTATTAAATAATTCTGGCTGCCAGACTACGCATCCGATCAAGTTGAAATTTAAAACATATATTCCCCATGACTACTAGATTGTAATTGTGATGTTTCACATCAATTGATGAAGCGGTTCAAGAGAAAGAATTTTGTTAAGATTTCCGGTCAATCCACTATGGCTGCCAAACCATGTGACCTATGATGTCATAGGTGGAGAAGGTTTTGGTCCTTATGGATATGCGATCATACCTGTAATGTTTTGCCTCGATCTGTTCAGCCATTTCGGAGAAGAAGTTTTTTGAAGGTTTTTATGTTAAAAACAATATGGCTGCCAAACCACATGACCGATGACATCATCCATTCCCCCCCCCCCCCCATACAAGTTAGCCCTAGATGACCCTCAAAAATTTTCATACTGACCGGATAAAGTGTTCATCATATGCATGCTTGACGTCATAACGAAGCCACCTATGACATCATCAAAAAAAATCACTTATTTCCCATGTGGAATACTTCACATGTGCCAAGTTTCTATTTTTTCCTTAGAGCGGATTTGGAGATACACAGGTCCAAAGATTTGCCTTTTTTTCAACATGGCTGCCACACCATGTGACATATGACATCATAATTATCATTAAAACATTCTCCATGAGTAGTCACACCTATGGTGAAAATTTTGTGTCAAGTGGATAAGCGGTTGCAGAGAAAAAACACACGTTCTGTGAGAACAAACAAACAAACAAGAAGACGATGTTGTGCAGAGCATGATACTTGCAAAATCCATAAAACAAATTTGACCTCAACAATAATTGTTAGTTGAATTCAATGACCAAATATGCAACTCCTCTTCAAATTTCAAGCCATCAGATGAAAATTGACAATTTTAGAGATATGGCCAATGTTGACCTTTTGGCCGATGTTGACCTCAAAAATAACACTGGGGAACAAATTTTTTCTTATTATCTGTTGTATGAGATTTTTCAACTTATTCTATGTATTTTTTCAACACTGATTTCAAATCTGAAATCGGTTTTCCTCGACATGCTCTAGTTTTCATGCAATTTGAAACTTGCGATTTTCGCAAAAAAGGACACCCATTGCTATTTGCACTCGGGATAACTTGAGAACTAGGGGTGCGATTTCGGACTTTAGTGGAAATATACGATGCCTAAACTGCTAAATAACTATAGACTGTATCCGTTTTGCTGCTAACGATTTGCTCACGATTTATTTGACATCAATTTTCTTTATCTTTATTGATATTTATTTATCTTTATTGATATATATTCTTTAACTTTATGTTTTTCTTTTTTTCAGATCTGATCATGGCTTCTTCAATAAGACATAAATGTGTAAATAACCCTGATGCATTCTGTTATGTATGTGGCTGCGACACACTACTTCGTCAAAAGCGCAATATAACATCGTTTGTAAGGCGTGCCTATAAAGCCTATTTTGATGTTCCCCTTGGCGACCAAGACAAGAAATGGGCTCCTCATATTGTATGTCATAATTGAGAGGAAATGCTTCGTGACTGGACAAAAGGAAAACGAAAGGGTCTGCCTTTTGGAGTTCCCATGGTTTGGTTAGAACCCAAGGACCACGTAACTGACTGCTATTTTTGCCTGGTCAACACAAAGGGTGTCGCAAGAAAAACCGCAAAATATCTCCTATCCCTGTATTCCCTCAGCAATTCGACCTACTCCACACTCTGAGAAACTCCCCGTTCCAGTCTTTAATGGTTTTGTCTTATCTGAAGATGAAGGCAGTGAACATGATCAGCAAAGCACGAGGGTCGTGATGACGGGCTTCAAGAAATGGTTTCAGAATCCGAAGCCTCCTCATCCGATACCAAACAGTCATCAGCCCCTCAGCAGTTTAGCCAACCGGAATGAATGACTTAGTGCGTGATCTGGGGCTCTCCAAGAAAGCAGTTGAGGTATTAGCCTCCAGGCTGCAAGAAAAAAATCTACTTTACCACTCTGCAAATGTTTCATATTTCCGAAAGCGGGACCAGATCTTTGTCGCCTTTTTCTCAGAAGACAAGCAGTTTGTTTACTGCCACGATATCCCAGGTCTTCTCAGGCAATTAGGTGTTACTTCGTATAATCCAACAGAATGGCGATTATTTCTGGATACCTCTAAGCGCAGCCTCAAGTGTATTCTCTTGCACAATGGCAATGCTTATGGAGCGGTTCCAGTTGGTCACTCAGTGCATTTGCGAGAAGAACATAATGACATAAAAATGGTCATTGACTTACTGAAATATCACGAGCAAAACTGGATCATTTGTGTGGACCTGAAAATGGTCAACGTTCTCCTTGGTCAACAGAAAGGCTTCACAAAGTTTCCATGCCATCTCTGCATGTGGGATAGCCGAGCTCGAGAGAAACACTGGATCCAGAAGGAGTGGCCCATCCGTGAAACTCTGGAAGCAGGCATGCCAAACATTGTGAATGACCCAATCGTCAGCCGAGAGAAGATCATTTTTCCCCCACTCTATATCAAGCTCGGCTTGATGAAACAGCTTGTGAAGGCATTGAGTACTGATGGTGAATGTTTTCAACATATAGTTTCTGCTTTTCCTGCTTTGTCTTTCGAGAAGATCAAAGCAGGTGTGTTTGATGGACCTCAAATTCGTGCCCTTGTACATGATGAGGAATTTGTAAGGAAGATGAATGACACGGAGAAGACAGCGTGGCTGTCTTTCGTCGCAGTTATACAAAACTTTCTTGGTAACAAAAAGGCAGATAACTATGAGTTTCTGGTTACTAGAATGCTGTTGGCTTTTCGCGATCTTGGGTGCAACATGAGTGTCAAGCTCCATTTCCTGAATAGTCACCTTGATCAATTCCCTGAGAACCTTGGGGCTGTAAGTGAGGAACAGGGAGAGCACTTCCATCAGGACCTCATGATGATGGAAGAAGCTACCAAGGGTGTGGGACAAAAATATGATGGCAGACTACTGCTGGAGCATCAAACGAGATTGCCCTGTGGAAGTCCACAAACGCAAGAGCTACAAGCGCAAATTCTTGCCTGAATAGGACCTATTTGAACTTTGCATTCCATCCTTATCAATTGTTCTGAATCACCTATCGTCTTTATGTCGAAATATATTTAATTTAAATTTGCTTTTAATTCAAATTGTAACTTACCAAATAAATGTTGAAAATGTTGAATTGCAAAATATATGTTTAATATAAATTTGCTTTTAATACAAATTGTAACTTACAAATAAATGTTGATAATGGTGGATTGCAAAAAATCTAGAGCTTACAGAGAGAAACTAACTTCAGATTTGAATTCAGCACACTCAAATTAGGTAAGATCAAGTGCTGGTATCAATGCAACAAAAACTTTGTTCCCCAGTGATTGGTGGTTGAATTTAGTGACCTGATATGCAAATCCTCTTCAAATTTCAAGTCATTGGGATGAAAATTGAGGATTTTAGAAATACCACCTTAGTTGTTGACCTTGGGCCTGTATTGACCTTTTGGACAATGTTGACCTCAAAAATAATTGGTGGTTGAATTCAATAAGCTGATATGAAAATCCTGCTCAAATTTCTAGTCAATCGGATGAAAATTGAGGATTTTAGAAATTTTACAAATTTGTTGACCTTTGACCTATGTTGACATTTTGACCTCAAAAACAATAGGCTTATTGCTTATGACAAACTCTACCAGGTGGTGAAGTTTCATGAAGCTCGGTTTAAAATTGTGACCTGTAGGCGATTGATAAACAAACAGACAAACAAAGAAACAAACAAACAAGAAAAAGACATTGTGCAGAGCACAATACTTGCAAAATCCACCACCCTTTCCAAAGGTTGCCATGGATACATCAAATTATCCATTTCATTAAGATTAAAATTGACAATCTCAATCAAAGCTTAGGTCAATCGGGTGAAAATTGGTTATTTTTCAGATTGAAATTGATAATAATAGAAGTTGACCTTGAGTTGACCTTTGATCTTTTGATCTCAAAATAGTTGGCTTCCCAATTCAATAATGCATGATGCAATTGCTGTTTAATTTTCTAGTCAATGGGATGAAAATCGATGATTTTTCAGAAAAAAAATTGATGATTTTAGAAGTTTGACCTTGAGTTTGTTTTTGTTTTTTTTAACTTTTGATTTCAAATATAGTAGGTTTCCCAATTCAGTGACGCAATATGTAAATCTTGTTCAACTTTCAAGTCAATCGTAAGAAAAATGAAGATTTTTAGAAATTCTACCTCAAGATGACCTTTGACCTCAAAATAAATCGGCTTCTCAGGTGAGACTCTCTCCACAACTTGGTTAAGTTTCATGACGATTGGTTTGGAATTGTGATATGTAGGTGGTTGACAAACAAAGAGACAGACAAACGGACAGAATAACAAAGTCGACTGACCAACATACTTGAAAAATCTTCGATTTTGCAAGTAACAAGAAACATCATGCATAACACGATACTTGCAAAATCCATAAAACAAATTTGACCTGAAAAAATAATTTGTGGTTGAATTCAATGACCAAATATGCAACTCCTCTTCAAATTTCAAGTCTATGGGATGCAAATTGACAATTTTAGAAATTCGGCCTATGTTGACCTTTTGGCCTATATTGATCTCCAAAAAAAATTGGTGATTGAATTCAGTGACCTGATATGCAAATCCTCTTCAAATTTCAAATCAATGGGATGAAAATTAAGTATTTTAGAAATTCCACATAAGTTGTTGACCTTTGGCCTATGTTGACCTTTTGGTCGATGTTGATCTCCAAAAAGATTTGGTGGTTGAATTCAGTGACCTGATATGCAAATACTCTTCAAATTTCAAGTCAATCAGATGAAAATTGAGGAATTTATAAATTCCACATAAGTTGTTGACCTTTGGCCTATGTTGACCTTTTGACCTCAAAAACAATAGGCTTCTTCCTTATGACAAACTCTACCATGTGGTGAAGTTTCTAGAATATCGGGTTAAAATTGTGACCGTAGGTGATAAACAGACAGACAAACAGACAGACAGACAGACAAACATATAGACAAACAGACAGACAGACAGAATAACTGACCAATATGCTTGAAAAATCTTCCATTTTGCAAGTAATAATGCATGCAACCAACCAATATACTTGAAAAATCTTCAATTTTCGCAAGTAACAAACAGGCTGATTAAAAAAATCACTCATAGTGTGACACTTGAAACTCATAGCGTGAAACGGTTGAGGTCGAGCGCATACCTCCACCAGGCTGAACAATTTACATTTTGTACCCCACTGATAGGTCGAATCTGAATCCGGACAATACCCAAAATCGAATCGGCTTATTCTTGCCATCTAACCAACTCATCCACCTCGTTTTGTCATAACTCCTCCGCAACTTTTTGAGATTTCATGCTACACATACACTGCCCAATTAAGGTATGTTTTCATAATGCAGAGGAAAGAAAATCGTGGTCTTTCATATAAAAAAAACTGTTGGTTTTCACCCGACTTTTCAAGGCTTATAAACAAGTAGACGACCCGTGAACCCATTTGGTTCCCGTTGTGACAGCGGTTGATTAAAAAAATCATTTCAAGAAAAAAAAAGATAGCTCCAGCGAACTATACCGCTGAGGTTGTTTGCATTGATCAAATACTCCCGAAGAGTACTTGACTGAATCAGGAATTGATTTTTTAATAATTTTTTTCGTTGCCCAATTTGAACGAAACTTGATACTGCACACCGCAGGCGAATGATGAGTAAAGTGGCCCTAAAATTTTTGCGCTATCGTGTACCGTTTTGGCTGTATTTCGGGAACATACATACAAGGCGAGAGTTTTAGTAATATATAGAAGATAGATGAGATGGACATGTAATTAACGTATTATATGAAGTAAATAATGATTAAAATTGGCTTGGTCGTGAAATACCTGTGTCCATAATTAATTTGAGGCCAAGGAAATTCCCCAGATTATTATTATGTACATGTACACTTTAAAGAAGTTATGTAACATGCACTTTAAAGTTTATGAAATGTAATCTTGCACTTTGATACACTCAACATCACCTCTGAGTTTATGTACATTTTAAAACTGAACAAGGTACGTACGTTTTCATTACAACAAAAAGTCATGATTCATATTTGAAGTCTTTACAAAACTTTGTCAGCATTTTGTATGTACTGTATGCTGGTGAGACGTCCAGGGATGTGTTCAGTTCCAAAGTAGCTAGCTAGCGCTTGCAAGCCAGCCGTTCCTTATCAACGGTTTTGAACAGAGTGCTTGCTTGAGTGCCACTTTGAGAGCGCTCCACAAGAAACTTGAAACTGAATACAAGCAACGGCACTTAGTAACTAACGGAGGGAGGGAAGGGAAGGGGGGATGGGAGGAGGTAGGGAAAGGGGTGGGTCGGAGGGACTGGGGTGTGAGGCGAAAGGGGTGAGGTGGGAATCCGAAGGGAGTGGGGTGGGAGTAGGAATGGGTGAGTGAGAGGAGGCAGAGGAAAGAGTGGGGTGGGGTCTGGAGGGACTGGGGTGGGAGGAGGAACCCGGTGTTGTCCGGCAATGCCAGGTACACCTGCTGGTTGTCTATAATTCAATCAAAAAGTGTATATAAATAAATAAATATTCATAAACTCATCGTCTATAAACAGTGAGTACAACATGTTTGTCGGCAACACAGTTAATACATAACATCCTATTCTCAGGCAGAGTCTGCAATTATGCCATTTGAGTTGCAGGAGAGATTGGAAGGAGAACATACACCAGATATGGACTTGAAAAATATCGGCCACTACTTTGAGGAAGGAGATTGGGTGGAGAGTTCAGCCTTGAGATTTTGCAAGGTTATGTTTACTTGGCTTGATCAGGAAGGACACACACTTGTTGTGAACTTTATGGTGTGAACTAAAGTTACTTTCAGTCAGGTATACTTTCCATGCAGGAAAAGCAAGGTGCTTGACAGCAATCATGTTCTCAAATAATTCACTTTACCAGGGCTGAATTAATTGGACAGTATAACTACAGATGAGATGGGATAAACCAGTGAATTAGAAAAAGAAGGTTTTTGTGAAAGGATTCCCAGGCATAATTAATATTAGATACTGTGGATCTGTTATCCCATCCTTTTGTGAGAGGGCAGATTGCAGTCCCTGCCAGTTGGCTTGTGCTAAAAGCCATAATCTGCGGCATTGAGATTTCTTCCTCCAAATAGTAAGAGGAGCAAAGGAGGAACAGTAGATTCTAGATGGAAAGTTAGTCATTACCAGGTCCAAGAATGAGGATGTACGAGTTGCCGAAATCCAGGATGGAACGTTTACAGCTTGGGTCAAACTCCCAGTCACAGACAGCCGAGCTGCAATGCAATGGCTGGTTGCTCTATAACTTACACCCAGCAAGCTAGATGTGGTGGCAGTTGCAATCACCACAGATGAGGAACAGAGAGTGTGGATGGATGGTTATGAGTTGATCACTATTAGAGGAAATAGAGCTATATCGAGAGTCGTGATTGCTGAGTGGACGGTATACCACACAGAGAAGCATTAGGTGGTTGCGGTGAAGTATATGCAGCCAGAAGTATTCCAGAGGGATAGGAGGGATTAGTGAGGACAATGGAAAATGAGGGATCAGATCAGGTCAGGTCAGGTATGGGAGCAGCACGTCGCTGCATCCACTTTCCACCGGTACTCCAGGGACCTCTGTCTGGCCATCGCCCAGGCAGATGCCTGGCCCATCCTCATCTCCTTGAGATGTTGATCAACCTGCTGCAACCACGAGGCATGTGGATGGCCCATTGGCCTCCTCCACTCACAAGGCTCCCTCGCTGAGAGAATCTGGTGAGGATCAGCGTCAGGAAAATGAGCCACGTGTCCATACAGCCGCAGCTGATGCTCACGGACTATGCAGGTAACACATCTCATTTGAGTCTCTCTTAGCAACCGCTCGTTGGACACAAAGTCTGACCAGCAATAGACAAGAATTCTCTGAAGAGACCTGGTACCAAAGGAATTAAGTCGCTGTCTCAGATCCCGGGTAAGAGTCCAAGTCTCACATCAGTAGAGCAAGATAGGAAGCACCAAGGACCTGAAGACTTGGACTTTCGTCCTCCTGCACAGGTACTGACACAGCACCACACCCCATGATCCAGTGAATCCATGACTCCTTGGGCACGACCCAGATGTCTATTGACCTCTGGCTCACAGCCAGCAGAGACATGACTATCACTGCCAAGGTAAGTCAATCTCTCCGTGACCTAAACATCGTCACCACAAACAGGTACAGACAAGATAGCATCATCCAAGATGTCATTGAAAGCCTGGATCTTAGTTTTGACCGAGGAAATTCAGAATCCCAGCGGCTCCTACTCCTCATTCAGCACCTCGAGGGCCCCCAACAGGATATCCAGTCTCTGCAAAGATGACTGCATCATCTGCGAAATCAAGGTCAGAGGTCTTGACATTCCCCAAACTACGCAACGCAGCTTGATCTCTCAGACATCCTCCCCAGAATCCAGTAAACACCAGCACTGAAAAGTGTGGGGGTGAGGGTGGATACACACCCTTAACATACTCCAGTAACAACTGGAAATAAGTCATAGATAGAACCACTGCATCTCACAGCACTCTCAGTACCAGAGTATAGTTCACATTATCAGATTGATCTGATTTGGTGGCACCCCACAAAGACCAAGAATCCTCCAGGAGGCATTCTGATTCACTTAATCGAACGCTTCGCAGAGATCAACATAGGCTGCAAGCAGCCCCTGCCGAAGCTCTCGTCTGCGTTTGGTGAGGACTCGAAGAGCAAGGGTACGGTCAATCGTTAACCTCTTTGGTGTAAAGCCTGACTGCTCTGGACGCTGGTGCTCAAGCAGATAGTGGCGAACCCCATCAAGAATTATCCAAGCAAAGACCTTGCCCGGCACTGAGAGCATCGTCACCCCTCGGTAGTTGTTGCAGTCCTAGCGATCACCCTTCCTTTCCCAAAGAGGGGCAACAAGGCCCCTCTTCCAGTCAGTTGGGATGATGCCTGTGTTCCAGGCAGAGCACAAAACTGCATGCAACGACATGCGTACAGCATTTCCACCAGCCTTGAGAAGTTCAGCATAGATGCCACAGATCCCAGGAGCCTTACCCCATTTCAACCAGTTCACTGCAGCCTGTGTTTCCACAAACAAAGGTGGATCACAGTTGATTGTAGGGTCAGCAATTGGGATAGTAACACTCCTGACATCCAACTCAACAGCTGGTGGATCAGCCTGGTACAGCCGCTCAAAGTAACTGGCCCAGCAGGCCTTCACTTCGGACTCCTCTGTCAAGAGCCTTCCACCCTTCGCTCTCACTGCAGTACACTGAGGGATGAGCTTGGAGGAACGCAATGAGGAATGGAGTACATAAACATTGACATGATTGCAAAGAAGCCATAACACAAGGTGAGAGGATTCCAAAAAGGAGGATATTACAAATTAATTATTAAAAACGAAAATAATTTGTGGACCAAATTATTCTGGGGTGAGGATGTTGACTATTCAGTACTTCGCATTGATGATTGTTGTTTTTTCTTGCACAGAAGTCAATGATGTGGTTGGAAGAAGAGTACTTTGAAAAAAAAAAAACCAAATGGTTCCTGATAAATTCACATTTTCTGCTTTAATCCTCATGTAATAATATACTGTATTCATGCTTACTAAGATAATAATCTTAACATTCACTTAAACTTTTCTGTAATAACTTAAAGTATCAATAACACATTGAACACGTTGTAGCTGTTTCTCATTGTTTCCAACTTGTGTGGTAATATCACTGAAACAGTGTTGTAAAGAGTTCTGATGCAAATGTTAAAAATAATAATATTACTACTGGTGTATGAAAAAATTCATACCTTTATGCAGCTTTTGTAAACACAAAGTCTTTCCTGAAAAGAGGTTGCCTATAAAACAAGCTTTCAGAGAGAATGGTGGGAGTTGAGGTCGTGAACTCATGTTCTTCAGGGAAGCCATATCAAAGATACAGTATCGTATGTGACCCAATACTCGATCATGAGGACATAGATTGCTGTTAGGTTCCTCATTTTCAAATTTCCAGGCACCAGACATTGTCTGAAGAAATAAAAGAAATACATAACACAAAATGAAAATGATCACATTTTTGTTTAAAGAGCAGAAACGTCCACATATGCTTCATGTTTAAATGATAAAAACGTTTCAAACATCAAGCTGTTTTGAAAAAACAAGACATGCATTCTACAAAATGGATCTCTGAATTGTGTAAGCAAGCAAAAAAAATGTTATACACAGTGGTCCAAAATGATGTGCAACTTTTCAAACAGCTGTCATGATTTTACTATTGTGACCCTCTTTTTTATTTTCAGCTCACCTAAAGAACAACGTTTAAAGATTTTTCCATAGAAATTTCAACCATGTCAAACAATTTCTGTGTGCCCCAGTGGACGCTCATTTTAGAGACGTTTTTGCAATGGATTCACATGTTTCTACACAAAGGCAGTTTTGTAGGGTCTCTCCAAATGCAAGAATTCCACAATACAAAACCATCAAACGTATTGTTGAAAGGTTTAGAGACACTGGAAGTGCGAAAGAACAAATTAAAGGACATTGGTCGAAGACCTTCAGTGAAAACACCCGACAAAATAGAGACAGAAAGAGAAGCTTTGCTGGCTTCTCTGAAAAAGTTGACACGCCGACTTGCACAGCTGGTGGGAACTTCTCAGATGACCATTGGTGGAATCATACATGATAATCTCAAACTGAATCCATACAAGATACAGTTACTGCAGCACCAGACCAAAATAAATAAGAGGGAGAGGTTCTAATTTTGCATCGCCATTGCCCAGCGGATTGAAGAAGAGCAGGATTTTCTAGACAACATCTTTTGTGATGAGGCCCAATTCCATCTCTGCAGCCATGTGAACAAACAGAACATGCTATTTTGGTCAGAACATCAACTGCACTAACATATCGAAGAACCAGTTTCTGTCGTGAAAGCAATGGTTTGGTATGCTATCAGACGTAGCAGTATAATAGGGCCTTTCTTCTTTGAAATGAAGCTGGACAAACAGTGACAGCCAACACAGATATATATGTGGACATGCTGCAGAGGAGATTCCTTCCAGCACTGAGAAGGAAGCAAAACATCACTATGAATTCATCAATCTTCCAGCAAGATGGTGCACAACTGCATACATTTAATGGTGCTTTGGAGTTTTTAAGACGACATTTCTCAAGTGATCAACTCACTTCTTGACGGACGGACAAACCATGCCTACTCCCCAGATCTGTTTCCTCCTGACTATGACTGATGGGGGTCCCTCAAAGCTAAAGTCTACTAAAACAACCCACACACATTGCAGGAACTGAAAAATAAAATCAGACAGGAAATCAGCCGCATACACCTCGCATAAAATCGACCAATAATAAAAAATATTGCAGTTAAATAAAAAGTTGCACATCATTTTGGATGAGCGTGACTTCAAAAAGTACTGAAAACAACATTACAAGACTGAACTGCAGCCTACAGCTTTTCATGTCATTATACATTATAGTAATATTAACTTTCCTCAAAAGATGGAAGTAATGCACCAGTTTTGCTCACAGTTACAGCTGAGAAAGGGAGTGGGACAATTTACAAGTCAGTTTTTACACAGGGAAATAGTTGCAATAAAAATAGCTTTTTGAAGGAATTTACGCAATTTTCCCAAACATTTACTAAGTCTGCCATTTTGACACACTTCGAGTAACGTGATCGGTATGACTTCTGCAATTTAACATCCCTACCCTGGCCGAATGTTGTCACCCAAATTTCATGGCACTCTGACTGGTGGGTCAAAAGAAGAAGATTTTGGAAGGAATTTGCATGACTGCCATTTTGACACACTTCTGATCAGGTGATCAGCATGGCCTCCACAATTTAACATCAGGACCCTCTCCTAATGTTGCAACTCAAATTTGGTAGCATTCTGACTGGTGGGTCGGGAGAAGAAGATTTTTGAAGGAATTTACGCAATTTACCCAAAACTTGACAAAGCTGGCCATTTTGAGACACTTCCTGTGACGTGATCAGTATGACTTCTGCAATTTAACATCCCTACCATGGCCGAATGTTGTAACCCAAATTTGGTAGCATTCCGACTGGTGGGTCTGGAAAAGAAGATTTTTAAAGAAATATACTAAGTCAGCCATTTGACCTACTTAAAGTCATGTGACTGAAACGAGCTTTGAAATTTCTCTTACTAATCAGGAGAGAAAGGTTGCTGCCAAATTTCAGCCAGATTGGCCCAGCAGTTTGGCCAGAGAAGTCAAAATAGGAGACCGATGGACGAATAGATGGACAGACGGAGCGTGATGATAATACCTTAGCTGGAATTTAAATTAAAGATAAGCGAGTAAAATTTAATTTACTGCAAATTAATCCCTCATGGGAGATGCAACAGTTTATGTTGGAGGATTTGATTTACAGTTGAAGAGGCTAAATGCTGAATAATGGTCACCATAGCGACAAACAAAGATAATCACTTGCCACATTCAGAGAGCAAAGGAGGTCGTGCATATCATGTTATTCTCCTACTGTGGCTTGGCAGTGCTCAACAACCATGCACACCAGGATCAGAATATAAATGGGGAGCATTATGCGAAGGTACTGCAGGAAAAAATGTGCCCAATGCTGCATCTGAAACAATTCGAATTGCTGTGGGAATGCATCCTTTTCCTCCAAAGCAACAGAGAACCGCATCTTAAGTGGAATGTGCTCTCTTGCTACAAAAGCGGCATTGTGAAGTTCTTCAGGAGTCTTTGCTCTGAGCACTGATGATGACCTTGCTACCATTTCTTTTCTTGACACAACACTGACAAAAGTGCGTTGAAATTCAGGATGGATGAGCTAAATAGTGGACAATACTGCTTTCACCTTTCCCAGTATTCATACTTGTGGATTTATAAAATGCATTTTGTTCAATAAAATTATACAATAAACTTTTGAAATGACATGTAAAATATATAAAGACCAAGCCAAAACCACGCCTCTGCGCAAGTTTCGAAAGTGAGGGTTCGTTAGGACGTCAATATATCCAGTGTTCACAATGCGATTTATCGAATTTCTTTATATACAATGTTTCTTGTTACATTTTGTGTCAAATTCACCTTCTGAGGTAGTGAGCATGGCAGAAGAGGGTTTTACATTGCAGACGTTGTTTTTCTCGGAGTGGCATTACGCCTCTCAGCGGTGACGGTCTGTCGACGACAGACGTAATGACGTCAGCGAATGACCGATGATGTCATGACGTCATTGCGCCTCTCAGCGGTGATGTCACAGTCGCCATGCAAACGAATGTGAAAATTAGAAAATCGCCAAAAATTCCCAAACCTTCCGTCTGGCGCGATCTCACATAGCCCATGCTGTTCATTAGACCACAGAGCACCGCCGCATGCCGAAAGATGGCGACAATCCGTCGGCAGTTATGGAGGAGATACGTCAAATTACGCGCAGACGTTAACAGAAATAATATATAGGATGGTGTTCCAAAAGTGCATAGTAAACTTGTGAAATTTTATTTAGTGAGTTGAAAGTATTGTTGCGGTTTAAAAACCACATGCTGAAATTGAAACGCACACAGCACGTAGACTTTTAGAATAGTTGTCTCTGTAATGAACGTTAAGAATAGCGCCTTCCCTATCGGGGTTATTATGTAATTAAATGTGTTGGGTTGGGTAGTTAGCACCCCTAGTTGGGAGAATCGAGACATCAGCGCGTGCATAGCATTGGCCTGACAGCTGTCATCACAGGGCGTGTGTGATTTACTGCCCTGGCGTTCAACGTGTGCTACGTACGCCAGCATTGTGGAACACATGCCAAATTCTCCCATTCCTCTTTATTGTTTAAAGCCCCACAAAGTCATTGTTTGTCTGTTTGTCTGTGTGGATGTCTACCCTGTAATGTAATTTATTGACGTCTTCCCCTGTGCTGTATTTTGTTTCCATAATCCCCGTTTATTCCCCCTCCACCCAAAATGACTGGCGAACGAACCAAGACACAACCCAGCCTCCCTGAAATGATTGCTCCATTCCCTGGCTTTGTGCCATAAACATTGTTGGACATTTGGAGTTCGTCCCAGGAGCCGTTCTTTCTCTCTCTCTCGAATGTCTCGTCAGGTCAATCAGGCATCCACATCAGGTCTCTCAGGTCTCACTGGCCTCTGTAAATCTGCCAATTCTTCTTTCTTTCTCATGCTTTCGACAACTCGGAGGCGGCAAATCGCAACTACTTAATCAAAAGACGCGGTGTCTATACGATTCTGCCTGTGGTTACAGACTCTACATCGCCCTTGCTTCATTCTTGTCCTGACTCTTTGGTTTATGCTCCCAGACAAAGCTGGTGGACCATCGTGGTGGAGAGCAGCGTCAGGGCCATTTTGAGAGAGCGGTACCAAGTTGGGAGGGTGACGGTGAGTACGCACCAGTCCAATTTGTCTCCGTGTGTGTGTGTGTGTGTGTGTGTGTGTGTGTGTGTGGTGTGTGTGTGTGTGTGTAGCGTGGTCTGATGGGTACCCTGTTTTGTTAGCCGGTAGGTAAGGCATAGGTTAAGTCTGCAACTTGTACATTTGCCTCCCTTTTATAAATACACACCGAATTACACTCTTTTCATTGCATTTCCTCTTTTCCTGCCCCGGTTTTCCCTTCTATGCCATTAAAGCGCCTCAAGTTCCCTCCCTCCTTCCCATACCCCTCATCGCTCATTGTAAATAAATTATTCTTGTTATATTTCCAATCTGCCTGTGGTTGTCCTTTCTTCCATTGGTCCAGCAATGTCGGATGTAGATTAGCCGGC
>CM068952.1:145085332-145096667 GCA_035128595.1 Eptatretus atami
TATATAGTAAACTTGTGAAATGATTTTTTTAGTGAGTTGAAAGTATATAGTAAACTTGTGAAAAGTATTTTAATGAGTTGAAAGTATATAGTAAACTTGTGAAATGTTTTTTAGTGAGTTGAAAGTATATTGTTACGGCTGTGGAAATTCGCAGAACACCATATAGGTCTTAGTTCAGTTATGCCAATAAGTCCGTGTTCAGTTAGATTCCCCACGTTGTCTAATGGGAATTATTCGTGTCACCGGGCTGTGATCTTTGAGTTAGCCGTTTTTCTTTTACTATCGTTATTTTGGACCAACCGCCATTACTACCACCACAAGGCGCCACCAACCACAACAACCACGATCACCACAACCACCTTCTCGTCAACCGCCAACATCCCCACAGACAAAGAACAGCCGCCTTCACAACAACCACCTTAACCACCACCGACCAACCACACACCCTCACGACCACCACAAACGCCAGCCACACCACCATCAAGACCCCCACAAAACGCCAGCCACGCCAGCATAACGCCAACCATACCACCACCGCATTTCCATCTCAGCACGGTTACGAGAAGCCTGGCATTCATCGGGGAGAAACGGACAACGGCCTCACCCCTCCCCCCCCCCCCCCCAATGGCAAACACGTGCGGAAAAGGAAGCAACGATCGCCTCCAGAAGTACTCAACGAAAAACCCCGATTCAGCGGGGAAACACCCTGCTTCTGGAAGCTTCGCCCGCGTGCTGGAAGGGAGGGGCGAGGGGAGGGGCGAGGGCCGTGGAGATAAAAGCGAGCGCTGAAGCAACGAGGGTGCGTTGTCGTCAAGGAGAACCGAGAGGTGTGTGTCGTCGAGGAGAACCGAGTGGGTGTCGTCGAGGAGAAGCAGATGGAGAGGCGAGTGGAAGTCAGTCGGTGAGGAGCTGGAGAGGGTCCAGGAGGACACCCAAGCACGTCACCACAAGGGTGGAGGTAACCTGCGGCGCCTCTTGGAGTTCCTTCGGTCAACCAAGCTCCTTGGACATAAAGACCCTAAGGGGTCCAGTCTGACCCCTTGCCTTTGAGGGGTCTTTTCCTTGCTTTTATTTGTGTGAATGTTGTGGCGCCATGTCCGCAAGTAGAACTGTATAAGTGACTGTATATGATTAGTTATAGACGGTATTAGCTCTTTCCTTTGCATTGTGTTTGCTGTATAACTGCATGCGTGTTTCACCAATTTATTGCTTGATTGTATACGTGTGGAAAATAATAAATGTGCTTGTTTGAATGTGAACCTGTTCGTCGTGTCATTTTCCCCGTTGAAACGCCATATTGCATTTCGGAATGGTAGCGGGCTTTTTGATAGCCGATAAAAGAATCGGGTCCAGCGAGTCTCGCGATAATACCCGCTCGGTTATCCCAGAACGGAACGAACCGCTTAAGCGGTTCGTGTCAAGCAGACCTCGCTGAGGTACGGTCTCCGGTAGGCTGGCCGCGGCAATAATTAGGTGTGTCCAAGTATGTGTCAATCTATATATCAATGATTTTCTCTAGATCGCCTGAGTTAGTTATCGTCCGCCTGGAAATACAATACTTAGTCTGCTATGGCATTGTGTGCTGCCAAATTATAAATGATATCGACATCTCTTTGGTCGCAGTTATCTTGTCCTGTCCTGTTCTGTTTGCCCAATGTGTCGTTGTTGTCCTGTTGTCCTGTTGTTTAGAATCGTGTGCGTTGCAGCCAGCTACCACCGTGGATTTCTGTAAGTCTGTACGCGGTCTCTTATGATGTTCTCTCGAGCACAAAGTCCCATGGCTATAGTATCTGTTACACTGAAGAGATTAAGAATCACAGTCCTGATTTGGGTGTCTTGTTCGTGAGCGTGAACCGCGATTCGGCTCTAAAAGCGGCAGTTCGCTCCTTACTCTACTATCTTTTATAGCAAATTCTCCGGTTTTTCCACGTTAGCCTGATATATACATATCAATTGGAAAGTATAGTGTATAGTGTGTGATGTGATATATGTCTTTTCTAGGATGTTCAAAGATTGAAGGTAACCTAATAGTAAAGATTTGTGGAACCCATGTTTTGTTGTGAAATGACGATTCTGACCAAGATCTCACATTAGGCCAAGTGTACGTCAAGTTGTGACTATCGTTTGTATATTGTGTAGATTGAATACTTATTTCAAGTATAAGAGTTGTAGGTCAACTGTTTGAAGTAATTTAACTTTCCAGTGAAAATAAATTAATGTCCGTTAACCAATAAAGGGAAGAATTTCTAAAATTGTCGTCACATTTAAGTATATAAGTGTACTAATATATGTATGGATGGAGAGTTGAACCTTATATATATAAACTATGGGTGTTAGAAATGCAACCCACTAAATTATACATAAGTGGATATATATTAATGAGAATAGTGTTTATGACTAATGGTTCGGATTAGAATTGAGTTCATAGTTATGTTGAATATAGCTCAGATAATGAATATGGAATTTCACAAGTAGATGATATTCTGCGATCTACTATGTCCATCCATTGCAGACTTTGTCCTTACTGTCTCGCTCCCTGGTTGTCCTGTCTCCTTTTTTGTCAACCAGTGTAAACCCATATACAACTCATACTTCACCTAATCTAGTCTATAAAACACACATTATGGAGTAGAAGAGTCTCATCCGCAAAGGGATAAAAATGCAAAAAGTGTTAATAAATGAAGTATATATATATATATAGAGAGTAGATTTGTTTAGAATTTCCTGGTATTGTAATATAGGTGTAATTTTAGTGGATTTTTGTAGTGTATTTTTTTACTTCAATTAAGACCCCACCAACAGCTCGAACTCTGTAAACGATTACTTAGCACATCCTCTACTCCTACTCTCAATCCATACATAACCTAATAATAAGTTCGTTAAATCACTAACTATCCAAGTACTCACATCTAATTCTCATAAAACATATCCACCAAACTCCAAGTGTATTAAGCTAAGATCATAAACTCGACCATTCCGATTTTCATCCCATACCTAGAAATAAACAGCAACTTGGCATATGTCAGTTGGTGAGAACACTGTATCTCGATAGGTCTCTGAGATAGTCAAAAGGTAAAATGGTGCTGTGGTATTGGTCAATGCTTCACTGTCGAGTGACACTCTATATATTCAATGTTTGTCTGTTCCTTCTGCGTCGCATCTCTCTCTTTAAGATCATTATTAATCAAACAAAATTGTTGTTATTTGATTAAAAGGTTATGTCAATCATGGTATACCTGGTGTTCGCTTAATGGTTGGGGCGGTGGACTTGGGATCCTTATTTCAAATCCTGCTTGGCTGTTGAATAAATACCAGGTGGGGTTGATTAAGCCTGTCATCCTTCTGAGGTTGGAAAAATGAGTACCAGCTTGTTGGGATGATTGAGCCATTTCAGTATCCTGTGTTGTAGTGGTGACTGTCCAAGATTGTGCCCAATAGCCCAGGAGACTGCTTTAGCAGCACTCATGTGCTGTACAGAATATAGTCCTAATGGATGCAGATCAGTCATGGGGTTTTGCTTTATAAATTATCATTTATGAGGCTCCAGCAATTTCATGGAATGTAAATTAACTTCATAGCATAAATGTGCTACTCATTGGTCATGTAACATACAGTATCTGCATTGGGTTACATTATTTTTGTTGTCGTTTGAATGTGCTTCACCGGTTGGCATGCACTAAGCATCATCTGGTCAATAAACGCCTTCTGTCTCCAGCACAATGGAGTCTGTTGTTTACGTTACAGGTCAACTGGTAGGATCAGCGATTTTGATTTGAACATCTCAATAATATGAAATTTAAGGAACCGGATTATTGTGTGCGTGTGCGTGTGTGCGTGTGTGCGTGTATGTGTGTGTACGTGTGTCTGTGCGTTTTTTTAATGCAAGATGGTTTAGCTTCCAACCCTTGAGGTGAAAATATTACTTGCTGTTTTATTTTTTTGCATGAAGTTATATTACTAAATTTAGCTATTATAAAGGTTTACCTGGTATTCCTGGAAATCTTGGGCATCTAGCAACGTTTGCCTTTCCTTCTTTCTGTCTCCTTTGTCTTCCAGAAATGGATCATCAAGTGGTTGGTCATGGAAGAAAAGGTACTTCCATTCTCGTAACAACTCTTCAGGTAATTGCCTGTTAAAAGAAAATTACAATGACCCAGTACTGTCTTGAAAAATACTTGGATGATTACATGGTTTCATTACTGTTACCTCGTTACTGCTGTTATCAGGAACAAAGACAACATATATCAGACTCCATCACTGTCGTGAGTACCAGGAATCAAGTATCACACCAGGTATTGCTGCATGCATCCTGACTAACAAGAAATGCCTGACACACATTAACCTGTCTCTGGTACACAAAACAGTTCTGGGGGTTACCAGGAACAATTTAAATTTTTTAAAACCTCTTCTGGCAAAAGTTGCATCGGCTCCACCTATTTGGCATGAGCTTAGCAGAGCTACAGCCCCTATAATAACATCTGCATAGGATTGTACTGCAGCCAATGCTCTATATTTTACTGTGGGAAGAGAATTTAGTTCTCAATTTTATAGTCTAACCCACCCTGTAGAGGGAACATCCACGGATATGTGTTTCGGCCTCTCCAGAGTGAAGACTTATATTTGATTTGTAGTCTTTGATCCCCTTCGACCTCTTAGTCCCTTTGGACCTTTACACCCATTATACCCCATCGATGCTTAAGATACTTCAACCCCTAACTGCAATTGGAACATACCCTTTAGACCATTAGAACCATTATCAACCCTTACACCCTTTCGACCCTTTAAACACACATCACACAAAACATCAAAAGAGTCGTTTTGCAAGATACAGACTCTACTTTTTTCAGCAAGTAATGTGCAAACTATCCACCAAGAGGGTGGTTACTCTGATAGAATTATAAATATATTTGTAAAAAGCCAAATATGTTTGTATAAGAATTATTTTACGTCATTTTGCACGTGAAAACATTCAGCATTTCAGTCACGTGTTGCCATTAAAGCAGGGATATAATCCTTTTCATAGTATCTAACAAAGTAACATATTAACTGATACTCAAAACCAAAATGCACACTGAAGACAACCAAAGATGAGATGAGAAAATTATAACAAACAAAAATACCTTTGCATAAGCTCAAAGTACTCCCCAATTTTGGCAGCAAAATCAGTTATTTGAAGTACAATATGAAAGCACATGCTGTAATGTTTTTGGCAGCATTTCTGCACTTGCTCATCTTGGTATTTCACATACAAAGCTTCTTCCTGTTGTTGTTTATCCCTTCTGGATAGTTCATGTAGCCTGCACATTGCCTATTTGGAAGTTTAAAAGACAAAAGGTAATTAATTGTTTTTTTCCTACATGAGACATTTTGGCATGGATGTCATTCAGAAAAACAAAACAATCCAAATGATCTGGCATGTAAATGTTTCTCAAAATATGACTAACATTAACAAAACTATATGGCATATTGACACCAAACATTTCCTTTAGATGCATCAATAATCTTACATTTTTGGTGAAATGATTCTGTAAAAAACATAAAGTGCTGCAAAATTCCCCCGTAGCAGTGTTGGGGTTTTGACTACAGATCTGGGTTAAATCAGAAACTGATTGACAACTCCAGGACTGAAATGTTTCACACTCTCTCAGTATATTCACTAAGATAAAGAAGAAGCACAGGTTTGAGTTTTATTCTCCATTCCATCTGATGGAAAAAGTCAGATGTCGTCGTTTTGCATTGAAGAGAAGACAGCATTCTTTAGCAAAGGCCCAATACATCAGTTGTTTACTTGCTTTATTGTTTATAGGAGAGCGAAACAGTATTTGACAGCTGTTAAAAATTACCAAGTGAATGTCATATTGTTGTGTCGTCAATAGTGCATGGAGTGGCCATTTTGTATGCAACAGCTTGTACACATTGGTAACCATATGCTTGTCTATAATTTAGCTTGACGACAAAGACTCACATGAAGGCCTCTTCTCGACCGATTAAATCTGATAAGGTTTGCTTGATATAGATGAAGATGCCCCGATTCATGTGGTACATGGCCGGAATGAGCTCAAAATTACATTAATGTGGTATTGTAGTATGTTTTTGTTTGTTTGTTTTTTGTCTACAAAGTCAAGGGTCATGACAGAGTGAGAACACAAAATGGATCAGTATGCAACAGACCAAAAGGAACAGTAGAAAGAGGGGGGCACCAGCAGCAGGGTTAAAGGGCAAAATAGAGGGTGACTTGGCCAAATAAGGGATGTGGGGAGGAACGAGGGGTAGGGGAGAATGCATGGGGGTGGACAAGATGGTACAAAAGCAAACTCTCTGGAGTAAAAACTGGAAATTTGTAAGGAGGAGGGCTTGGGGTGGGGTGGTGAACGAGGATAAAAAAAGATCATGGTGGTGAACAGTTGTCTTGAGACCTGGAGGGAAGAATAGGATTGAGGAGAATGTGGAAGCTGATTCCACAGGTGGGAAAAAATGAGGAAGAAATGAGTGGAGGTGAACAATGAATCTGGATTTTGGGAGTTTAACCAGAAGGGGCTTGATGGTCAACCGTGTGCACCCTGCAGAAACCTGGGGTGGGGGAGGAGGGTGGTGGGACAAAAGCACAGAAAGAGCAGAGGTTGCAAGACCAGAAAGGAGGCAGAAGAAGACAGAGAGACAACCGAACTGTCAGCGACAGGAAAGTGATCGGCCCAGAGACAGCTTCATTGCAGGAGATGCCAATGATCTTGAGGCTTTGGTTTCCATGGCGTCAAGCTGATCAAGGTGTCATGCGCATGTGGCAGCCCGGAGCTCCATCAAGTTGAAGATAAAGGTATTGTTGGTGGATAGGAGTTCAGGTGTGGCAAGGATGGGTTTGCCATGCAGTCCTTTCTGAAAGAGAGAGTGAGAGTGAGAGTGTGAGATTTGTCATGATTGAAAGACATATTCCAAGTATTTGGCCAGCTTGTGATTTTGTCAAGGTCTGAAGAGATCCTGAGGCTGCTGCCTGCCTATCTGAAGGATGAGGGATATCAGTGCAGAGGGTGGAGTCATCAGCAAATAGATAGAGGATTTTCCAGAGAGTCAGTGAGATCATTGATGAAGATTAGGAATAATATGGGGTCTAGAACACTGCCTTGGGGTACTCCAGCCTTGACAGGGAGAGGAGATGAAAGGTTTCCATTGAAATCCACACATTGTCTCTGAGAGTGGAGGAAGTCATTAATCTAAGAGTGAAGTTGGCCTTGGATTCCATAGGCAGACAGTTTGGAGAGCAAGGCAGGATACCAGATGGCATCAAAAGCTCGAGATATGTCCAGAGAGATGGCCCTGATCTCATGTCTGATATTGAGGGCCTCCACCATTGTTGGGAGTAGAAGTAGCATGTCCAAGGTAGAGTGACCAGGACTGAATCCGAATTGATGAACTGAGATGAGGCTGCTGGAGAAAAGGAATGATTTTATTTGTGTCAACTGCGATGATGGATTCCATGACCTTGCTGATGATTGGAAGTACAGTAAGCTAATTGAGCTGTAGTTAAGGGGATCCATTTTTGCACCTTTTTATGTAATGCTGTGATGGTGGCTGATTTCAAATTTCCCAGGTGGATAAAGGAGACCAGTCCTGAAGTGTAAAGTAAAAATAAATAAACCGTGATTACGCAATGCACGAATGTAGAAGCATAGCACACTTTATGACTTGCGAATACACGGGGTCTCCGAATAGCGAATCCACAAATAGCAGGGTCTGACAGTATAGGAATAAAAGGCTCATATTTAAGCTCTGCTTTCCTCATGTCTGTATTTCAGATAAGAAAAGCAGCAAGTCATAAATGCTTGTGAGGTGCAAAACATCATTGAATGGAACATTCCAAAAGAAAATCGTCCAGTTTTGTTAAATTTGCCTTATACTGATTAAAGCAAACAAACTAGTTGTTTCTATAATGCATCCTGCATTTGCTAAATTGGCTAATGTTTACAACCACTGCACCTCACTACGAGATCTTTGAAGACACCAACCCTTCTTCCACATTCATCCCTACAAATTTCCCCATAAGTTTTCCATCATACCACAATGAACCCATGTCTACAGTGCTGGAGTTGTGGCATCCTAATTTATGGCAAAACACATTACAACAACAATGTAAGCTTAATGATATGTAAAAAAAAAACTTTCTATACAATGTCGAGGCTCATTGGTAAGTTGAACATCTAAGTCAATTAGGGCAGAGATGATAAATGGGGTTTCTGGGACACCCATTCAAATGAATGGGGAAAAGGGAAAAAACTTTCTGACTCAAGCCCCAAAAGCTCAAATTGGAAACTGATTTTTTTTCTCCCCACCTATCCCCTTCCCTCCCATAAAAGCAAATGTAAAATTGAGACTATGAAAGATTGAGACTTACTGATTAAAGCACTTCTTCCCCCAACATAATCACAGTCCTTTTATATTTTCATTCCACTCAAAGAGCGAACCAATGAATATTTGCCCATGTTCTACTTTAGGGAATAACTTAATTTCTTATAACATTCATTTCCATCGAGTATATTCACAAAGAATAACTTGGAACTTGGTTCTTGGTTTAAGTGTCTTTGTTGAGCAGAAAGGAAATGATAAACTTCTCTTAATGCTCTAATTTCATGGTCTTTCCAAATTCAACATTATGTGTTATTTTATGTAGTTTTTTTTTCTCAAAATCATTCAAAGCAAGCTGTTTCATTTTCGGGTTAAATGAGTCAGACTGCTTGAGAACGAATTCCCTCGCCCGAAGCAAAAATGCGACACACCCTGAAAACCCCATTGTTGTGTAATCTCCCATGATGTCATCAACAGGAGGCTATTATTACCAAACTGAACTTGTTCTTATTCAGAGAATTTTGAGTCTTATTCAGAAAATGAGAGTATTTAGAAGAGAACTCTGACCTTGCAGATCAATCGTTTTCACAAGATGAGAGGTGAGATCCTTGAACCCATTCATTTTGTTTTTATACAGATTTAAATCACTATATAACCAATAATTATTGTATGTCTTTTTCTAACAGGTTGTCCCCCATAAGAACATCGTTGATAACTGATCTGGAAACTCAGTCATTTGAATTCCACGACAAGTGGCAAAAAATGAATGACTTCCTCAGCAATTCAATCGTTCAGAAGAGAATTGAATGAATTTTTGTTGGCTGGAAGGAACTCCTCTCACGTCCTCTGACCTTACATGATTCGAGAAAAGGTGAGAAATTACCCTCTGTCTCTCGTGGTATGTGTGTGTGTGGTGTGTGTGTGTATGTGTGTGTGTGTGTGTGTGTGTGTGTGTGTGTGTGTGTGTGTTGTTCTGTCTTTGTCTCCTCTCCCTCTGTCTCTATGTCTCTGTCTATATCTCTCTTGAGTGTTGACTCATTATTATTTTTATTATTTTTTATTTTTCAGTTTAAACAACTGTCTGGATGAACCAAACACACAACTTTATCTTCTGGAGGAATCTGACACGACACTCAATCTTCTGGAGGTAAATGTTATATTTATTATTTATTAATATCATAATATAATCATCTTTATATACCCAATTGTTCTTCCCTCTTTGTTTTGAACAGAATATGTTGACCGAGTTTCAAAATCACAAACCATCAGACTGCTGCGAAAGAAGATTTTGTTCAATGTTTGTAATCTTGTTTTATTATATATGCTTTCCTATTAATTATCTGATTTTGAATTACAAGAAAAGAAAAAGGAGATGTAAAGGGGAAGGGGGGGAGGGTTAGGGTTGGGGGTAGGTGCGCTCCCCCAACGACCCACCACTCCCCTCATCCCTCTCCCCTCCCCGTGTGTGTGGAAAAGGGTGAAGCATACAACCCACGCATATGATCCTCAAATCAATAACGGTTAAAGCATACTTGTACCCTTATCATAATTGAATTCAATTAAATCACGGACCAGATATAATCAACTTCCTTGGAATAAACCTTCCTTCTATGAAAACTTTGTGATTATTGGTTTATGTAATTCATCAGCTAACTCTTCAATCTTAATGACATCATTAGAGCCTATAAGTTTTTTGAATTTCCAAGCCCAAGTTTCAATTTAGCACTGATCATTTTCTCACGATGAACCTATCAACTTTTTCTCTCAATGTTGGATTTTTATCAGAGACAAATTATACAACATTTCTCTATCGCTTCATGTTTTTCTTCCAACGTTGTGCTATTTCCATAATCGATATCGTGCCTCATGGACACTTCATCAACCCTATTGATGGGTTTACTCCATGGTTTAGGATTGTTAGCCTCATCTAATCTTTTATTCAAGTTTGTTCCTGGACCACAGAAAGAATACCCTGGTAGATGTAATTCCCCTGGTATTCCAGTTGTTGTAAATTTACTTCCTGATAAAAACTTTTGGATATCTCCCCCTCATTTGTGTTTGGTGATGAATTCACTCTTTTTGAGCCACACACCGAACATGTACCTTTTTGTATAACCCTATTATTTTTACTTTTAACATACGAGATTTTTTACTCTCGGTTTTCTTTTTACATTTGAGACAATAACCATTATTATGTGAAAATTTCCGACAGAGTCGAACTTAGTTTAAATGCACATTGACTATAAAAAGAATCTCGAATGCTCACTTTCCACTTTATGTAACTCAAGTCATTACATCATCATAATATAGCGAGATGATGTAGCGACATTTTTTTTAAAATATGAAGGCTCAGATGATAGGTAAGGTTAAAATAGTGCTATATGGCATTAACTCCAAAATGGCCGATGTGTCCCTTAAATCACTCCTCCTGTGGCGCCTCATATAATCTTTTCCTTCATTCTCTTCTTTATCCACTTTCTCGTTTAAATCTTCTCCCTGAAACCGATGTTAATAGTCTTGACGATATATTTCTAATGGACTTGCCAATTCTTTGTTTTCCTCCTCAGTGCGTTGAGATTGATTTATTTTCTGTAATACCTTTGATCTTTTTATATCTCACTGGTTTTCATATTTTGATATTTATTTATTCTCTCTTTCCTCCCTCTCTCCTTCTCTCCTTCTCCTCTCTCTCTCTCTCTTCTC
The DNA here is from genome assembly GCA_035128595.1 of Eptatretus atami. Classification (NCBI taxonomy): domain Eukaryota; kingdom Metazoa; phylum Chordata; class Myxini; order Myxiniformes; family Myxinidae; genus Eptatretus; species Eptatretus atami. The sequence continues at coordinate 145,096,373 of CM068952.1, forward strand.
TCTTCTCAGTTTCTTCAACTCCTTCCTCATCCATTGTATCTTTAACCACTTTCACCCCATGGAATATCATACTATATTCATCTGGATTCTGCGATACTCTTGAATTCACAATTATTTCTCATAATAGGAAACCAATAAGATTTGTTGATGATTTCTAAAAGAGTTTTATATTTCATCACCTTTAGAAGTTCATTTTAATTTAATATTTTCATCAAATCTCTATTTGTGGGTTTTTTAATATCAGTACAAGGCCAGTTCTTAATTGAAAAATGCCCGTGTCTATGTTCCAATTCAA
>CM068952.1:145098574-145119800 GCA_035128595.1 Eptatretus atami
TTTGCTTGTATGGGAGGGAAGGGGATAGGTGGGGATAAAATCAGTCTCCTATTTTGAGCATTTGGGTCTTGAGTCAAAAAGTTTTTCCCTTTCCCCCCATTCATTTGAATGGGTGTCCCAGAAACTGCATTTATCTTCTACTTAGGTCTTTTTATATCTAACTTAGGGAAACTTTACGTTTGTCTTACCTTTTCTGTATCCATGGAATCTTGAAATTCTTGCATTCGTAATTTTTCACACTGCATTTCTGTAAATATTTTTGTTTCACAAAACAAATGCTTCTCTCGACGATTGTGAAACAGCTGAACAGCAATCTGAGATTCTTCATGACTTTGATGCATCAAATGGTTGGCAAGTTTTTTGATTCTACAATATTGCTGATAAATAAACAGAGACAGGAACATAAGGAAAGTTCATACAAATTAAGCAGCATTCTGATCTCACGATCTCCGACAAGAAGCTCAATTATTGAATATCATTAACAATAAACACAACACACTGCAATACAGTATACCTGTCTCTCTGAAAGCCAACAATGCATTCAGAAGCCAACAATGTCATAATCTTTATCTTCAACAAATTCCAGCTGTGTTGTATTTGTACAACCAGATCCTCTGCAGTTTCCACAACCAGGAGTGCACTCAACATCGTGCTTCTTGCATGTGCACCTCAAGTTGCTGCGGTTGGTCTGGCAGTTGCACCTGATGACACCCGCCACAGCTCCTCAACAGCAGCAGCTAGGTCTGTCTAGAGAAGGTCAAGCTCCTCATTGCTCTCTCGCCATCCCCACTCTTTTGGAAGGACTCCATACCGAGGTCCATTCCAGTCTTGAAACAAAGTACACATGGAGGCTGTGGTACTTTGCTGCCACTGATGAAGGATGTAAGCTCTGTGGTTGAACATGAGACGTGTTGGAGTGCACATTCTCACAGAACCACTTGTGCTGCAGAGAGTCTAGCTTTTTGCTGCATTTCCAATTGTAGTGGATCACCAAGGCTTTCTCCTGCAGCTACAGCATCATTGGTAGAAGCTGACTGTGCAAGAAACACCTTGGCTTGCTCACGGAAGTAACTGCTTGTCTTGAATATATTGAGGGAAGCTCCTTTCCCCAATCCCGTAGAGGCAAGATGTTATGTCACATCCAAGGATAGCATGGAGGAAGGAAGAGGATGTGTTTGCATGTGTCTGGACTAAACTGTCCCTTGACCACCTGATGTTCCAGATGTGAGGGTTCTTTGTGTTCTTCTTAAACTCTGGATGGAATAACAGGTCATGAGCCTCTAAGCTTGCATGGTAGCACAGTAGGATGAGGAGGTCTGTGTCATTACTGACCAGCACACTGTTGGAGACCGTAGCAGACTCAACAGTCTTCTGCACAACGAGAAGCTCTTCTCGGAATCTCCTGAAGCATGGTGTGTCTGACAGTTCCTTCATATGCTGTCCCATCATCCAAAAATAAAAGAATACTGATTTCAAGACTTTCCCCTCACAGGATTTCTTCAGATTTAGAGGACACCTTCCGAGGTATAATGCAAGTGAGAGAGCTTTTGTTGCAATTTGTTTGAGGTCATGGTACATAATACTTGCACTAATATCAAAAAATAAGACTTATGGAACAATTACGTTATGCAATTATGACAATTATAATATTATATAGATTCCAAAAAATATTCATGTTCTACCAATGATATTGTTATGTTTGTAAGGGGGGGGGGGGGGTTAGATTTCGCCTTATCAAAAAAGACAACCCTGTAGATAGAAATGTATGGAGTCGCATGGTCCATATACGGGAAGTTTGCCAATCTCGATGAATTAAGTAGGAACACGTCAGCTTCAGGATGTCTTGTTTAAATGTGCATCATATAGGGGGTGGTGCGTGGTAATAGTTAGGAATGATGGTGAAGAACATTGTGCATATAACCTCTATGTCAACCTCTACCGGGGGGCGCCGCGGGACTCAGCACGGGAGCGAGGGGAAGAGTGTTCATCACCTCCCAAGGGGCAGAGCTCGGATCGCTTCGAGGTGGGGGGTAGAGTTTTTGGCTCCCCAGGGAGAGAAGAGGGAGGAGCCGGTTTGTGTGGTTGGAAGTCTCGGATGATGGGGAGAAAGAAAAAGCCTGAGGAGAAAACAATGACGTGTGAGAGTTCTAAGGAGGTCATCCTACCTGCCTGTCTTCGTCCTGTGCCTGTTCGTCCTGCCTACCTGTCTCTGCCTATTTTGGCAACCTGCCAGTGTGCTTCCTGGTCATCATCTCATCACCTGCTCGTCCACACTACCACCAAAGCTGAATCCCCCTGTTTTTGTCTCTTTCCTCGTCAGTGACTGAGTCTGGTGTGTGGCGCCTTAGTTCTTCAGATCATTTTTATTCTCGTTGGATATAATTATATATTTATTATCGATTCCGTGTCCCCCTTTCTTCCCTCCCAACCCGCCGTCATATTCCTTTCGTCGAGTCAGTCTTCCCCTGGTTTTATTGTAGTTCGGGAATAAACCTGTTGGTTTTTAAAATAGCTAAGTTTCTCATGTTTCTCCTCATGACCCGCACGTGCGTTGTCTGCCATTAATTCGGAACGTCTCCACAGGAGTTAAGCTGCTCGGAACATCGCGAGACATTAACCTCCTGCTGCGACATGCTCGACGTTAGTTGAGCTGTCAATGCTACAATATTTTGATAAACATTTCGCATATTGTCTCGGGATGTTGTTATGTAGGAGACCAGTCCTGAAGTGTAAAGTAAAAATAAATAATAATTTTTTTTAAACGTGATTACGCAAAGCACGAATGTAGAAGTATGTCACTTTATGACCCACAAATACATGGGTTCTGCGAATAGCAGGGTTTGACAGTGTAGGTATAAAAGGCTCTTATTTAAGTTCTGCTTTCCTCGTGTCTGTATTTCAGATCAACTTGTATAAATGAGTGATGGGTTAATGATTATTTCCCCATTCACTCATGGATGATTATCTAATTACAGGCATATACTAATGTTATGAAAGAGAGTGAACGATACATGATTGTCACATGCTGATTAACAGATTTGGACTGTGAACACATGCGGGTTAATATGAAAGTAATGCTTCTTCTTTTTAAGGTCATTATCAAAGCATTGTAGGAAAGCCATACAAGATCACAATGAAATATTTGTATCTTCCAACTATTCTAAGTTGAGCAGCACTGTGACCAGTCATGTAACAACGTCACACCATACTTAAAAAATGGCTGCCCCACTAGATGTGTGTACAGAGCAGAGACCAGTAACTGAATTTCTTATTGAGGAAGAGATTCCTCCAGTGAATATTCATAGGCATTTAAAGAATGTGTACGGTGATTCTACCATTGATGTGAGTACCGTTAGACTTCGGGCAAAACGTTTCAAGAGCAGGGGAACTGATATCGATGACAAGCCTCAAGGTGGTCAGCCTACAACCGCAGTGATACCAAAAAACAAGAGTCGGATCAATGCACTCATTAAAGTGCATTGCAGTTGACGGAAACTTTGTGCAAAAAAAAACTTAATATTTACCACGTACAGTCTGTATACATATTCCCTGAAATTATTGGAATTATATTTCACGAGAAATAAAATAAGAGGCATTCTTTCATACCAACCCTCGTGTAGATTTAACGAGATTATTGACATAATGGTTAGAGTGTCCGCTCTGAGGATGGTAGATCAGCAGTTTGAACCCTGACCGAGTTATACCACAGACTATTTAAAAAAATGGTACATGCTGCTTCCTTGCTTGATGCTGAGCATTTAAAAGGATTTAGCACGGACAAACAACAGTAAGTTGGCTAATAATAACACAGGCCTTGATGGGCTGAATGGCTTCCTTCTGCGTTGAAGTTGCTTGCAAAGGACCTCACATAATTACAGTCAAATTAATGAATGCAGCTGCATTACAAAGCAGACATGCAAAAACTTTCACTTCACAGAGGCCAGTGAAACAAGTTCATCTTCATAATTCAATCGCAAATCCTCATGAGGTTCATCAATGGCAGTGAGAAGAATAACAGGAGAGGATTTCCTCTTTTTGTTTTTGATAATTCAGCAGCAAAGAAGTAGGCATTTTCACAAGTGAAACTGCCCCAATGGAGTCATGTTAAAACCCAACTGAAGTGCATGTGACACCTGGGCTGAAGCTGCCATAACAAAACCAAGCCAAAATTTAATCGACTTGTTCTTGTCACATACCCAACTCATCCACGAAGTTTCGTCATAATCGTCCACAACTTTTTGAGACATCATGTGATACATAGTTTTTGGCCCGATCTCTTTTTATTTAATGCCTTAAACAAACTTTGGTACATCACAGATGATGAAGGTTGTGGTGAAGTTTCATTGAAATTGTATGTGTAGTTTCAGAGAAGAGAGCATATACCTATTTGGGGGGGGGTGGGGCTCAACACCCCTACACCCTGATTTTTTTATGCCATGACAAATTTTGGTACATCACGGGTGATAAAGGTTGTGGTCAAATTTCATCAAAATTGTGTGTGTAGTTTCAGAGAAGAGAGACAATACCTATTTTGGGGTGTCAAACTCCCCCCTCCCCCCGTAGACCCCCTCCATGAGTGCAGATTTTGATGCAGTCAACACACCTTCGTTAGGCATCACATATGAAGCTAGTGGCTAAGCTTCATCAAAATCGTGTGTTTGGTTCAAGCGATAATGACTGACTCACTCACTCACCCATGGACACTGCTCGATCACATAAGCTCACCTGACCTGAAGTGAGATAAAAATGAGATCTGGATCACCAAAATCTCATCAATTTGTCCTTGTCACACACACAACCTATCCAGCAAGTTTCGTACAAATCCATCCCTTACTTTGAGGGGGTCAAATACCCCTTTAGAGGGGTAACTTTGGAGGGGGGTAACCCCTCTCACCCCCCCCCCCAAGGGATGTGCAGTTCCAACCTACGATTGGGGAAGGACGTACTTCAGAAGAGAAGGCAAATGCAGTTCAATATACTTGGACGTCACCAGGCAACAGATACAAGAATCAAATAGACTTCTTACCACCAGACGAAGAGATAGACGTGAGTAAATGCACTCAAGATCCTTACCTAGTGCGGATTGTGGTAGTGATCATCAAATGGTCTGGGCTAAAATCAAAAGTCGATGTTGGAATACGAAAAAGTCAAAGAAAGCACCTCGCTGGCTTTTTTTTTTACAAGACTTTAAAAAACTGCGATGCTTTTGAATTGTCAATTAAAGCGTCCATGGAAAACAAGCAGCACAATTGGTGCAACTTTGCTGATGCACTGAAAGGTGCAATTGAAGAACATTGCCCAATTAACCGTCCAAAGAGGAAACCTTGGATGAGTGATGAATATCTCGATTTGCTTGAAGAAAGAAGAAAGGCGAAAACCTTGGGATCACAAAGTTCTGAGTACAAGAAGTTGTGTAAAGAAGTGAAGAAAACTTGTGAGAAAGTTGAGAAAGAGTGGTTGGACGCAAAGGCTGTAGATGCAGAAAGTGCATTTGCTGGTGGCCACAGCAAAAAGGTATATCATCTGGTTAGAGAATTGAGGGGCAAACAATGCAAGAATGAAGGTACTTGTATTAAAGATGCTGATGGTAGTTTATTGTTTAAGAAGGACAAGATCAAAGAAAGATGGTATAACTACTGTAAAGTGCTACTCAGCGAGGATCCACATTTCATAAATCGATCTGATTGGGATTCTGAAGGTTTTGAAGAAGAGCCAGAAGTTCTGAAAGAAGAAATCAGATGTGGCATAAAACAATTTAAAACCAATAAGGCAGTGGAGCTTGATGGTATACCATCTGAGGCACACACAGCTGGTGGTGGAACAGTGATCAATATTATGAAAAGTATAATTGACAACATCTGGAAAATCGGAGATTGGCTCGATGAAGGGGTTATATCGGAGATCGTCACAATGCTCAAGGTTGCTGGATCACAGGAGTGCTCCAAACATCAGATGCTCAGTTTAATAAGTCATGCATTGAAGTTTCTATTGGAGATAATCAGGCAAAGAGTAAACTACTATTTGAAAGAGGTTATTGCTGAGGAGCAATTTGGTTTTGTATGTGGTAATGGCACCACAGATGCTATGTTGATGTTGAGAGCTTTGATTGAAAAGGTGAAGGGCAAAAAGGACACATAGTTATGGGCAATGTTCATCGACTATGTCAAGGCATTTGATAGCATCCAACATGAAGTGATGTGGAAAGCCTTATTGGAATTTGGAGTGCCAAAACATCTAGTTTGGTTGATTAGATGTTTGTATACAAAGGCAGTTGGAGTTGTTTGAGTAGACGATGGCAGAGAAATTTCATTTCGAAAAGAGAGTACATCAAGGTTGTTCACTGTTCCCTTGCTTTTCAATGCTGCTAATGAGAGAATTATGAGAGATGTGAAGTGCATCTTACCAGAACAAGTGAGATGCACAGTTGGTGATCGTGACATTTGGAATCTACACTACGCCAATGATACTACCCTCTTGGCCAAATCAAAGATGGAGTTGGAATTAGTGGCAGAGGAAGTCAAGTTGAAGAGTGAGCTATTTGGCCTGCGTATAAACGAAGATAAGACTCAAGTTATGGTTTGGAATGGTGTAAGTGGAGAAAACGTGCATATTGGCACATCAGAACTGACCCCAGAGGAGCGTTATAAATATATTGGCTCAGTCATATCATCAACTGAAGCTACGTCCATGGAGATTAGGATCAGATTGCTCTAGCTCGAAGTGTAGTTAGTTATTTGTCCGCTGTTTGGAAGTCTCAATGTATTGGAATAGATTTTTTAAAAAGGCAAGTGAAATTGCTCGTTTGGAGTATTGCACTTTATGGCTGTGAAAGTTGGACTCTTAGAGCAGAAGATGAAAGGCATATTAGTGCGTTTCAATTATTGACTTGGAGAAGAGTGCCGAGAGTGTCCTGGATGGAGCATAAAACAAATGAATGGGTTCATGGTAAAGTGGGAGTTCGAGAGGATGATGGTCTCATGAATGTCATCAGAAAAAGGAAGGTGGCAAAATATTGCACCTGGAGGAGAAGACCTGGTAGTGTGGTGTTAGCTTGTATTGAAGGATTGATGGAGGGGAAGAACAGGATTGGTCATCCTGCCATAACCAGGGGAGATAATTTGAGGTTTTGGGCTGTTGGTGGGGTACCTATTTTAAGAGACTGTGCTTTCTATCACCAACAGCCACCTCGAGCGGCTTTGGTGTGAATAATAATAATAATAATAATAAGAGGAACCGATAAAATACATTAACCACAACATCGAACTGTTGAGTTCTCTTTGTGAGCTACAACAGACGACCATTGCCATAAAAGTGTAAAATGTCGTTTTTCTTTAGGCAATCTCATGCCATTTGTTTTCCGATATATGAACAAACTAAGCAAATAAAATTGTAAGGAATATTCTTTTAAAACCTCAATGTGTAAATGATAAAATTATATTTTAAACGTAGAATATTTCACAACCATTAATGCATCATATTACATCACAAAATTCGCTAATTATGGCAAATTATGCCGATAAAGAGGAAACTTCATTAATAATTGCAAGATCGTCAATTCAGCAGTTTTATATCATATTTTATCATAACAACAAAATTACTATCAGCCATCAGGCTTCATGATTTACCTCATGACTTTCATGCACGTTCATTTTGTCGGCAAGCATTCTCCTCTGGCGTGCTTTCTTCTGTTCCCTTGTTTGTGTCACTTCATGAAGATTTTTGTGAATAGAGGCCAGGTACTCTTCTGTTCCCCAAGGTGTTAGTGTATGTGTTCTAGTATTGAGGAGAACATGCACATAAAAATGTCTCTTTTTCATCTTGTGCCCACATGCCTGATGTAACAAATTTCCAAACACAGAACATTTTCAAAACACACCCACACACACACACACACACACACTTTTAGTAATAGATGTACATTAGTGGCTGTGCAAGCACCGTTCTGTTCAGTTACCTCTGGGGCAGTGGCATGTCACTGCCACACCCTGCCTGGATTCACTCTTCAGTGTATCCGTAAAGCATGTTAGAAATCTTTCCGTGTAATTTGTGAGCAAGTGGGTGTGGTTTTATTTGGCTGTAATATTATAAAGTGAAGCATAATAGCAAGCTCGTATGGCATGGTGGGATTTTGAGTAGATGCAAGAGTGATGCAACAAAACTAATCCAATGCCTCATTGAAGCTGTTTGTTTCGTTCCACGCAGTCACTACAAAAAATAATATTAAGGAATGAAAACATACATACTCAAAGCCAGGATCTTTTTTGTTGACAAACTCAACAATTCCACAGGTAAATTCCTGCAAAAGAAAATATCTCCATTATGAAAACCAAAGAATACATAAAGAAAGAGAAGGAAATGATAATTTACATCATAAGGAACAACTTCCCAAAACCATATAATTAAGCAAAAATAAGAATTGTACAGGAAACCCTCCAATATCGCGGGGGTTGGGTTCCTGGAAAATGCTGTGATCGTTGAAACTGCAATCGTGGAAACCAAGGGCCAATGGGAAAGCAGGGGTTCAGTTCCTGGGCTTTGAGAAGATATTGAGGAAGAGCGACGGTAGCCAAAAATAAACACATTACTATTGAAATACACATAAATACAATAAATACAGTGTAAATTAAACAAAAACACAAGATTTTACCTTTTAAATGTATTACAAAATGGTGAGGTGGGTGATGGTAAACATATTACATACTCGCACTGTGCTCTGCCGTAAATAGAAAACACAAGATTTAGCTTGGGATTATGCAGTTTGTTAGAGGAGGGAGGGTGGAGTGGGGGAAGGGTGAGCTGGGAAACGTGAGTGGGGGAAGAATGAGCATGGAAGGGGTGAGCGGGGAAGGCGATTCAGCGAACGGAAAAGCAGTATTAGCTTTACAACGAAGGTGCCTACAGCATTGCCACAACCCACAATGGAGAAGGGTAACACGATCCTTTAATCACCTTACCTTGAACCACGATCTTCCTTGCTTGGGGACAAAGGTACAAGATGACATCATCCTCTGTCTCATCAGTGTTAAAAACCCGTTCCATTATAAATCCCTTTGCCTCGATTTGTTTCATGAGCTGCGCATGAGAATGTGTTTGAGAATGGGGGTTCGAATCTGGGAGTTGGAAATTAAGTGTTTGGCAATGAGGTTCGAATACAGAGTTGGAAAATGAACGTTTGGTAATTTGGTTTGAAGGATAATGAAGGTTTACGAATGAAGAAGAGTACAATGGGGAATGTTCTACCTACAATAATCGACCCTGTCATGGTGGACTGTACAGCCGCCACATTTTCTCCTCGAATCAAACGATGTTACAACTCGATATTTTCGCCCAAAGTCATAACTTTTCCCTGCCTTTTGGCATAACTAACTTTGTCTATCACTTTACATTTGAGCTCATTAAAAATGGTGCGCGATAATCGTTCATGCATGGGATGGGACGTAAATCTTCTCGACTTGGAGAGCAAGGTACGAAATGACATCGCCTTCCAGAATATTGTCTCGTCGGTGTTAAAAACCTGTTACAAATCCCTTTGCCTCGATTTGTTTCATGAGCTGCGCAAGAGAATGTGTTTGTGAAGGGTGGTTCGAATCCGGGTGTCGGAAATTAAGTGTTTTGGCAAGAAGGTTTGAATACGGAGTTGGAAAATGAACGTTTGGGAATTGGTTTTGAAGGATAATAAAGGTTTACGAATGAAGAAGAGTACAATGGGGAAGATTCTAACGAAAATCATTGACCCCGTAAGGACGGTCCCTACAGATGCACTCCACCTCCACCACCAAAGGTGGACTATCATTTCCTCTACCACCAAAGGTGGATGGAGGTTATGTTTTCACCCCTGTCTGTCTGTTTGTCTGGCTGTGAGCAGGATATCTCAAAAAGTTATGGGCGGATTCTGACGAAACTTGGTGGACACGTTGGGTGTGTAACAAGGATGAATTGCTTCGATTTTAGTGAAGATCCGGATTTGGATCCGGATACGATAATTTTTTTAATATTCCGAGTGATTCTTCACCATTGAGAGATGGGGCCAAAAACGATACATAGCATAATATTTCAAAACGTTATGGATGGGTTATGACAAATCTTGGTGGAGGAGTTGCTCATTCCTTCTTCGGGTTCCTTCTTGGTCTTCTGTTTCATTATGTTTGTACCATATCTTGATGCTGTGTGGACTGTGCTTCCCTGTTGACGGATCTCTGATAGCTTCTACATGTTGCTGCATTTGAGCCTGTGGAGTAACTGCTGAAATCTATCTGTCCAGGTTCTTCCCACCATCTTTGTTCTTTGTTCCTTTCACATTTCTTTCTCATTATTATTTTTTTCTATTCTCTTTATTCATTCTAATTCTTGCTTTTTCTTCTCTTTTATCTTTTACTCTCTATGCATCTCTTTCATTATCTATCTCTCTAAGGAGAAGTGAATTCTTGCAGAAATTTTTATGGCCTGGCTGCACCTGGATGGGTATGATGTTTTTTCTCACCTGGCTGCGCCTGGATGGGTTTGAGAGTTGTGGAGTGGCGGCTGAAACCCAAATCCTACCCAGGTTCCTCCTGATGACCCCATCTTTGCTCTTCACTTCTTCAGGTTCCTTCTTGGTCTTACGTTTCATTGGGTAGGTGACAAGAACAAGCCAATTCGATTTGGTTCAGGTACCTATCCAGATCCGGCCTATCAGTGAGATACAAAACGTAAACTGTTCAGCCTGGCGGGGGTATGCATGTGCTCTAAGGTGTGCCATTTTAGTTGCTGAAAACGTTTATATTGAAAGCATTTATATTAAAAATGTCCATTTTGAAAACGTCCATATTGAAAATATTGGTTCACGAGTCAGTAAGTGACCACTATATTCGTTATGGGTGTGTCTGTCTGTCTGTCTGTCTGTCTGTCTCCGAGATAGCTCCGTGGGTTTTTGATCCGATCCTGATAAAAATTTGGGTGGGAGGTTTATATCATGACCTAGTTGTGTTTTCCTGAGAATGGGCGTGCTGCCCATTATGGGCGGAGCCACGCCCAAAAAACGTGTTTTAGGGGGTAGCCGGTTTCAAGTTACATCTTCCCGAGGGGTTTGTCGAATCTGGCAGGAGTTTCGGTATTTGGTTAGCTCAATGGCACCTGCATAGCCCCACGGAGCTCGATTTTTCATTTTCGTCCCAAGGTCAAGGTCACAAGGTCAGGAACTTAGAAAATGTCAAAAAAATAAATAAATTGGCATCGAGCTCCTAGGGTTTTCAACTGTTTCGAATGAAAGTTGGTATGCAAGTAGTGCTCTTCGAGTACTACAACTTTCATCATTTACGTTTTTCCCGATTCCTGCCATAAAAAAATAAAAAAGGCGAACTACGTTTAGGATTTCGCAATTCGTGGTCGATTTGTAGTGCTGTTCGATTACTACAACTTTCATCATTTACGTTTTTCCCGATTCCCGCCATTTGCCCGTGGCGTCCCCTCGAAGGTCAAAAAATAAAAAAGGCGAACCGTGTACATTGCTTGTGAACCATGGCCGTCTCCAGACTTGTCCATATTAACCAGAGAGTTGGTGTCAAAGCCACCCAATGCTCGCCTGTTTATACATTTATCGTTTTTAAAAAGACTAGTCTAATAATATTTTTTATAAAGCATTGCAGTGAAGTCTGATCCAAATAATTTTAAGCAATATATGTATTTGTATATTGTAATCAGTAAACTAGTACACATATTAAATGAATGGCAAGCATCTAGTATAAACAGGGAGCATTAGGTGGCTTTGACACCATCTTAGGTTGAAATTAATTTTTTTTTAAATCATTTGTTAATTTCAACTTCACTACACCAATAGTATACCCCAAAGGAACCTCCATGCCAAATATCACATCCTAGTACACATATTAAATGAATGGCAAGCTTCTAAAAAATAACTTGCACCAAAAATTTAATGTTGATGTGCTCAAAAAAAGTTAAGTTCAAAACAGGTCAAAAATTTTAAACATTTGAAATTATTTTTTTATTTCAATTCACTACATCAATAATATACCCCAGGAACCTCCATGCCAAATATCAGCATCCTAGTACACATATTAAATGAATGGCAAGCTTCTAAATAACTTGCACCAAAAACTTTAACATTTTCACGCTGACGCTCACGCTGATGCTGACGCTCACGCCGGGGTATCGCTATACTCTCTGTTCTTCGAACAGGTGAGCTAAAAACGTCTGTGTTGAGAAAATTTATATTGAAATTGCTTGTACTGAAAGTGTTTATATTAAAAAATGTTTATACAGCATTGAAAACGTCTATATTAAAAACATCGATATTCAAAAAGTTTATGTTGAAAATGTCTATATTAAAAACGTTTATATTAAGAACATCTATATTGAAAAATTTTTATTGAAAACATCATATTAAAAATGCTTATATTAAGAACATCTATATTGAAAAGTTTTTATTGAAAACATCAATATTAAAAATGCTTATATTAAAACGTCTATATTGAAAAAGTTTATATTGAAACATCAATATTAAAATGCTTATATTAAGAACATCTATATTGAAAACATCAATATTAAAAATGCTTATATTAAGAACGTCTATATTGAAAAAGTTTATATTGAAAACGTCGATATAAACAACGTCTATATTAAAAACGTCTATCTTAAAAACGTTTAGATTGAAAATGGTAATCTTGAAAACGGTTGTTTTGAAAACGTTTGGATTAAAAATATTCATATTGAAAATGTTTATATTAAAATCATTTATATTGAAAACATTGACATTAAAAACGTTTGTATTGAAAACGTTTATATTGAAAATGATTATTTTTAAAACGTTTGGATTGACAATTTTATATTGAAAATGTTTACATTAAGAACGTTTATATTGAAAATATGTCATCTGTTGAAACATTATATGAGTAGTGTTCAACTCATATGTTTCATCAACAAGCATGTATTTAGCCCACACCATTAAAAACCAAATATAGATCACTGTACATATAATTCTCGAGCATGTGTGCAATGTACCTCAACATTTTCAATCGCGTACTGTTTCTTCTTATCCATTGTGTTTTAAACACCCCACTTTGAAGTACCATTCAATTTCCACAATATCAATGCAGTTGTCTTTTCTCCATAGGCATAACAGCAATGAAATACTATGCTGCTTATCCTGCAAATAATATTTAAAAAAAATACATTTTGATGCATTAAGTAAAATCGACAAACCATTTGCTTTTTGTGATAAATAAAAATGCCCATGATTTAAAAAAAAGATCACACGTAAGCCATCAAACCTAAGTGCCTTGGTCCGTACTGCTGTAAATCCAGTTATGTTTATCACTCAGCCTGCCTGCATATGTCTCAACAAAACAACAATAACATTCGTCAAAGACCCATGATATCCTTTGTAAATGTTCCATCTCAATGACTATCTGTTTTTTTAGCATGCATCAGCAGGCTGGTAGGTAGGACAGGCAAACAGTTAAGAATCCTACTATTAATTTGCAATTGGTCACTGGATTTGACACCAATACAATTTTTTATGATTACATCAAAAACCTACACATATCGAACAAAGTTTCAAATGGAGCACCTCACTGCCATGAGAGCATTTAAATTGCATCAGATGTGGCAAAAAGTGTGAATTGTTGCTCCCAGCTTGCAAGCTCGAAGACAGAAGACACCATTTGGATTTTTGCCACTCCATCCCTACCTCGTTTACAATCCTGTGCAGGCATGGGCAACTTAATAGTAGCGTCAAATTTTGTCGAAAAGATATTTTTAAACTGAAAACCCAGATGTGATGATGGTATATTTTGACGTAGTCTTGCTCTTATCAATGTTCCAGTTATTCTGGCAGTGAATGCTTGGTTAAAACAGGCCAACAATTGTAAAATGGCCCGAAAAGACAGATAGTTAGTACGAGAAGACAATACTAACTTGTTGGAGACATGTCTAAGTCGTACAACCTTCATTTTAAAATGGTCTATTGATATGCACACTCACCTCTAAGCCATCTCGCCTGGGTTTGAATTTGAGTCCAGCTATAAACTGTCATCCACAGGTGATTCATCATTGTTTTACAAGCAGGGTGATTCATCATTGTGTGCTATCCCTCGGATGGATGTTAAAGTGGGCATCCTGTCTACTGACATTAGTTGGTAAGCGTTAAAGATCCCATGGTATCCTTCCTGAAGAGTAGGCAAGCTATTGCCTGCACCATGAAGAAATTTTAAATTCCTGCCCTTACTACTGCTGGGAGAGGGATGGCAAACCACTCAGTATAACCTCAGGCCTGAAAATTGCTTTGGCAGAACCCACATTCTGTATTACAGAGTATGATACTGTACATCAGATCATTTATAAGTGGACACTATCAACAGATATTTTGCACAGCTGTGGGTTCACCAGTGTCTGTAGTGTAGAGGTAACCTTGTAATTGAGTAACTTGATCAAAATATAGTGGCATCTAATGAGAAGTGACTCCCATGGTACTGGAATAGCTAAATGATAACACTTTCGCCATTATGTATCTCATTGATAGCACAATACGCACTTCGCTGGTAAGGCCTGCCTGGAAATGAACATTATTAAGTACCTGATTAATGATGAAATGAAAATAATGTCCTCTACTGGTGCACCAGTATACATGCTCAATAATTATGAGGGCTGTATCAAAAGTCATGAGCATGTTTATTGTACAGTAAAACAAAGGTACATGTAAGAAAACTGACATTGTCAATAGTAACTGGACATACCACATTCCTTTTCTATAAAATCTCCAGAACAATCCACATATTTCTGCCAGCGTTGCATGAGCTTAAATTCCCAACCAGCTACACATGGCTATCTGGACTGCCTCATTGTTTCAGTGCTGGCCTCTCATGGGATCATTCAAGGGCCTCAACAGATGGCAGTGCATGGGGGCCAATTCCAGACTGTATGGGGGTTGGGAGAGCACTTCCAGCCATTCTTTGAGATTTCCTCCAATGCAAGACATTGCCTCCAATGTCCAATGAGCTCTAGCTTTGTCATTTTGAAATAAGACAGCTTTTTTTTCATTGGACGCTTTTCCTGAAGTGCATGTTTCAGTTTCTTGAGCATCTGAACATAGCAAGCAATGTTAATGGTTTCCCCTTTGGGCAGGAAATATACCAATATGCATCCCTCGGCATCCCAGAAGATGGTTCCCATAACTTTGCTAGCAGAGGGTACTCTTTTCACCGCCTTCTTTTTTGGACATGTGAAGTGATGCCATTCCATGCTTTGCTGTTTCGTTTCTGGATCAAAATGGTCGAACCAGCTTTCATCACCAGTCACGATACAGAACAGGAACTTATCACCCTCGGCAGAATGTCGTTGAAGCAACTGTGATGACACATCCATGCATGTGTGTTTCTGTGTTCCTCCATAAGCAAACAGGAAACTCAATGGGAACAAACTTTCCAATATCCCAAGGTCACCAACATCTCCTATACGGCATGGTGTCTTATGCCAAGCTGTGCTGTGATCTCCCTAACCATCACCCTTCGGTCCTCACTGATCAGTGCATCAACTTTCTGCTCATTGTGTTCAGTCATGGCGCTTCTCGGCCACAGTGTGGCTGATCAGCGATGTCCGTGTTTCCATCTTTGAATTGTTTCACCCACCTTCTGACACTGCAGGCATCTTTGTTTTACTTGAAGAAGATTTCAATCAATGCAAATATATGAAACCATATGTTGTTGACAGACATTTTGTCACAATGGATTGTGGGAACACCTGTGTTGTGCATGCACCGAGCCTGTGTTTATACTGGAGTGGATCGATGGATAAATGTCGTTAATAACTTGTGTTCTACTATATTCCCCACAAACGTGTGGAATCCACTGATACTCATGACTTTTTTTACAGCCCTTGAACAAATGACTGAGCAAAGAATGCTTAATATAGAAACAACCGAGAGACTTCCAGGATGGTGTTGGACAGGTTGATTGAGAGTACACAATCAGGCTCGACAAGACAGACGATCTCGTCCAACATGTCGTGCATTAAATACCAGTGGCTTTCAGGGATCAACTGAAGGAAACACTGGATGGTCTTGTTAGACAGGACATCATCACGATGGTAAAAATGCCAACCTCATGGATCAGTTTGATGGTATTCGTACCTAAGAATGGTGCATCAGAAGTCTTCCAACAAAAGATGCATACGGTAGTGGAAGGACTGCAAGGCATCTCGGACATTGCCGATGATTTGGTCACAGAAGTCTTCCAACACAAGATGCATACGGTAGTGGAAGGACTGCAAGGCATCTCGGACATTGCCGATGATTTGGTCACAGTTGATTTTGCAGAGAGCTTGATGAATCCATTAGAGACCATGACAAATACCTGGAAATGTTTCTCCATCGATGCGATGAACGTGGTGTTGTTAAAATTGGACAAACTGGAACTTCGGAGGTAAGACGTCTTTTTATTGGACACATTTCCAGGGGAAAATGACAATATGTTGATCCAGCTATAGTTAAAGCAATTTTTGAGATGCCATCACCGACTGATGTAGCAGGACTCTAACGACTGCTTGGACTTGCTCAATATCCGAGTTAGTTTCTCCATAATTTGTCAGATATCACTAAACTACCTCAACATTTGATGCAGAAAGAAATGTTTGGAAGATTTGCAGTTACCAGACATCATTGTGTCAGATAATGGTCCGAAATTTGCATCAGCAGAACATGCACTATTTGCCAAGACATGGGGATTTAAACACTTGACGTCATCAACTCGTGATTGAATAGTTGTTTGGTTTAGACTTTAGTGGGATAAAAACCATGTGGTTGATGTGAGGACCGCAGGTTCAAGTTCCATCTTTTACCAGACTCGGTAGCAAAACGGTTAGTGTCCGCTCTGGGTCGAGGAGGTCGGTGATTTGAACCCTGGCCAAATCATATCAAAAAGACTTTAAAAAAAAATGGAGCATGCTGTTTCCTTGCTTGATGCCCAGTATTTTAAAACGATAGAACATGGACAAATAACCAAAGGTTGGAAACCATTGTAAAGGCTTAATTGGCCTAATCGCCTTCTCTTGCGTTAAAGTTGATTGTAAAGGAACTCGTACAATGCACTACCTGCAGTTCAATGGCGAAGCTGAGAATGCTGTCAAGATCATCAAATGATTCATCATGGGAAGCAGAGTCCAGCCAATCAGTTCTTCAGTCTCTTAGATTGGCACAACATGCCGAGTGAAGGTTGTGTTACAAACCCTGCACAAACTTAGGGGTCATTGGCTGGAACACTCCAGCAGCTTCAATATTCGACTAAGGAAGGCACTCGTGCACTTGTCGGGATGAAGTCCCATCAGCAGCATGACAACAACACGCATGTTAAAACACTTAAAGCAATACACCCTGACAATACTGTGTGGATGAAACTGCATGTCCAGATTCATTGCTGTGTTGGTACATATACAAATGTGGTGGTCCTGCAAGTAAGGGACACAATGCTGGAGGAATCGCAGGAATCGCCATCTGTTGATTTATCGTGACTATAATAATCACTGTCTCCGAATCCAGCACCAGTCGCAGATCATGAAGATAGCGCAAGTCTCCAGCTCGATTGAGGTGTGTGTGTGTGTGTGTGTGTGTGTGTGTGTTGTTGGTGGTGTGCTGCAACAAAATCCGTGAGTACTCATCGCGCTATTCCTGTTTTATAAAACTGAACTTGTTAATAAATACGTGGATACTCAACAACACATGTGCAGGACTTAACTTTTGTTATAATGATTATGCACACATTGCGTTTCGGTTTGCCAATTAACTACTTGAAGATCTGAATTGCTTGGGAGAGGTTTCCTACCGGCCACGCTCGAGTCCCACGTCATGATGGGAAGCCGTCAGCAAGAACTTCCAGTCAGTGACATAAAATAATTATCGATAAAGAATGAAAATCTTCGAACTGTCTGTCGTTGCAGCCTCGAAGGGGACTTTGAAAGGACTCGACCATGGACGTGGAATCGTGTGACTTGGTTTTAATGCAATTTCTTGACCAGCTCTGTTTTCTGTCAGCGGACGCTACCGGAAATGCCTTTTGCATAGTACCGGATTTAAGGGTGGCCAGGTGGGGCCATGGCCCCAGGGGCCCCCACAACTTCGATGACATTTTGAAAATCCCTTGAAAATGTGCTTCTAAAGTTTTATTGTCAGTGAATGAAGATTGTAAACTCTTTGTAAGAATATCTTTTCAAAATTGTCCCTCATTGTGAGGGTCCTTTTCAAGCTTTGACTTTTTCAAGCCGTTTCTTCCACGGTCCACAGAACAGATCCAACGTGGTCAAAAATTCCTGGGGCAAGCCTCGGGCATTGGGGGCCCGCATTCGGATCTTTTTTTGATCAAGCATCGATGCTTCTGAATGGTGACCATGCCAACAAACTACGGCATTGCCCCCACGAGCCCCAGGCAAGGCAACAGACGGCGAATACAGAGGTCCCCAGAGAGATCGTTGAAAAGGTGAAATCGACTGGTTAAAACTAGGCCAGCCAGCACAGCACACACGGCCGGCAGCGGTAGTATTGTACACACTGACACTGCGACTGTAGAACCGCTGTCAGCTACCCTGCTACTGGCATGCACAGCACAGTAACACGGCTGTTGACTTTCTTATGTTCCAGGTTGTGAAACATACTTGTTGTTTGAAATTCTGGTCGTCCCACGTTCACTCTGACGATATCTCGTTACTCGCTACCCTACCAGCTGCCAGGAAACCACAATGACGGCTTCGTCACGACAGGCACAAATCCAGGCTCCATCAGAATATGACCAGTGGTGCCCTCAAAAGCGGAACTTTCCAAGGAAAAAGATGAAAGACACATAGCCCTTCGTCGACAAGGGGGAACCCCCGCAGAACATCTCAGAGTTTTTCACTCCTCACAAACAGGCGATTCGTCCATGACAGAGCTCGAAACACCAACAGAGACAGAACAAGCGGATTTGAACGCGCAACCCCCGCCGTCAAGATTCGCCCCAACATCTCGGAAGGTTCCACCGATGAAGAAACACTGCATCAGATGAAGAAGCGTCGAATATACTGACTGGATTCGTGGACCTAGCTTTCCAATGACATTGGATGTTTGCGCCTCCTGAGCGACCATCATCAGAATATCGACTACTGCGGCATCCACGAGATTTGCGCAGCCCCTGCCCAAATTGACTGCCCTCTTGATCATCCATACATTAGTGAAGCGTAGGAAACGCTGCTTCGCCCAAGAATATTTTTTACCGCTAGACTACAAAACCGGAGAGTCCCTGAAAAGCGCCTGATTTGTCTCCACATCAACAGCGCAAACTGTACTTCATCGCTTGCAAGCTCTTTTGACGCAGTACTGCCCTGGGTGAAGGATTCAACGACTGGAGCATGCCAGTCGTTCTATCGCAGGTGCCATGAGCGTTCGCATGTGCACTTGTGCGAATATCTATCTTCCGCTTGTCAGAAAGAGCAATTATCCGCAGGGTCGGTGGCACATCTGAACTCGTCAAACCGTGAGTGAGATTGCATCCATATTGGAGGAGTGCTGAAACGAATGTGAGCGTGATATCGTTTCCGCTGAGCGTGGTGTGGCGTTCCGTGGAATCGATGAAATTGTTGGGTCCGGACGAACGTGCGTTTGTTTAATTGTAAGCTACCTTGGCTTTAAATGGAAGTACTGCCGGAATATGCATCCATTTTTCGCAGCACATTTCAGAAATATGCCAACCAACGGGTAAGTGGCCACACCAACTACTATCATCTCCGACTATGTGAAAGTTCATCTCCTCATCGCAAAAATCTCTTCTGGATAACATCGTCGCTCGTTGAAAGAAGCCAAAATACTTCTCCTTGTCAGTCGATCTGATCGCTACAGGTCACTATCGACAAGCCTCACAGTTATTCTACGATACATCGAGACACGAGCCCATGTCGGAGCGTTTCATTACCTTTTGAGCAACACTACGACACACTGGACTCAGCAAGGATTACTGATTTTTGAAACCACTGATTGCGACATCGCTAACTGCGAATTAATCTTACGATAACGCATCTAATATGAGGTGGCCATACAACTGGGATGCAGGAATGATCCAAACAGCTGATAACCCTTCCGCAAATTTGTGCCAGTCGTGACGCACCACTCGAACTTAAGTCGGTCAGGATCGCCGTAGGGATGCTGTAGACCTGCAGCAGCATTCTTTGAATCGTGAACAAGTGTATGTATTTTTTTTTACCAGCTTCCTCGTCGCTACGCCAGGATTGTTGACACCCTGAAAGCCCACAAGGTCTGCAAGTACCAAGCCGCTGCGCGACACTCGCTGGTCGGCTCATTCTGATGCCAACCCGAGCTCTTGTAACGGTTACACGAAATAAGGATGGCCTCGATTAAATCACAAACGATTGAACTCTGAATAGTTGAAACAAGAAAACACCGCCCGAGACACTTCACAAACGATGTGCACACGCTTGATGATAGGTCTTATGCTTGGTTTCTGGTTCTACTGTCGCTTGGCTAATTTGATCGTACGCAGTAGAACCCTTCAGTTGCAGCTACCGCATCCAACACAGCCAGCAGTCCTCAAGTCACTGGCCGAGCTTCGTGGGATCATTACGCCGATCAGTTTGATACATTCGTTGTTGACGGAGTGGAGCGCTCAGTACGGTAGGGAATTCGCTCACGCGATCGCGTAGACATAAGCGTAATGTCCGCCCTAGCTTCTTGGACTCACGGACACACTGCAAAGTAGAACTAGCCCCGGAGTCCTTTCCCTCAGCTGGATACTTTTGCAGTGATCACCGTACTGCTGTCGCATTGAAAGCATACAAACGCTTACAGCCGAGATGAGCGACAGATTTGATCCTGCGTGCTCTTGTTCACTCGAGTGGAGCAATTCGAGAGTCATGCTCGAAGCTCTCGAGCTGTACCAGGAATATCTATCACCTCGACCTCCACAGAACGCAAATGATTTCAGTTCCAACCATATTGAAGGCAGTCAGAGCCAGACTCGGCCGTACTGAACTCGGAATGTACAGTTTCTAGCGAGCGAAAAAGCTCACCGAGTACTTTCCCAAACGTGGAAGTGCTGACTTCGGATTACCTCTTACTGACGTGCTCGAACTGCTCGGGCGGAGCGCTCTCGTTTCGAAATTCAAGCTATATCAAAACCATCTTCGCTCCACGGTGGGGCACAGAGACTGTCAATCGACCATCAATTTTCAAGCCGAAATCCGCATGTGCGAAAACTTTCTC
>CM068952.1:145122588-145140497 GCA_035128595.1 Eptatretus atami
TATAATTGAAGTTGTTGATTAATCTCCAACTTTGGGGGGCCCCCACAATCATTGTGCCCACGGCCCTCCACATGGTAAATCCGGCCCTGCTTTTGCATGACCAAGACTTTTACCTTAATATTGCGTATAGCATGAAATTAACGCAATTTGATCCTCATAATATTGTTTAACATTATTTAAACTCGACCTTCAATGCAATTTTAAAAATGCGTCCATCAATAATAAATAACGGGGAAGACGCAAGACTTCACTGATCGTACCTTACCACAGCTTGATCCCATTCACCACAGCTTGATCACATTTACCACAGCTTGATCCCATTTACCACAGCTTGAAGAGAGAGATTTATTGGAAACATCATATTACAACATGCTTATATAAGAACATCCTATAATTGAAAAGTTTTTATTGAAAACATCAATATTAACAAATGCTTATATTAAAGAACGTCTATATTGAAAAAGTTTATATTGAAACGGTCGATATAAAACAACGTCTATTTAAAACTCTATCTTAAACGTTTAGATTGAAAATGGTAATCTTGAAAAACGGTTGTTTTTGAAAACGTTTGGATTAAAATATTCAATTGAAATAATGTTTTATATTAAAATCATGTTTATATTGAAAACATTGACATTAAAAACGTTTGTAATTGAAAACGTTATTATTGAAATGATTATTTAAAAACGTTTGGTTGAACAATTTTATATTGAAAATGTTTACATAAGAACGTTTATATGAAAATATGTCATGCTGTTGAAACATTATGAGTAGTGGTTCAACTCATATGTTTTCAATCAACAAGCATGTATTTACCCACCCATTAAAAACCAAATATAGATCACTTACATATACATTCTCGAGCATGTGTGCAATGTACCTCAACATTTTGGGCATCGCGTACTGTTTCTTCTTATCCATTGTGTTTTAAACAACGCGCACTTTGAAAGTAGCCATTCAATTTCACAATATCAATGCAGTTGTCTTTTTTCTCATAGGCAATAACAGCAATGAAATACTATGCTTGGCTTATCCTGCAAATAATATTTAAAAAAAATACATTTTGATGCATTAAGTAAAATCGACAAACCATTTGCCTTGTTGTGATAATAAAAATGCCATGGATTTAAAAAAAGATCACACGTTAAGCCATCAAATCCTAAGTGCCTTGGTCCGTACTGCTGTAAATCAGTTAATGTTTATCACTCAGTCCTGCTGCAATATGTCTCAACAAAACAACAATAACATTCCGTCAAAGACCCATGATATCCTTTGTAAATGTTCCAATCTCAATGACTATCTGTTTTTTTGCATGCATCAGCAGGTCTGGTAGGTAGGACAAGGCAAACAGTTTAAGATCCTACTATTATTGCAATTGGTCCACTGATTTGACACCAATACAATTTTTTTATGATTACATCAAAAACCTACCATATCCGAACAAAGTTTCAAATGGAGCACCTCACTGCATGGGAGAGCATTTTAAATTGCAAATCAGATGTGGGCAAAAAGTGTGAATTGTTGTGCTCAGCTTTGCAAGCTCGAAGACAGAAGACACCATTGGATTTTTTGCCACTCCATCCCTACGCTCGTTTACAATCCTGTGCAGGCATGGGCAACTTAATAGTAGCGTCAATTTTGTCGAAAAGATATTTTTTAAACTGAAACCAGATGTGATGATGGTATATTTTGGACGTAGTCCTTTGCTCTATCAATGTTCCAGTTTATTCTGGCAGTGGAATGCTTGGTTAAAACAGGCCAGACAATTTGTAAATGGCCCGAAAAGACAGATAGTTAGTACGAGAAGACAATACTAACTTGTTGGAGAGGACATTGGTCTTAAGTCCGTTACAACCCTTCATTTTAAAATGGTCTATTGATATGCATCACTCACCTACTAAGCCATCTCGCTGGGTTGACTTTGAGTCGCAGCTATAAACTGTCATCCCAGGTGAATTCATCATTTTGTTTTACAAGCAGGGTGATTCATCATTGTGTGCTATCCCTCGGATGGATTTAAGGTGGGCATCCCTGTCTACTGAACATTAGTTGGTAAGCCGTTAAAGGATCCCATGGTATCCTTCCTGAAGAGTTTAGGCAAGCTATTGCCTGCACCATGAAAGAAATTTTTAAATTCCCTGCCCTTACTATGCTGGGAGAGGGTGGCAAACCACTCAGTATAACCTCAGGCCTGAAAATTGCTTGGCAGAACCCGATTCTGTAATTAGCAGAGGTATTGATACTGTCATCAAGATATTTATAAGTGGACACTAAATGCAACAGATAATTTTGCACAGCTGTGGGTTCACCAGTGTCTGGTAGTGTAGAGGTAAACCTTTGTAATTGAGAACTGATCAAAATAATTAGTGGCATCTAATGAGTAAAGTGACTCCCATGGTACTGGAACTAGCTAATGATAACAGCTTTCGGCCATTATGTAGTCTCATTGATAGCACAATAGCACTTCGCGTGGTTAGGCGCTGGCCTGGAAATGAACAATTATTAAGTACCTGATTAATGATGAAATGAAAATAATGTCCTCTACTGGTGCACCAGTATACATGCTCAATAATTATGAGGGCTGTATCAAAAGTCCATTAGAGGCATGTTTATTGGTACAGTAAAAAAAGGTACATGTAAGAAACTGACATTGTCATAATAACGTGGAACATACCACATTCTTTTCTATAAAATCTCCAGAACAATCCACATATTTCTGCCCCAGCGTTGCATGAGCTTAAATTCCCAACCCAAGCTACACATGGCTATCCTGGACTGCCTCATTGTTTCAGTGCTGGCCTGCTCATGGATCATTCAGGGCCTCAAAACAGATGGCAGTGCATGGGGGCCATATTCCAGACTGTATGGGGTTGGGAGGAGCCGCACTTTCCCAGCCCATTCTTTGAGATTTTCCTCCAATGCAAAGACATTTGCCTCCAATGTCAATGAGCAGCTAGCTTTGTCATTTTGCAATAAGACAGTTTTTTTTTCATTGGGACGCTTTTCCTGAAGTGGCATGTTGTCAGTTTCTTGAGGCATTCTAACATAGCAAGCAATGTTGAATGGTTTACCCTTTTTGCAGGAAATATACCAATTGCATCTCGGGCATCCCAGAAGATGGTTCCATAACTTTGCTAGAGAGGGTAGCTCTTTTCACCGCCTTCTTTTTTGGAGCATGTGAAGTGATTGCCATCATGCTTTGCTGTTTCGTTTCTGGATCAAATGGTCCGAACCAGCTTTCATCACCAAGTCACGATACAGGAACAGGAACTAATGCACCCTCGTGGCAGAGAATGTCGTTGAAGCAACTGTGATGACACATTTCCATGCCATGTTGTGTTTCTGTGTTCTCTCATCAACAAAACAGGAAACCTCATGGGAACAAACTTTCCAAGTATCCCAAAGGTCCCAACCATCTCTATACGGCATGGTTGTCTTATGCCAAAAGACCTGTGCTGTGTCTCCCTAACCAGGACCCTTCGGTCCTCACTGATCAGTGCATCAACCTTTCTGCCTCATTGTGTTCAGTCATCGGAGCTTCTCGTTCCACAGTGGTGGCTTGATCAGCGATGTCGTGTTTCATCTTTGATGTTTCACCCCTTCTGACACTGCAGCATCTTTTGTTTTACTTGAAGAAGATCTCATCAAATGCAGAATATATGAAACCATTATGTTGTTGAACAGACATTTTTTTGTCCACAAATGGATTGTGGGAACGACCTGTGTTGTGCATAGCACCGAGCCTGTGTTTTTTATACCTGGAAGTGGATCGTGGATAAATGTCGTTAATAACTTGTGCTTCTACTATATTCCCCGTTCGAAGAACGTGTGGAATCCACTGTATAGTCATGCTTTTTTTACCAGGCCCTTGAACAAATGACTGAGGCAAAGAATGCTGTATATAGGAAAACACGGAAGATCTTCCAGGATGTGTTAGGATCAGGTTGAATTGAAGAGTAAACATAGGCTCGAGCACAGGGACAGACGAATCTCGGTCCAACATGGTCGTGCATGAAGTACCCAGTTGGGCTTTCGGGATCACTGAAGGAAACACGGAATGTCTTGTTACCAGGACATCATTCCACGATGGTAAATTGGCAACGCTCATGGTCAGTTTGATGTGTATCTTCGTAGCCTAAGATGGTCATCAGAAGTCTTCCAACAAAACGAATGCATACGGTAGTGAAGACTGCAAGGCTATCTCGGACATTGCCGGATGATCTTGGTTCACAGAAGTCTTCCAACACAAGATGCATACGGTAGTGGAAGAGACTGGCAAGGCATCTCGACATTGCCGATGATTTTGGTCACAGTTGATTTTGGCAGAGAGCTTGCTGAATTGCCATTGAGGGATGACAAATACCTGGAAATTTTCTTCCATCGATGGCGGATGAACGCGTTGGGTGTTGCTTAATTGGACAGAAGCTGGAACTTCGGAGGTAAGACGGTCTTTTTATTGGACACATTTTCCAGGGGAAATATGACAGATAATTTGATCCAGGCTATAGTTAAAGCAACTTTTTTTTGAGATTGCCATTCACCGACTGATGTAGCAGGACTCTAACCGACTGCTTGACATTGCCTCAATATCGCAGTTAGTTTCTCCATAATTCTGTCAGATGTATCACTAAACTGACCGTGCAGGCATTTGATGCCAGAAAGAAAATATGTGTTGGGAAAGATATTGCAGTTACCTAGATGCTCATTGTGTCAGATAATGGTCCGAAATTTGCATCAAGCAGGAACATGCACTAATTTGGCCAAGACATGGGGATTAGTCAACCTTGACGTCATCAATCGTGATTGAAATTAGTTGTTTGGTTTAGACTTTCAGTGGGATAAAAACATGTGGTTGATGTGAGGACCGCAGGTTCAGTTCCATCTTTACCAGACTCGGTAAGCTAAAACGGTTAGTGTCCGCTGCTGGGTCGAGAGGTCGGTGATTTTGACCTGGCCAAATGCATATCAAAAAGACTTTTAAAAGAAAATGGAGCATGCTGTTTCCTTGGCTTGATCCCAGTACTTTTAAAACGATAGACCAATGGACAAATAACGCAAGTGAAACCATTGTAAAGGATTAATTTGGCCCTAATCGCTTCTCTTGCGTAAAGTTGATTGTAAAGGAACTCGTGACAATGCAAATACCTGCAAGTTCAAAATGGCGAAGCTGGAGAATGCTGTCAAGAATCATCAAATGATTTCATGCATGGGAAGAGAGTCGCAGCCAATCGTTCTTTCAGTCTCTTAGATTGGCACAAGACATGCCGAGTGAAGGTTGTGTTACAAACCCTGGCACAAAACTTAAGGGGTCATTGCTGGAACACTCCAGAGCTTCATATTTCGACTAGGAAGGCACTCGTGCACTTGTCGGGATGAAGTCCCATCAGCAGCATGACAACAACACGCATGTTAAAACACTTAAAGCAATACACCTGAATATATGTGTGGATGAAAACTGCATGTCCAGATTCATTGCTTGTTGGTAGAATATACAAATGTGGTGGTTCTGCAAGAAAGGGACACAATGCTGGGAGGAATTCCAGGAATCGCCATCTGTTGATTTCATCGTGACTATAATAATCACTGTCTCCGGAATCCAGCACCAGTCGCAGAATCATGAAGATAGCCGCAATCTCCAGCTCGATTGAGGTGTGGGTGGTGTGTGTGTGTGTGTGTGTGGTGTGTGTGGTGTGTGGTGTGTGTGTGTGTGTGTGTGTGTGTGTGTGTGTGTGCGGCGCGCACTAAAATCCGTGAGTACTCATCGCGCTATTCCTGTTTTAATAAAAACTGAACTTGTTTAATAAAATACGTGGATACTCAATCAACACATGTGGCAGGAACTTACTTTTGTTATAGATGATTATGCACACATTGCGTTTCCGTTTGCCAATTACCCTTTTACTTGAAGATCTGAATTTGCCTTGGGAGAAGGTTCCTACGGGCCTCGCTCGATCACGTCATGACATGGGAATGCGTCAGCAAGTAACTTCCAGTAGTGACATAAAATAATTATCGATAAAGAATGAAAATCTTCGAACTGTCTGTCGTTGCATGCCTCGAAGGGGACTTTTGAAAGGACTCGACAATAGAGATGGAATCGTGTGACTTTGTTTTTAAATGCAATTTCTTGACCCAGCTTGTTTTCTGGTCAGCGACGCTAACCCGGAAATGCCTTTGCATGTACCTTGGATTTAGGGTGGCAGGTGGGGCGATGGCCCCAGGGGCCCCCACAACTTCGATGTACAATTTTGAAATACTTGAAAATGGTGCTTCTAAAGTTTTTGTCAGTGAATGAGAGATTGTAAACCTTTGTAAGGAATATCTTTTCAAAATGGTCGCCTGGCATTGTGAAGGGTCCTGTGTCAAGCTTTGACCTTTTTTCAAGGGCCGTTTCTTTCAACGGTCCACGAGAACAGATCCAACGTGGTCAAAAATTCTGGGGCAATGCCTCGGGCATTGGGGCCGCATCGGGATCTTTTTTTGGATCGAGTCTATCGAGGAGTGCCTGGTCTCGTGGTTGAGCATGGGCCAACAAACTACGGCATTCGCCGCCTCAGAGCGCCAGCAAGCACAGACGAATACAAGGTCCAGCCAGAGGGAGAGGTGAAAAGGTGAAAGTCGACGTGGTATAAACTAGACCAGGCCAGCACAGCACACGGCCGGCAGGGGTAGTTATTGCACACATCTGAAACTGCCGACTGGCAGGGAACGCTGTCAGTACCCTGCTTACTGGCATGCACAGCACAGTAACACGGTGTGAACTTTCTATGTTCCTAGCGTGCTTGTGAAACATAGCTTGTTGTTCGTGTATTTGGTACGTCCCACGTGCACTCTGACGATATCTTCGGTTACTACGGTACCGTTACCAGCTGCAGAAAGCCACAATGAGCGGCTTTCGGTGACAACAGGCACAAATCCAGGGCTTCCACGGGGATATGACAGTGGGTGCTCAAAAGCGGAAACGTTCCAAGGGAAAAGAATGAAAGCAGCATCAGGCCTTCGTCACAAGACCCGGAAAATCTCAGAGTTTTTTCAACGTCCTGCGCACAACCAGGCGATTCGTCATGACAAGAAAGGCTGGAACACAACAGAGACAGAACAAGCGGATTTGGCAACGCAACCCCCACGATCAAGATTCGCCCAACCATCTCGGAAGGGTTCCACCGGTGAGGAACATGCATCAGATTGAAGAAGCGTGAGATATACTGACGATTCGTGGACCTAGCTTTGCCAATGACATTGGATGTTGGCCCCTGAGCGACGCATCATCCAGAGATGATGACTACTGGGCATCCACGAGGATTTGGAGGCCCCTGCAGAATTTGACTGGTCCCCTTTTGATTCCAATACATACAGTTTAGTTGAAGGTAGGAAACGCTGCTGCTTTCCAAGAATCCTTTTTTACCGTAGACTACAAACGGAGAGTCCGTGAAAAGGTCCTGACTTTGCTTCTCACACATGCAACCGGCCAAACTGTAACTGCATCGCTTGCAAGCTCTTTGGAGGCACTAACTGCACTGGGCGGGGAAGGATTCAACGACTGGAAGCAATGCCAGTTCGTTCTATCGAGGTGGCATGAGCGTTTCGCATGTGCATTGTGCGATATCAATGCCGCTTGTCAGAAAAGAGCATAAGTTCCGCAGGTCGTGCGGTGGACACTGAACTCGTGCAAACAGGTGAAGTGATAGTATTGCATCCTCTTGGGAGGGAGGTGCCGTGAAACGAAGTGTGAGCGTGATATCGTTTCTCGCTGAGCGTGGGTGTGGCGTTCCGTGGATGCGGAGAAAATTGTTGGGTCACGGACGATACGTGGTTTGGTTTAATTGTAACTACCTTTGGTTTACTGGAATTACTTGCCGGAAATTGATCCATTTTTGGCGCAGCGACATTCAGAAATATGCCACTCAAGGTAGTGGCCCACACATACCTTATATCTCCGACATGTGAAAGTTCATCTCCTCATCGAAAAATCTGTTCTGGATAACATCGTCGCTCGTGTGAAAGAAGCAAAAATACTTCTCTGTGTCAGTCGATTCTACTCCTGACATGTCACATCGACAAGCTCAGCAGGTTATTCTACGATACCATCGGAACGAGGGCTCCAGTGGAGCGTTTCATGAGCCTTCTTCTGAGCAACACAGGACACACTGGAACTCCAGCAAGGATTACTGATTTTTTTGAAAGCCACTGGATTGGACATCGCTAACTGCCGAGGATAAATCTTACGATAACGCATGCTAAATATGATTGGCCGATACGAACGGGAATTGCAGGGAATGGATCCAACAGGAGAACCCTCCGCAATATTTGTGCCATGCGTGACGCACTCCTGAACTTAGTGGGTCAGTCGGTCCGTGGGATGCTGTAGACCTGCAGCAAGCATTTTTTGAATTCGGGAACAATGTATGTATTTTTTTACAGCTTCCCCTCGTCGCGCTAGCGCCAGATTGTTTGACACCCTGAAAGCCAAAGGTCTGCAAGTACCAAAGCGCTTCAGCGACATCCTGCGCTGGTCGGCTCATTCTGATGCCCGAGCTCTTGTAGACGGTTACAGCGAAATAATGGATGTTCCTCCGATTAAATCAACAAACGATGAACATCTGAATAGTGAAACAATGAAACCCGCCGAGACACTTCACCAAAACGATGTGCACAGCTTGAGATAGGGTTCTATGCTGGTTTCTGGTCTACTGTCCTTGGTGGATTTGACGTACGTGATAAAACCTTCAGTTTTGCAAGCTACCGATCTTTCAACACAGCCATGCAGCTCCTCAAGTCACTGGCGAGGTTCGTGGAGTCATTACGCGATCAGTTTGATACATTCGTTGTTGACGAGTGGAGCGCGTCAGGTACGGAGGAATTCGCTACTGGATCGCGTAGACGAAAGCGTAATGTCCGCCTAGCTTCTTTTGGATACGGACACACTCCAGAAGTAGACTAGACGCAAGGAGTCCTTTTCGCATCAGTGGAAATACGTTGCGCGCAGTGGATCGAACGTCTGCTGTCGGCAGTTGGAAAAGCATACAACGCTTACAAGCGAGATGAGGCGAACAGATTTGGATTCTGCGTGCTCTTGTTCAACTCGAAGGGGTTTTTGGGAAAAAAGCAGATTCGAGAGTCATGCTCGAAGCTCGTCGAGCTGTACCAGGGAATCTGATCACCTGACCTCACAGACGAAATGATTCAGTTCCAAGCATGATGAAGGAGTCAGAGCCAGACTCGGGCCGTACTGAACTCGAGATGTAAGTTTTCTCAATCGAGCGAAAACTCACCGATACCTTTCCCAACGTGGAGTGCTGCTTCGGATTTACTCTGACTGAATGGTGTCGAACTGCTCCGGGGAGCGCGTCGTTTTCGAATTCAAGCTTATCAAGAACCATCTTCGCTCCACGGTGGGGCAGCAGGACTGTCAATCTGACCATGCATTTCAACCGATCCGATGTGCGAAATTCCATGCAAGTTGCAGTATCATATCCGAGTTCGCTGCAGGAAGTCGTGGCAGGAAGTTTGTCCATTGATTAGCACTGTGTGTATGTTCATTTGATGTGGATGACATCTGCCGTATATTTGTGGGCGCTGAAGTCGGCTATTAATCACCATTTCGGATTTCCTCTGTCAGAGGGTTATTAAGAAGTTAGAAGATTTTTAGTCGAGTGTTCGTAGTTATGATTAATGAAGTGCGTCGTTTGTTATTTTCTTGAATATTGGTCCCATCTCTATCTCTCACTCTTTGCAGCTACAGCATTTTTGTGATTTGATTTAGAATGACTCAGAGAATAAGTCATCAGCTCATAAGATAAGTCAACAGCGATATCCAATAACAATCCGTCATCTTGTCATATTGTCAGATTTAATTGTAATTTGTGAACATATATGCCAAATCATTCCTGATCAGGATTTGCCCAAATCTATAGATATAAGTTATTGTTGATTAAAAAGCCAGTTATAATTGAAGTTGTTTGAAATTAATCTCTCAATTTGGGGGGCCCCCACAATCATTGTGCCCACGCCTCCACATGGTAAATCCGGCCCTGCTTTTGCATGACCAAGACTTTTACCTTAATATTGAGTATGCATGAAATTAACGCAATTTGATCCTCATAATATTGTTTAACTATATTTAACTCGACTTCATGCAATTTTAAAAATGGCGTCCATCAATATAAATAACGGGGAAGACGCAGACTTCACTGATCGTACTTACCACAGCTTTTGATCCCATTCACCACAGCTTGATCACATTTTACCACAGACTTTGATCCCCATTTACCACAGCTTGACCATTTTACCACATCCTTGGACCCTTTAACCATCAGCTTTGAATCCAATTCACTCACAGCTTGACTCCATTTACCACAGGTGCTATTGGATATCCCATTTACCACAAGCTGTGTTTGGTCACAGCTTAAAGAAGCTCTTGTGCGGTCGAATATTTACGCTGATCAAGCCTGTGAGACAATGCTTGAGGGTACCTCCACTTTACCACAGCTATGATCCTCGCATGATACAACAAGCTATGATCACATGCACGTGATTCGCACAAAGCTGTGGTAAATTGGGATCACAGACCTGTGGTAATGGGATAAGCCTTTGGTACTGGGATCGCTTAGAGTCCCTGGGTGAGGTTGACACTGGCTTTGATATCTCCATTACCCACAGTATGGGCATCCGATGTGATAATTAACTCGCGACTTACCATTGAGGTCCTAGTTTAGCCGTTACCAGCTGTGTATTCACATTGCACTCAAGCTTTGAGGCTCACAACATTGATCCAAGCGCTTGATTGCTCCATTGGTGTAAACAAGCTGATCCCGAGGTTTAACGCACAGCTTGTGATCCCATTGGGTACCTACAGCTCCGATACCAGTTCAGGGCCGACCAGCTTGATCACATTCACCAACAGCTTTGATCCTATTTACCACATTTGCTTGAGTCCATTTTACACTATTTCGACCCATTTCCACACACTTGGACCCATTCCAAGCTTGATCCATTTACCACAGCTTGGATCCCATTTTACCACAGTTTTGACCATTGTTACCACACCTTGACTTCCATTTACCACAGCTTGATCCATTTACACAGCTTAGATCCATTTACCACATCTTGATTCCATTTCCACACCTTGACCCATTTACCACACTCGCTTCCATTTTCCACAGCTTGATCCATTTACCACAGCTTGATCCCATTTTCCAGACCTTCGACATTTGACCACACCTTGATCCATTTCCACACTTGACCCATTTACCACAGTCTTGCCATTCTCATTACACAGCTTGTCCATTATCCTTTACCAGGCTTTTGTTCCCGAATTTCACACATTGACCCTTTACCCAGTATCCATTTACCAGTAACTTGTTCCCATTTACCACAAGCTTGTTCCCATTTACCACAAACTTGTTCCTATTTTACCACAGCTTTGATCCCATTTTCCAATCCTTGAGCATTTACCTTACACCTTGATCCATTTCCACACATGACCCATTTACCACGCTGATCCATTTTCCACACGTGACCCCATTTACCAGCTTGATCCGATTTTCCACGACCTTGAACCATGTTCCCACAGCTATCCATTTCCACACCTTGATCCTCAATTTTTCCACACCTTCACCATTCTACCTACCCGCTTCGATTCCTTATTTTACACAAGCTTTCGTTGCCGCATATGTCCACACTATTGATGGTGATTAATAGCCGATCCGCGACAAATATACGGAGTGGTATCCACATGACAACACACAGTGCCTTAATCAATGGACTGGACCCATTTACCACAGGTATCCCATTTACCAGAACTTGTTTCCCATTTACCACAGCTTGTCCCATTACCAGCAAGCTTGTTCCCATTTACCACACTTGTTCCATTTACCACAGCTTGTTCACCATTTACCACAGCTTGTCCCATTTCCACAACTTGTTCCATTTTACACAGCTTTCCCTGTTTACCATTTACCACACATGTTCCATTACCACAGTTGTCCCAATTTACCACAGCTTGTTCCACTTTACCACAGCTTGGTTCCCATTTACCACAGCTTGTTCCCATTTACCACAGCTTGTTCCCATTTACCACACCTTTGTTCCCATTTCTACACCTTGTTCCCATTTACCACAGCTTGTTCCCAATTTACCCAGCTTGTTCCATTTACCACAGCTTGTTCCCATTTACCACAGCTTGTTCCCATTTACCACAGCTTTTCCCAATTTACTACACCTGTTCCCATTTACACACCTTGACCCATTTACCACAGCTTATCCCATTTACCACAGCTTATCCATTTACCACATCTTGAATCATTCCACAACCTTGACCCATTTACCACACCTTGATTCCATTTTCCACACTTATTCCATTACCACAGCTTGATCCCATTTTCCACACCTTGACCCATTTACCACACCTTGATCCCATTTTCCAACCAAGTTGATCCAATTTACCACAGCTTGATCCATTTACCACAGCTTGTTCCATTTTCCACAATTTGACCCATTTACCACATTTGATCATTTACCACACCTTGACCCATTTACCCACAGCTTGATTCCCATTCACCACAGCTTGATCCATTTACCACAGCTTTGATCCCATTTACCACAGCTTGATCCCATTTACCACAGCTTGATCCCATTCACCACAGCTTGATCCCATTCACCACAGCTTATCACATTCACCACAGCTTGATCCCATTTACCACAGCTTGATCCCATTTTACCACAGTTGACCCATTTACCACACACTTGACCCATTTACCACAGCTTGATCCCATTTCCACAGCTTGATCCCATTTACCACATTGATTCCATTTTCCACACTTGACCCATTACCACACCTTGATTCCATTTCCACAGCTTGATCCCATTTACCACAGCTTGATCCCATTTTCCAACACTTGACACCACTTGATTACCACACCTGATCCCATTTTCCACACCTTGACCCATTTACCACAGCTTGATCCCATTACCACAGCTTGATCCCATTTACCAACAGCTTGTTCCCATTTTCCACACATTGACCCATTTACCACAGTATCCCATTACCAGAACTTGTTCCCATTTACCACAGCTGTTCCATTTACCACAACTTGTTCCCATTTACCACAGCTTGATCCCATTTTCCACACCTTGACCCATTTACCACACCTTGATCCCATTTCCACACATTGACCCATTACCACAGCTTGATCCCATTTTCCACACCTTGACCCATTTACCACAGCTTGATCCCATTTTCCACAGCTTGACCCATTTACCACAGCTTGATCCCATTTTCCACACCTTGATCCATTTTCCAACCTTCACCCATTTACCACAGCTTGATCCATTTCCACACTTCACCCATTTACACAGCTTGATCCCATTTACACAAGCTTGTTCCCATTTTCCACACATTGACCATTACCACAGTATCCCATTTACCAGAACTTTCCATTACCACACTTGTTCCCATTTACCACAGCTTGTTCCCATTTACCACAGCTGTTCCCATTTACCACAGCTTGTTCCCCTTTACCACACTTTTTCCCATTTACCACAACTTGTTCCCATTTACCACAGCTTGTTCCCATTTTACCACAGCTTGTTCCCATTTTACCACAGCTTGTTCCCATTTACCACACTTGTTCCCATTTACCACAGCTTGTCCCATTTACCACAGCTTGTTCCCATTTACCACACCTTGTTCCCATTTACCAACAGCTTGTTCCCATTTACCACACCTTGTTCCATTTACTACACTCTGTTCATTTACACACTTGTTCCCATTACCACCTTTTCCATTTACACAGCTTGTTCCCATTTACCACAGCTTGTTCCATTTACCACACCTTTTCCCATTTCCACAGCTGTTCCCATTTACCACACCTTGACCCATTACCAAGCTTGTTCCCATTTACTACACTTGTTCCCATTTACTACACGCTTATCACATACCACAGCTTGATCATTTACCACAGCTTTGATCCCATTTACCACAGCTTGATCCATTTACCACAGCTTGATCCCATTTACCACAGCTTGTTCCCATTTTCCACACATTGACCCATTTACCACAGTAATCCCATTTACCAGAATTGTTTCCCATTTACCACAGCTTGTTCCCATTTACCACAACTTGTTCCCATTTACCCATGCTGATCCATTTTCCAACCAACCTTGACCCATTTACCACACCCTTGATCCATTTCACACATTGACCCATTTACCACAGCTTGATCCCATTTCCACACCGTGACCCATTTACCCACAGCTTGATCCCATTTTCCACACCTTGACCATTTACCACAGCTTGATCCATTTCCACACCTTGATCCCATTTTCACACCTTCACCCATTTACCACAGCTTGATCCCATTTTCCACACCTTCACCCATTTACCACAGCTTGATCCCATTTACCACAGCTTGTTCCCATTTTCCACACATTGACCCATTTACCACAGTAATCCATTTACCAGAACTTGTTCCCATTTACCACAGCTTGTTCCCATTTACCACAGCTTGTTCCATTCACAGCTTTCCATTTACCACAACTTGTTCCCATTTACCACAGCTTGTTCCCATTACCACAACTTGTTCCCATTTACCACAGCTTGTTCCATTTACCACAGCTTGTTCCCATTTACCACAGCTTGTTCCCATTTACCACAGCTTGTTCCATTTACCACAGCTTAGTTCCCATTTACCACAGCTTGTTCCCATTTACCACAGCTTGTTCCCATTTACCACAGCTTGTTCCCATTTACCACACCTTGTTCCATTTACTACAACTTGTTCATTACCACAGCTTGTCCATTTACCACAGCTTGTTCCCATTTACCACAGCTTTTTCCCATTTACCACAGCTTGTTCCCATTTACCAACAGCTTGTTCCCATTTACTACACTTGTTCCCATTTACCACACCTTGACCCATTTACCACAGCTTGATCCCATTTACCACAGCTTTGATCCCATTTACCCATCTTGATTCCATTTTCCACACCTTGACCCATTTACCACACTTGATTCCATTTCCACAGCTTGATCCATTACCACAGCTTGATCCCATTTTCCACACCTTGACCATTTACCACACCTTGATCCCATTTTCCACACCTTGACCCATTTACCACAGTTGATCCCATTTACCACAGCTTGATCCCATTTACCACAGCTTGTTCCCATTTTCCACACATTGACCCATTTACCACAGTTTGATCCATTTACCACACCTTGACCCATTTACCACAGCTTGATCCCATTCACCACAGCTTGATCCATTTACACAGTTTATCCCATTTACCACAGCTTGATCCCATTTACACAGCTTGATCCCATTTACCACAGCTTTGATCCCATTCACCACAGCTTGATCACATTCACCACAGCTTGATCCATTTACCACAGCTTGATCCCATTTACCACATTTGACCCATTTACACACCTTGACCATTTACCACAGCTTGATCCCATTTACCACAGCTTGATCCCATTTACCACATCTTGATTCCCATTTTCCACACCTTGACCCATTTACCACACCTTGATTCCATTTTCCACAGCTTGATCCATTTACACAGCTTGATCATTCCACATTTCACCATCTTCCTTACCTTACCCATTTACCACACCTTGATCCATTTTCCACACCTTGACCCATTACCACAGCTTGATCCCATTTAACCACAGCTTGATCCCATTTACCACAGCTTGTTCCCATTTTCCACACATTGACCCATTTACCAGTCATCCCATTTACCAGAACTTGTTCCATTTACCACAGCTTGTTCCCATTTACCACAACTTGTTCCCATTCACCACGCTTGATCCCATTTTCCAACACCTTGACCATTTACCACACCTTGATCCATTTCCACACATTGACCCATTTACCACAGCTTGATCCCATTTTCCACACCTTGACCCATTTACCACAGCTTGATCCCATTTCCACGCTTGACCCATTTACCACAGCTTGATCCATTTTCCACACCTTGATCCATTTTCCACACCTTCACCCATTTACCACAGCTTGATCCCATTTTCCACACCTTCACCCATTTACCACAGCTTGATCCCATTTACCACAGCTTGTTCCCATTTTCCACACATTGTCCCATTTACCACAGTAATCCCATTTACCAGAACTTGTTCCATTTCCACAGCTTGTCCATTACCACAGCTTTTCCCATTTACCACAGCTTGTTCCCATTTACCACAGCTTGTTCCCATTTACCACAACTTGTTCCCATTTACCACAGCTTTGTTCCCATTTACCACAACTTGTTCCCATTTACCACAGCTTGTTCCCATTTACCACACTTGTTCCCATTTACCACAGCTTTGTTCCCATTTACCACAGCTTGTTCCCATTTACCACAGCTTGTTCCCATTTACCACAGCTTGTTCCCATTTACCACAGCTTGTTCCCATTTACCACACCTTGTTCCCATTTACTACAACTTGTTCCATTACCACAGCTTGTTCCATTACACAGCTTGTTCCCATTTACCACAGCTTGTTCCCATTTACCACAGCTTGTTCCCATTTACTACACCTTGTTCCCATTTACCACACCTTGTTCCCATTTACCACACCTTGATCCCATTTACCACAGCTTGTTCCATTTACTACACCTTGTTCCCATTTACTACACTTGATCCCATTTACCACAGCTTGATCCATTTACCACAGCTTGATCCCATTTACCACAGCTTGATCCCATTCACCACAGCTTGATCACATTCACCACAGCTTGATCCCATTTACCACAGCTTGATCCCATTTACCACAGTTTGACCCATTTACACACCTTTGACCCATTTACCACAGCTTGATCCCATTTACCACAGCTTGATCCCATTTACCACATCTTGATTCCATTTTCCACACCTTGACCCATTTACCACACCTTGATTCCATTTTCCACAGCTTGATCCCATTTACCACAGCTTGATCCCATTTTCCACACCTTGACCATTTACCACACCTTGATCCCATTTTCCACACCTTGACCCATTTACCACAGCTTGATCCATTTACCACAGCTTGATCCCATTTACCACAGCTTGTTCCCATTTTCCACACATTGACCCATTTACCACAGTAATCCCATTTACCAGAACTTGTTCCCATTTACCACAACTTGTTCCATTTACCACAGCTTGATCCCATTTTCACACCTTGACCCATTTACCACACCTTGATCCCATTTCCACACATTGACCCATTTACCACAGCTTGATCCCATTTTCCACACCTTGACCCATTTACCACAGCTTGATCCCATTTTCCACACCTTGACCCATTTACCACAGCTTGATCCCATTTTCCACACCTTCACCCATTTACCACAGCTTGATCCCATTTTCCACACCTTCACCCATTTACCACAGCTTGATCCCATTTACCACAGCTTGTTCCCATTTTCCACACATTGACCCATTTACACAGTAATCCCATTTACCAGAACTTGTTCCCATTTACCACAGCTTGTTCCCATTTACCACAGCTTGTTCCCATTTACCACAGCTTGTTCCATTTACCCAGCTTGTTCCCATTTACCAACAAACTTGTTCCCATTTACTACAGCTTGTTCCATTTACCACAGCTTGTTTCCCATTTACCACAGCTTGTTCCCATTTACCCAACTTGTTCCCATTTACCAACAGCTTGTTCCCATTTACCACAGCTTGTTCCCATTTACCACAGCTTTTCATTTACCACACCTTGTTCCCATTTACTACACACTTGTTCCCATTTACTACAGCTTGTTTCCCATTTACCACAAGCTTGATCCCATTTACCACAGCTTGTTCCCATTTACCACACTTGTTCCCATTTACCACAGCTTTCCGTTCCCATTTCTTACACCTTGTTCCATTTACCACACCTTTTCCCATTACCACAGCTTTGTTCCGGCATA
>CM068952.1:145140522-145162749 GCA_035128595.1 Eptatretus atami
ATTTACCACACCTTGATCCCATTTACCACAGCTTGTTCCCATTTACTACACCTTGTTCCCATTTACTACACCTTGTTCCCATTTACCACAGCTTGTTCCCATTTACTACACCTTGTTCCCATTTACCACACCTTGATCCCATTTACCACAGCTTGTTCCCATTTACCACACCTTGATCCCATTTACCACAACTTGTTCCCATTTACCACAGTAATCCCATTTACCACAACTTGTTCCCATTTACCACAGTAATCCCATTTACCACAACTTGTTCCCATTTACCACAGTGATCCGATTCAAAGACCGCGACTTCCGGCTCAACGTTGGCTGTTCCTTGGTTGATTTTCACCACATAATGAAAAACAAACACAACACGAACAGATGAAATACCCGACGAGTTTATCATCACCGAAGTCTCCATTTAATCGGTCATAAAAAAACCTCCCTTTCCTCAAGACTTGTCCAAGAACTATAATTCTGTTGTATCGTAAAGTACTCCAAGAATGAGGAATCCAATATTCTCCAACCGAACATCGGAACGTAACAAGGTTTGCACCATACACCTCCTGCCCGCTCACCTCGAACTTCCTCTTCTTCTTCTTCTTCTTCTTCCTCATCGCAACCCGCTCACCACGAACTTCTTCTTCTTCCTCCTCATCGCAACCCTCTCATGTCCAGTCGATGCACAACACCACAAATCCGCAAGTAGAATCCTTATTTGAAAAGTTTAAGATAAAACCGTTAGTGGAGCAGCTCGACAAGTGAAACAATCGTTCCAATAGTGATACCGGCACAAACAATGCGAATTTTCTTGCGCTTACTTAATTATATTTCAATAACGACGTGAGCCATCAAAAAAGCCAAGATGGCGGCCGTTTATTCGTGACGTGGAAAGTTCTTCCAACAAAAGTATCGCTCGTATCAAGGGAAATGTCCATTGTGAGAGGTTGTCGTGGCAATATTGAAGTGATTCTAATGCTGGATATAAAACATGCTCGATTTTCTTCAGAAGCTCTGCCCTCATTGTGCTGAATCGGGCATAAGAGCGGGCCAGCCTGTTCGTGAAAGACTTGGGGCAAAAGTTTCCCTCACCCCCAATCGACCCCCACACTTCCCCGGGAACGTGGGAATAATTGTGGCCGTTCAAGAGTAATCCGATTTGATCAAATGATTAGTTTCTCTTGGTATTAACCGTTAATTAACATAATTTAGTAAAAACATACTTTCTGCGACGTTCTTAGATGTACTCAGACTACTCACGCTGCACTTGGCCATAGGCCTACACCGCACATTTACCTGGAGTGATTTATTTATTACATACAGAAAAACGCGGAAGGGGTGGAATTTATTTAAGAAAAAGACAAACAACCGGTAGGCCACATGGGTGGTCGCTACATAATTGCATACCAGTCATACAGTTTTTGACGGATCGGGCTGAAATTTTTTGACAAAGAGGTTGATTATTAGTGCGCATAAAAGCATCGAAGCCGATTGATTTTCGAAAAAGATTAATTTTTAGGATTTTTCAAAATTTAAAAGTCCCGTTGCTAAGCAACGTGGTGTCCATAGTAACGGTGCTCAAAAGCATAGAACTAGATCCTGGTATGAACCTACCTGTCAAGTTTCATCAAAATCGGTTGACTCCTCTGGCCTCCAGAGCTGTCCATTACATACAAACATACAGACAAGCCGGTAGGCGACATGGGTGGTCGCTACATAATTGCATACTAGTCATCAGTTTTTGACGGATCGGGCTGAACATTTTTGACAAAGAGGTTGATTATAGTGCGCATAAAAGCCTGGAAGCCGATTTTTGATTTTCGAAAAAAATAATTTTTTTACGATTTTTCAAAATTTTCAAGGTCCCGTTCCTAGGGAACGGTGGTGTCCATAGCAACAGTACTCAAAAGCATAGAACTAGATCCTGGTATGAACCTACCTGTCAAGTTTCATCAAAATCGGTTGACTCCTCTGGCCTCCAGAGCTGTCCATTACATAACATACTAAAACAAAACAGACGGAAAAAGTGAAAATAAGGGTACTCTAGCGACCACCCAACAAACAGACAGACGGAAAAGTGAAGATAAGGGTACTCTAGCGACCACCCAACAAACAGATAGACATACAGACAGACGGAAAAAGTGAAAATGAGGTGCTCTAGCGACCACCCAACAAGCGGTACGCGACATGGGTGGTCCCTACATAATTGTTACTAGTCATACAGTTTTTGACGGATCGGCGTGAAAGTTTTTGACAAAGAGGGTGATTATAGTGCGCATAAAAGCCTGGAAGCCGATTTTTGATTTTCTAAAAAATTAATTTTTTAGGATTTTTCAAAAATTTCAAAGTCCCGTTGCTAGGCAACGGTGGTGCCATAGCAACGGTGCTCAAAAGCATAGAACAGATCCTGGTATGAACCTACCTGTCAAGTTTCATCAAAATCGGTTGACTCCTCTGGCCTCCAGAGCTGTGCCATTACATACAAACCATACAAGGCCGGTAGGCGACATGGGGGTCACGAATAATTGCATACTAGTCATACAGTTTTTGACGGATCGGGCTGAAAATTGACAAAGAAGTTGATTATAGTGCGCATAAAAGCCTGGAAGCCGATTTTTGATTTTTGAAAAAATAATTTTTTGGGATTTTAAAAAATTTCAAAGTCCCGTTGCTAGGCAACGGTGGTGTCCATAGCAACGGTGCTCAAAAGCATAGAACTAGATCCTGGTATGAACCTCCTGTCAAGTTTCATCAAAATCGGTTGACTCCTCTGGCCTCCAGAGCTGTCCATTACATACAAACATACAAGCCGGTAGGCGACATGGGTGGTCACGAAATAATTGCATACTAGTCATACAGTTTTTTGACGGATCGGGCTGAAAATTGACAAAAGAGTTGATTATAGTGCGCATAAAA
The DNA here is from genome assembly GCA_035128595.1 of Eptatretus atami. Lineage (NCBI taxonomy): Eukaryota > Metazoa > Chordata > Myxini > Myxiniformes > Myxinidae > Eptatretus > Eptatretus atami. The sequence continues at coordinate 145,143,439 of CM068952.1, forward strand.
GCCTGGAAGCCGATTTTATTTTTTGAAAAAATAATTTTTTGGATATTTAAAAAATTTCAAAGTCCCGTTGCTAGGCAACTGGTGGTGTCCATAGCAACGGTGCTCAAAAGCATAGAACTAGATCCTGGTATGAACCTACCTGTCAAGTTTCATCAAAATCGGTTGACTCCTCTTGCCTCCAGAGCTGTCCATTACATACAGACAAACGTACATAGACAGACAGACGGAAAAAGTGAAAATAAGGTACTCTAGCGACCACCCAATACATACAGACAAGCCGGTAGGCGACATGGGTGATCGCTACATAATTGCATACTTGTCGTACAGTTTTTGACGGATCGGGCTGAAATTTTGACAAAGAGGTTGATTATAGTGCGCATAAAAGCCTGGAAGCCGATTTTGAAAAAATAATTTTTGGGATTTTTCAAAAATTTCAAAGTCCCGTTGCTAGGCAACGGTGGTGTCCAAGGCAACGGTGCTCAAAAGCATAGAACTAGATCCTGGTATGAACCTACCTGTCAAGTTTCATCAAAATCGGTTGATCCTCTGGCCTCCAGAGCTGTCCATTACATACATACAGACAGACAGAAAAAGTGAAAATAAGGTACTGTAGCGACCACCCAACAAGCCAGTAGGCGACATGGTGGTCGCTACATAATTGCATACTAGTCATACAGTTTTTGACGGATCGGGCTAAAATTTTTTGACAAAGGTTGATTATAGTGCGCATAAAAGCCTGGAAGCCGATTTTTGATTTTCGAAAAAATAATTTTTTAATGATTTTTCAAAAATTTCAAAGTCCCGTGCTAGGCAACGGTGCTCAAAAGCATAGAACTAGATCCGGGTATGAACCTACCTGTCAAGTTTCATCAAAATTGTCTGACTCCTCTGGCCTCCAGAGCTGTCCATTACATACAGACATACAAACAAATATACATACAGACAGACGGAAAAAGTGAAAATAAGGGTACTCTAGCAACCACCCAATTAAAGGACAGAGATAAAGAAAGGTAGGGCAGTGCGTGACGAGTGGAGAGCAGAGATAAAATAGGGAAAGACCAAAGTACATTACCAGCACTGGGATTCAATTCGGAATTGGCTTACCGGTGTTGGCTTTGGTTAGGATGGCTGGCTTGGGATCCTAAGGTCTTGAGTTTGAGCCCCGTTTTCCACTGAATTAACACCAGGTGGGGTTGACCAAGCATACCTTCCTTCCACGGTCGGCGAAATGATTAATTACCAGTGTACTGGTATGGGGACACAGCATCAGCGGCACAGCAGCGCCCCAACAAAATGATCGTAACCCGGCAGCCAAACGACCATATGCCAGAAGGACGACAGATGAGATTTTAAATGTCCACAATCAAACGTGATGAAACTACAAGAAAAAAATTGCCATCCATTGCACCATTATGATTGTGACACTGCTATACAGCTTGGAGATGCGGATGCTCCACAAGCACATAAAATGCCTCGAACATTTCTACCGAGAGTGCATATGTTCAATTACCAGGGGCAGACAGCAAAACAAGGTACTTGACACTGAACTTTGAGACAGATCAGGCATGGTTACTACTTCTACAGAATCAACTGTGTTGGACAGTGTATGTTGTGAGGATGTCAGTCAGATCCAAAAAGATGCATTCTCCAGCCAGCTATCCACCGGTAATCAAAAACATAGCAGAAACCACAAGCATGACAAGGCCATGCTAAACACATTTATTCTCACTGGAAGTGGCAGCCAAATGACAAGGCTGGCCCATGTCCTGCCATGCACTGTCTTTCAGTGAACAATAGTATTAATAGGTAAAACTACTCTACTGACTGAATAATAACCATTTCAAAAGTTTTATTGCAGAAACCACATAATTAACAAAGTTGCTCTGCCTTTTTGAAAAGTATTTCAAAATAATCGATATTAAATTCATATCACTCAAAAAAGAAAGATATGACGACGCACAATAAAGTTTATATTGAAGGGACAGCGACAGTTAGCATAGTAATAATATCCACAACCAGGTTAATCTTATCGCAAGACAACCCAGTGTCTTGCTGGCCCAGTGCATTTGGTGAATTTATATAATTCTCACAGAAACATTACTTGAAGTACAAAAATGCAAAGGATGATACAACAACAAAAAAAAAATCAGAGTTAATCAAACACTAAGTTTGATAAACACCAAATTCTCCATATACATGCACTGCATATAAAATCGACATACCTGAGATTGATAATGAGGAAATAAAACACTGACAAAGTATGATGTACAATCACTCAAACTGTTAATTCGAAGTTTCTAGCATTTTCAAATATCAGCAAAGCATTTGAAGAAAAGAAAGAAAGAAAAAAAATCATCAGAACTTTTGCAAAGTGCCCCAGATGTTGGATTTATAGTCATCGGCTGGCCAAATTGTACATGATTTCAAAATTTGCATCCCATATTGAAATAAAAAAAATTAAAAACTGCATTCGATATTTCAAATCGATATTTAGCACTTGAATAAAATAGATTTACTCAGTCAAGCTGTAAACTCATTCCGGTGTTTCACAGGTGGCACAACGATTCATCAATGTGTGCGCCGTCCCTCGGATGTACGTTAAACGGGAATCCCGTCTGTCAGTATTCATTGGTACACGATAACGATCCCACGCTTTCCTTCGCAAAGAGTTGGCGACCCATCACCGGTACCCTGAACAAATTCCAAATTCCTGCCTTGACTTCCTGAGCGTCGGAATGGTGACCAGACCACGATTGTAGCCAGGTAACTGCTTCGGCAACACAAACCCTCTGCCTGGGACATGGTACACGATGACGATATCTACATTTTTGACGCAATCTTTTCCCCTTTCTGCATTGACACATGATAAAAAATAAGTATGCACTTCTGCATCAGCTATCAAAAGAAAGATTCAACCATTCATACCACATACCATGGAGATTTACAACACAAATTGTGTATAAATTTATCAAATCAAAATGGTGCTAAAAGAAGAAGCAAACCATTGCATTCCAGCATATGTTGACTTGCATGTAAAGGGGAGTGCAAGAGGAAAAGCACCCAACTAGAGTGCATGTAATATTCTACTTGAAGAATGAAGGAGTCATGATCTGCAGCAAGAGCCATCTTGCGAGGCCTTCAAATCTCCACAAACTAGTCGCTCATCACTCGCATAGGTTTAATGTCCGTAAAGCATTGTTGGGATTTACAGCAAGTGTCGCCACTGCACCGTCGTTGAATTCAAAGGAGATTGCACCATCAAGCACCAAACAGGCATCCCAGCAGCGTGAGCGCACTGATACCCTGAAAGAAGCAAATTGTCATAACACATCACAACATAATGGATGTCACTTATTAAATCATGACCACATTGATGTTGCTAACTCAAAAGCAAGAGCAATAGCTGTTTTCAATTACAATTAATGATGAGTTTAAGTCATATCAGTTTATGTCGTCGTTTTTACGTGTTGGCAAATAGGGGACATAACTATCATTTGTAAGTTGCTCGAACACTCACGAAGTTGTCTTTTTTTGTGCATCATACAGTTCTGTAAGTGGCATGATTGGAGAGCCTGAGGTGTTCTGGCAAAAACAAACCATGTGATCAGGGACCTTCTCAAATCATGTTTTCTTTGCTGAAGATGCGCTACCACCAAAGCATGTGACCGACGAAATAATGAGGAAACGTCAACCTGTGATCAGGTTTATTTATTTCGTGTCTCACATGGACTGAAGTCAATCACTCACTATCGGACGATGAGACGGTCACTTCTTTCTGTGTCTCCACAATTTCACCGACCTCGACTCACTCAAGCCACATCACTTTCCAACCCCCCCCCCACGCAAATGTAAGCATACATACCATATGTAAATATTTATGTACCTATGAAATGATAAGTTCCGATTGCATATTTCATTTAATTACCTCCGCCACTGAAAGTGATGGAGGTTATGTTTTCACCCCCTCTCTGTCTGCCTGTCTGTCTGTTTGTGCACAGGATATCTCAAAAAGTTGTGCACGGTTCCGGATGATATTTTGTGGACAGGTTGGGTGTGTGACAAGGAAGAACTGATTAGATTTTGAAGATCTGGATCCGGATCTGACTACTAGAATTTTTAAAGTGATTCTTCACCATTGAAAGATAGGGCTAAACTAATATATAGCACAATATCTCAAATAGTTGTGGACGGATTCGGATGAAACTTGGTGGACAGGTTGGGTGTGTGGCAAGGACGAATTGTTTCGACTTTAGTGAAGATCCTGATCCAAATCTGGATACGAGAATAATTTAATTTTATAAGTGATTTTTCACCCTTGAGAGATGGGGCCAAAAACGATACATCATGATATTTCAAAAGTGTACTAGGCCCGATATGTTCTCATGGATCAGGCATTACGTGGCAGAGGTATGGGAACTACCGAGTGCCCTTCTAGTTGTTTTATGGAATATATAATTTTTACTTGTGTAAATAAATTTTGTACTGCACTTACTTTACTCTATTATTTAGTATTATTGTTCCTCATTAAATTGTAGAATTTATGGTTTATTAAGACTTTACATATGGAGTATTAGAGTGATGGAATGTAGCTCCTGCATTTTATTTCATTATTATGGTAAATAGCTGATCAGTTAACGTCGTATCAGTTTAAGTCGTATTTCCAGGAACATAACCCCAACTTAAACTAATCATTCTCAATATTGCACTGTAGTGGGGCAACTTAGCATAACAATTGTGCATTTTGTGAGGAAAGCACCAAATTTGGCACACTAGTAGCCTATCATTTATGAACAGATTTGGATATTGGGCCATCTCAAAATTTATGATGGCAGTGGAAAATGGCTGCCACAGCCATCAGCGGCTGAATTTGAGATGGCCCAATATCCAAATCTGTTCATAATATGATAGGCTACTAGTGTGCCAAATTTGGTGCTTTCCTCAAAAAATGCACAATTGTTATGCTATATTTAGCTAAGTTGCACCCACTATATACAGAATTGTGCTACTACGTGAAAACAGCATCCTGGGTGCCATGGCAACCACTTTAGATGACGAACGTATGTCATGACACACTGTCTCCAAGTCTGTACCTATGTACCAATATGAAACGTGAAAGTTGAAAACTTTGGGAGTTAGAGTGCGGACAGGAACGGATGGAAAACAGCATCCTGGTTGCCATGGCAACCACTTTAGATGACGAACGTATGTCAAGACACACCGTCTCCACAGTCTGTACCTATGTACCAAATATGAAACGTGAAAGTTGAAAACTTTGGGAGTTAGAGTGCAGACAGGAACGGATGGAAAACAATCCTGGTTGCCATGGCAACCACTTTAGATGACGAACGTATGTCGCAACACACCATCTCCAGAGTCTGTACCTATGTACCAAATATGAAACGTGAAGTTGAAAACTTTGGGAGTTAGAGTGCGGAGAGGAAAGGATGGAAAACAGCATCCTGGTTGCCATGGTAACCACTTTACATGACGAACGTATGTCGCGACACACCGTCTCCACAGTATGTACCGATGTACCAAATATGAAACGTGAAAGTTTAAAATTTTGGGAGTTAGAGTGTGGACAGGAACGGACGGACGGACAGACAACAGACAGACGGACGGACGGACGGACAACATATATAATATATATATATATATATAGTATATACAGTATATATTGTGGATTTCCACCCGCCGGCGTGCGGACGACCGCTTCGAGCCAATGGCGGCCGCTCCTGCCACCGAACAGACAATCTAGTCGCAGCTTTCCGGATCAAACGCCGAAATCCCGCTACGGGTGTGTTTTTAAGCACACCACAGCCTAGTCAACATTCTACCCGCGCTCCAGGGTCAATCGCCAAATTGTCGATATACCAATTAATCGCGCGGGCAGACTACCGAGAGACTGTACCTCAACGGGGCCGCTTGGAAACGAGCGCTTAAGCAGCTCGCTTCGTTTTGGGATAACCGAGCGGGGTATTTATCGCGCAGCCCCGTTGGACCCGATTATATTATAGGTATTTAACAACCAACTATATTCCGAGTGCAATATGGCAGTTCAATTCGGGAAAGGACGCAACGAACGGGTGAACATGTGAACAAGCACATTTATTTCACAAGACACATATGCAGGCATGCACGTCAATCAATGCAGCAATGGCAATCATGCAGTTATGTATGCAATCAAGGAGAGCACACATGCAATTATGTAACATGTAAGGGACAAACACGAGCAATGCAAAAGAGCTACTACCGTCTAACTATTATGTACACACTTAACAGTTCTACTTACGGACATGGCGCCACAACCTTCATTCAAAAGAAACAAAGAAAAACCCCAGGAAAGACGAGGGGTAGACTGGACCTCTTGGGTCTTTATTTCACGGAGCTGTGATGACCGCAGAAGCTCCGCGAGGCCGGGCTGGTTACCTTCACCTTCGAGGTGCTCGCTGGGGCGACCCGCGACGTCCCGTCCTCACGGCAGCTGTCGTGACGCGGTCCGGCCAGGCCTCGTTTGACGGCCCGGTGATTCGGGCCCAGCCGGCAGCGCCTCAGAGGATTGAACGGGTCTTTTGCTCTCTTAGAGTTGATGCTCTCTTTAAGAGCCCGTCGTCCCTCAGCGCCGCTCGGACTGTCCCGAAGCCCGATCACCTCGGACCGGTCGGTGCTGGCTGGCGACTCTCTCCGGCTCTCCCCACGTCCCGCACACAAACGCGCAGTTCTGCGCGGCACGACTGGCTTGGCCGCGTCTCAGCTCCCGTCTCCTCGGCGAACCCAGACCTCCACTGGACTCGAACCTTGCTCTTCACACCACTCCAAACCCCGACCGACTGAACTCGACTGAACTGCGAGCTTGGCGCTCTGCGCGCCGTTTTATAGGGTTCCGTGAGGCGAGTCTGATCTCCGCTCTTTCACCTCTGACCCCACTGGCTCCGCCCCTCTTGATCTCCTGATCCGAATTCCGAGGCTTAGCTCGGAGCGAGCGGCACGTGTTTGAAATCACCGTCGCTGGCGCCCACAAAGGAGAGCGGACGTTGTGGAGATCACCGGCCCTGCACAACGAGGAAACCCCCGCGTTGTTTGCAGCGATCTCGCCGTGGCCGGCGCAAAGATGGGGCGTTTGCGGAGTTGAAGGTGAAGCGATGTTGGTCGTTGTTGGTTATTGGGGAGATGTGGTTTAGGAGATGGTGGCTGTGGTTGGCGTTGTGAAGAAGGTGGTTGGTATTGGCGTTGTGGAGAAGGTGGTTGTGTGAAGGCGGTTGTGGAGGAGGTGGTTGTGTGAAGGCGGTTGTGAGAGCGATGTTGGTGGTGGAGTGGTTGTTGTGAAGCAGTTGAGAGCGATGTTGGTGTTGGAGGTGGTTGTTGTGGAGTGGTTGGTCCAAAATAACGATAGCAAAAGAATAACGGCTAACTCAAAGATCACAGCCCGGTTACACGAATAATTCCCTTAGACATCGGTGGGGAAATCTATCTGAACACAGACTTATCGACATAACTGATCAAAGGACCTATATGGTGCTCTGCGAATTCCACAGCCGTAACAATATATTGTTATGGCTGTGGAATTTGCAATACACCAGAAAGGTCCTCAGGTTAGATATATCGATAAGTTCATGTGTAGTTAGTCCACACCCGTTGTTTAGAGGGAATATGTGCGATTCATCCGGGCTGCGATCCTTTGAGTTAGCCATTTTTCTTCTCTATCGTTATTTTGACCAATAAGCCCGCCAACAACTCAAACACCACCACCTTCGCCTCTTTACCTCCACAACTCCAGCCCGCAAACATCGCTTCACCGCCATTCTCAAACGACGCCCGCCACAAACCAAACCACCACAGCAAACCCCCCACCACCTTCGCCTTTTCCTTCCCACAACCGCCAACACAACCACCTGCCAACACCGAACGTCGTCCCGTTCAGGGCCCGTTCGGTAATTGTTGCCGAACGCGTCGAGCCGCGAGTACAAATGGATGCCTTTACGGGAGAGGAAATTCGGATCAGGAGAGGCTCACGCCCCTTTTTGCCCGACCAACGGCTAAACGTCGGGTGGTGTGGCCCCGCCCCAAGCGCGATGCATGTGGACTCCTTTTAGGAGGGAATTCGGATCAGGAGAGGCTCACGCCCCATTTTGCCCGACCAATGGCTAAACGTCGGGTGGTGTGGCCCCGCCCCCAAGCGCGATGCATGTGGACTCCTTTTAGGAGGGAATTCGATCAGGAGAGGCTCACGCCCTTTTTGCCCGACCAATGGCTGAACGTCGGTGGCGTGGCCCCGCCTCCAAGTGCATTTTGATCCGCGAATTAGATACACGCTCCTCCGGTCTATAAAGACGCGAGCACAAGGCGACTCGCGCGGGGGGGGGGCGTCGTGCCGAGTGTTGTGTTGGGTTGTGCTGAGCTGTGCGGTGCTGTGCTGGCTGGGCTGGTCGAGTCAAGACGAAGGTCGTCGTTGGGGTTGTCGTTGCCGGGTCGAGGGACGAGTCGCGGAGTGAAGCAGGGACACGGAAGAGGACTCAGGGCGAGAGTTCGCCGGAGTCGGTGCGGTCCCGAGACCCCGCTAGCGGGACGGAGCGTCCGCCATTCCCCTCTCCCGACCCCAAGCATCAACAATTCCCCCCCCCCCATCCGCGCTGAGATAGCGCCGGTAACCCCGTCCGTTCCCCAACCCAACCGTGGTGCCGACCAACACGTGCCTGCGCAACGCATGCCAAAGGAGCTCATCTACCATACAGGGGCACGGTCAGGCGCGTTAGCGCGCGCATTGCGGCTAGCCCGCCATGCGCCACGAGGGCGCGGGTAAGACCCCTTCGGTCTCGTGGACCTGGCCGATCACCCAGGTCCCACGTTCATTTGGTCCACGGACCTGTCTGCCTCCTTGCCTGTGAGCGTGGCTTGTATTTTCTTGCTTTTGGTGTAAATGTGTGTGTGTGGCGCCAGTCTATTAAGTAAACCCGTATAAGTGCTTGTACATTGCTTTATTCGGTTTTAACTCTGTGTTGTGTTCTTGCTATAACTGTAAATACGTGCTTGTCTGAGTGTGAATTAAAAGTGCTTGTCAAACTGTTTCCCGTTTCGTTGCGTCCTTTCCTGGTTGACATTTCCATCTTGCATCACGTAAGGGATTGGTAGTGGGTTGAAACACCTGATAAGTAAAACTGAACCGTCGAGGTCGGCGATAACTCCGCTCAGTTATCCCTTTAGCACGGAACGAGCCGCTTAAGCGGTTCGTGTCCGAAGTCGACTTGCGGCGTGGTACAACTCCTCGGTACACTACCGCGCACGGGTACTTAGGTATATCGACATTCAGCGATTCACCCTATTTCGCGCGGGTAGAATGCGGACTGGTTTGTGGTGAGGTTAAACCCCCACCCGTGGCTAGCTCCTTGGCGGTAGTTCCAGGAGGTCACGACTGAATTGTCCGTTCCGGTGGGCGACGCGTCGCGATTTGAGTTACGTGGCCGATCGCACGCCATTCGTAATATATATATATATATATATAATATATATATATATATATATATCGGGCGTATAAAAAATAGTGTGGTAGATTAAAACATTAGAAAGGAAAAAATAACTTGCCAAAAATTTTAACATTTCCACACTCACGCTCACGCCGGGGGTATCGCTATAGCTCTCTTGTTCTTCGAACAGGCGAGCTAAAAAAAATGGGTTCTTGCATGTCTTGAAATTACATTTTTACATTCGCATCTAGATTTCTTTCCTGAAACCTTGGCGTCAATGAGTGACAAGCAGGGGGAACACTTGCATCAAGGCATTCAGGCATTGAAAAATCTATTCCAAGGTTTTTGGAATGAAAGTATGCTGGCAGACTCCTGCTGGATGTTGGATCGCAACAATCCAGACAAAGTTTACAAAAGAAAATCATACTCGCAAGGTTTTTAAGTTGCTATACATTAATTTTTTTCATAAGTGCGGACTGTATAAATTTAACCAAGTGTATGGTGTGAATAACATTTTTGGGAATTATCCTGAAAAATAAATAAAGTTGTAACATTAACTTGCCTAATGTGTGATTATGACCTAAATTGTGCGGAAATTAACACCAGTCATATTTTGATAACTGGATGTGCTCGAAGAAAACCAAAAACAGATTTGGAATCAGCATCCAAAATCATCTCTGTTGACAGAAAATAAAATGTTGAAAAGTTTGTTTACATCTTTGATGAGAGAAAAAAAAGTTTGATTTGGTCGAACAGGGTAATCTTATACCGTCGTGGCCAAAAATATTGGCACCCTTGCACTATTTTCAAATAACGCACCATTTCTTCCAGATAATTATTGAAATTAAAATATCTTTTGGTATCCACATATGTATTTCTTTGGTTTGCAGTGGAACAAAACAAAAAAGCTGAAAAAAATTACCAAATCTTAGCTTATTCCACACAGAAATCCTAAATGGCCTGGACAATATGATTGGCATCTTTTAGAAGTTGTTAGAAATAATGAGATTACAAGCAGGTGATTCTCCTTTACTAAGGAAATGAACTCATCTGTGGTGAGTTGCAATATAAAAATTACTCATTCAACGAGTTTGAACAGAGAAAAGGAGTCATTCTGTTGTTTTGTGTCACTGTGTGTAAGCAATGAGCATGGAAAAAAAGAAAGAATACCAGAGAATTGTCTGAGGAGGTCAAACACAAGATTGTAGCCATGCATGGACAATCTCAAGACTACAAGTCCATCCCCAGAGATCTTGATGTTCCTGTCTCCACCATACTCAATGTTAGCAGGAAGTTTAAGGCCCATGGCACTGTAGCCAACTTCCCTAGACGTAGCCGCAAGAGAAAACTTGATCCTAGATTGCAGTGAAGGATTGTTTTAATGGTGGAGAAAGCACCTTGATCAACTGCCGAACAGATTCAAGCTGACCTTCAGACACAAGGTACAACAGATTCAACTCGCACCATCTGTCGCCAACTCAATGAAAGGGGGTTCTATGGTAGGAGACCCAGGCAGACCACACTGCTGAGAGAGAGAGACATAAGAAAGCCTGACTGGAGTTTGCCAAAACACACCTGAACAAGCCAAAATCCTTCTGGAGAATTTCCCGGGACAGATTGAGACCAATTATATCTTTTTTGGTAAAGCACATCATCTCTGTTTACAGAAAATAAAATGAAGCCTTCAAAGAAAAGAACGCCTTCCCTGCAGTCAAACATGGAGGAGGTTCAGTGATGTTTTGGGGTTGCTGTGCTGCCCCTGGCACTGGGTGCCTTGAATGTGTGCATGGCATCATGAAATCAGATTACCAAGGCATTTTGGAGCGAAATGTTCAACCAAGTGTCAGAAAGCTGGGTCTCCATCGAAGGTCTAGCGGCAGGACAATGATCCCAAACACACTTCAAAAATCACCCAGGAATGGTTCAAGACAAAACGCTGGACTGTTCCAAACTGTTCCAGTGTTCCAGTGGCCAGCAATGAGTCCAGATCTAAATCCCATTGAACACACATGGGGAGATCTGAAAACAGCAGTTGGGAGAAGGCACCTTTCAAATCTGGGAGAACTGGAGTAGCTTGCACAAGAAGAGTGGGTCAAACTGCCTGTAGAGAAGTGGAGGAAGCTCATTCATGGCTATAGGAAGCACTTGACTGCAGTTATTTTGTCCAAAGGCTGTGCTACCAAATATTAGGTTGAGTAAGTTGAGAGTGTCAATAATTTTGTCATTGCCATTTCTATTAATTTCCTGATTTTAAAGGATATATTAAGTTCCAACTCAAAAACAAAGATTCTGTAGTATTAACAGTGAAATACAGAATTGTGGAGACCAAATAATTTTGTCAATTTCAACTTATTTTTACAGAAAATTGTGAGTTATTTGAAAAAAGTGCAGAGGTACCAATATTTTTGGTCACGACTGAAAAAAGCAGCTCGTCTTCCCCAACATTGTTGTTTCTGATCCCCCCACTAATTTTTCTTCACCCAAATTGAATGTTGACGTCATGGTTGGAGCATCCGCTCCGAGTCTGGGAGGTCAGTGGTTCAAACCGCAGCCGAGTCATACCAAAGACTTGAAAAATGTTACATGCTGCTTCTTTGCTTGATGCTCAGCATTTAAAAGGATAGAGCATGGACAAACAACACTTGGAAGGCAATGGCAAACCACCCAGTATGACCCGTGCCAAGAAACTGCTTTGGCAGCACCAATGCACTGTAAAGTGTACGTTACAGGTTTGGTTTTCTTTGAAGGCTCACGGCCTTATGACGCACATCGAGCATGAGGTGAAGAGTAATTCCAGAAAACTGAGAACATTCTAGCATTGTCGAGGCAAAGGGGCAGAACCAACACCACCTCCATTGATCGGCGCCAAGCAAATAAAGCTGGCCCATGTCACTGCACAGGGAATCAGACAGTTAATAAAAAGGCCACCCCAAAATCTATTTAGTTTCAGTTCCTCATTCCAGAGCAGTGCAGAGGCCAGTTTCTCCTCAAGTTCCTTGAGCAGTTCCTCAGTCATTCATGAGGGAGCTCTTGGCATCCACTAATCTTCTGCTGGAGAAGTGGGTCTTGAGAAGCGGGTCGTTCTTTGGACACGAGGTGGGTTGCACGCTCTGCTGTGGTGTCCCCTTTACCTCTCACAGCGCTGTGTGGCCCATTTGGTGGAGTCGAGGCTAGCAAGCTGAACGCCAGCAGGAGGATCATGCAATCGCACATGGGTTGCAGCCGGTATTTCTTTGTCTCGTGCCACTCTCCATTGTACTTTGTCAGCTTCTTGAGGCCATAAGGATAGATAAGTTATGGTCCTGTCCATACGAATCCCCTGGATGCATAATTTTGGTTTTTATAATTGTTAAAGATCATTGAAATTGCCGATACACGTTTTCTCTCCCCTGCCAATTTTAACGGACATTTTTTAATTCACTGGGTCTCTTTCGAGTTATTTAGACAGTGGCAGTCACTGATTTTGAATTGGGGATTTGCTACAAATCCTTTGAGAGGATATTCAGATTTTGGAGCACTTAACACTCATAACTAAATTCACCTCCTCGCCGGCTGAAGAACTTCAGCTTGGGTTCCATCTTGGATGAGGACTGCAATGAGGTGAGGTGCCGAGCGCGCTGCCTGATCAGCCACCCAACAGAACCAGGTATAGGCAAAGCAAGGCCCTTTATCCAGTTTGGAGTGTCTTGGACCTTTTGGCCGTTGTAACATTGGTTCATCAGGATTGGGATCCGGCGACCGTAACATTATTATTAAATCATTTCTGCTTTCACAACCCAAACACAATACAGAACCTTCAACATGATCAGTTCCTTTGTCAGGCCAGGCTAGTCTTCTGGGACTGCCACTGGTAACATACAACCCAATGCGACCTACTGCATTGTCGGGTTATCGGCGACTAAACTGACACCCCTCACTGGCTCTGCTCGTGGGGAGGATGACTAACACCCTGACAGGACTAAAAACAACACCTGACAAAGGGCGGCTGAGCTCCCATCGGGAGCCAACGGCCATCCAGTACGGAGATGTGTTGTCTTCTAAAAAATACCCAATGGGGGTAGGAAAATTCATTTTTCCACCTGGCCTTCTTACCCCCTCCTGCACAGTGGTCCTGTGAAGAAGTTTCTTCATTCAGGACTAGGTGAAGGTTTTGCCAGTTTTTCCTCGTCTTCTTTTTCTCAGTAGTCCCACACATTTTGTAGCTCTCAGCCTTGTTTAGGGTGAATATCAATTAAATAAATTACATATATAGTATAATATAATATATATATATATATATATTATATATACACACACTGTATGTAACAATCTTTGTGGTAACCAAAACCATAATTCATACATTCTTCTTTTAATACTAAAACATTATTATATAGCAATGAAATGGGAATAAATGCTGACATAAAATTTGAAATGCTCTATACCTCTTTCATTACTTTCATATGGTTCATAATGATGTTGATTTCAAGTTTGTTTTTTAACTACTTGGTAATTGGGTGTCTAAAAAAAAAAAAAAAAATGACCGATTCAACAGTCAATCATTAGATTTCTTTATGGTTCAGAGTAATATCCACACTTTTTTGTTCTTCCTTCTAAACCCAATGCAATGTCCATGATGCTCAGCACATGGTACAAACCCGCCAAATGCATCAAGTATTACTTCTGGTAGATGCTTGTGCTCTTGCAAACTCATGCCTCTTTCCCATTTCCTCTTTCATGAGAAAAGCAAGCAATTACTTTAAAGCACAATTTGGAATGTAAACAAACTTCAAAATGAAGCCATTATTGGTGTAAGGGGGATGAGGCGGAAGATGAGAAATAAGTTTGTGCATTTATCTGACAATCTCAATATTTAATATATTTAATTGCTATTTGATACATTTTAGTAATATAACAGTTCATGTTTTTAAATTTTATACTCATGGATTAAAAAATTTTGTTGCATTATATTACTACAGCTAACAGATGAAAAGAATCAACATAAAGAAACCTCACACAAAACTAGTCCAATCAACTGCTACTCGCTACTACTAAATTGAAATTAGAATTACTGCTACGCTACTGGTATGCAGAGGTCAGCGTCAGCACGTCAGCAGCTAGCACTACAGATATAAAGAAACCAAATGTCCCAAACTATATGCACTCTAATTGGAATTATCCTGCTACTTATGGGCAGGTCAGCCCAGGTAGCACTGTTGATTGATGACCTGAGCACCCAAACTCATCAAGAAGGTTCTGGCTCTGGCATGTGGGAAGCAGTTCAAAAAACGAGGATTGCACCGATAGTGAAGGAGTGGTAGTTTTGAATGTGGGATCAATGGGGGGGAGGGGGAGAGAGTCGAGGTGGTGGAGATGATGTTGAGAAAAAGGTTGGAAGTGTTGTGTGTGCAGGAGACCAGATGAAAAGGAGACAGGGCGAGGAGGTTGGTAGGAGGAAACAAACTGTTGCACATGGGTGGGGATTAAAGGAGTACTGGCGTGGTAATAATAGTGTCGGAAAAGATTAGCAAGCAGGTGGTCAGAGTGAAAGATGAGAGGGATGGATAGTTACGGAATGGTTGGTGGTACAGAGAAAATAGTGTGAGTTATGTCAGTATATGGGCAAACACGGGAAAGGACTTGGGTGGATAAGCAGGAATTCAGGGATGCACTGGAGAGGATGATGGGAATGGTTGAATGGATGTGAGGCTGTGATTTGCGAGGGACTTTACACGTACATGTGAGAGTAGCAGAGCTGGGTGAAGAGGAACGTTTTGGTAAATTTGGTTGGGAAACGAGGCATAGAGAGGGCCGAGAGCTGGTGGAGCTGGTAGCGAGGAATGGGATGGCCATAGCTGGTTATTCTTTCAAAAGTGGGAAAGCCACAATTATCTATAGGAGTGGACAACATAGAACAGAACTGGATTTGGTGGTGGTAAAGAAGTGACATTTGTGCACGGTTAAGGATTGCAAGACAGTGGCAGGAGAGTACGTTACCACCCAGCACAAGCCTGTGGTGTTTGTGGTGTGGATGAAGAAAAGGAGGGAGGTTAAGAGCAGGGCTCAGAAGATAATAAAGGTGGGGGAAGTGAATGGGAAATGTCATGGAGTACGAGGAGAGGTTGAGGACTCGGTATGAGCATCTTAGCGAAGGAGCGGAAGGTTTGGAGGAGGAGTGGAAGAAGTACAGAGAGGCATCTAGGGAATTGCAGAAGTTTTGTGTGGAAGGACATCAATAAGGGTGCATTTTTGAGATATAGAAACCAGTTTTTGTGGACGGAGAAGATAGCGAAGGCAGTTGATGAAAAGGAGGTGGTTTGGAAGAAGATAGAGATATCAAGGATTAGGGGCAGCCGGATGCATGGTTGCTGCACCTGCATGTGCAGAAGAAGAAAAGCACAAGGAGAGTGTGGATAAGGCGAGGAAAGATATGGATAAGCGTGGTGGGAGGAAGATGATATATAAATTGGCTCATGACAGGGATGAGGATGGTAAAGACATGGGGGTGGGGGGAGAGTGGGCGGTGATTAAGGATGGTGCCGGGAGGCTATTGACAGAGAGGGGGCAATGTTGAAGGTGTGGGAAGGATAATTCAAAGAGCTGTTGAACCAGGAAGGAAGCAACAGCGAGCTGGAGCTACCGTGTTATGTAGAAGGGAAAGGAGTTGATGGAGATCACAGAGGAGGAAGTGCAGACACCATTGAAGAGGATGGAGAAGGGAAGAGTGGCAGGTGTTGAGGTGTGTACAGAGATGATAATTGCAGTGGGAGAAGTCAGTCAGATGGACGAAGAGGCTGTTGAATGTATGAATGAGAGAGGGTTCAATTCCAGAGGAGTGAAGGAAAGGGTTAATTGTATCAATATAGAAGGGGAAGGGAGATGTTGAAGATCCGAGGAAGTACAGAAGCATTATGCTCCTCAATCGTGTCATGAAGGTACTGGAGAGGAAGGATAAGGATGAGGGTGGAGATGGAAATCGGAGAGGGCAGCAGGGGTTTCAAAAGGGTACGGGCACGACGGACGGGATGTTCATGTTGAGAAAGCTGATGAAGAAGAGGTTGGAGGTGTAAGGTGAGATGGCATTGAGATTTGTGGACCTGGAGAATGCCTATGACACTGTCCCGAGAGAGATGGTGATGCCGAACCTGAGTTTGTTGGGAGTGCAAGAATCAGAAGTTAGATTGGTGGAAGGGATGTACAAGGGAACATCGGGAAAAGTTTTGGTTGGTCCAAGGATGTCGGAGGAGTTCAGCGTGAACATAGGTTTGAGGCAGGAAAGCTCTTTTAGCCCACTTATGTTTATCATGGTGATGGAGCTGGTAAGCAGGAAGGTGAGTTTGAGGGTCGAGTCATACCAAGACTTGAAAAATGTTACATGCTGCTTCTTTGCTTGATGCTCAGCATTTAAAAGGATAGAGCATGGACAAACAACACTTGGAAGGCAATGGCAAACCACCCAGTATGACCCGTGCCAAGAAACTGCTTTGGCAGCACCAATGCACTGTAAAGTGTACGTTACAGGTTTGGTTTTCTTTGAAGGCTCACGGCCTTATGACGCACATCGAGCATGAGGTGAAGAGTAATTCCAGAAAACTGAGAACATTCTAGCATTGTCGAGGCAAAGGGCAGAACCAACACCACCTCCATTGATCGGCGCCAAGCAAATAAAGCTGGCCCATGTCACTGCACAGGGAATGACAGTTAATAAAAAGGCCACCCCAAAATCTATTTAGTTTCAGTTCCTCATTCCAGAGCAGTGCAGAGGCCAGTTTCTCCTCAAGTTCCTTGAGCAGTTCCTCAGTCATTCATGAGGGAGCTCTTGGCATCCACTAATCTTCTGCTGGAGAAGTGGGTCTTGAGAAGCGGGTCGTTCTTTGGACACGAGGTGGGTTGCACGCTCTGCTGTGGTGTCCCTTTACCTCTCACAGCGCTGTGTGGCCCATTTGGTGGAGTCGAGGCTAGCAAGCTGAACGCCAGCAGGAGGATCATGCAATCGCACATGGGTTGCAGCCGGTATTTCTTTGTCTCGTGCCACTCTCCATTGTACTTTGTCAGCTTCTTGAGGCCATAAGGATAGATAAGTTATGGTCCTGTCCATACGAATCCCTGGATGCATAATTTTGGTTTTTATAATTGTTAAAGATCATTGAAATTGCCGATACACGTTTCTCTCCCTGCCAATTTTAACGGACATTTTTTAATTCACTGGGTCTCTTTCGAGTTATTTAGACAGTGGCAGTCACTGATTTTGAATTGGGGATTTGCTACAAATCCTTTGAGAGGATATTCAGATTTTGGAGCACTTAACACTCATAACTAAATTCACCTCCTCCCGGCTGAAGAACTTCAGCTTGGGTTCCATCTTGGATGAGGACTGCAATGAGGTGAGGTGCCGAGCGCGCTGCCTGATCAGCCACCCAACAGAACCAGGTATAGGCAAAGCAAGGCCCTTTATCCAGTTTGGAGTGTCTTGGACCTTTTGCCGTTGTAACATTGGTTCATCAGGATTGGGATCCGGCGACCGTAACATTATTATTAAATCATTTCTGCTTTCACAACCCAAACACAATACAGAACCTTCAACATGATCAGTTCCTTTGTCAGGCCAGGCTAGTCTTCTGGGACTGCACTGGTAACATACAACCCAATGCGACCTACTGCATTGTCGGGTTATCGGCGACTAAACTGACACCCTCACTGGCTCTGCTCGTGGGGAGGATGACTAACACCCTGACAGGACTAAAAACAACACTGACAAAGGGCGGCTGAGCTCCCATCGGGAGCCAACGGCCATCCAGTACGGAGATGTGTTTGTCTTCTAAAAAATACCCAATGGGGGTAGGAAAATTCATTTTTCCACCTGGCCTTCTTACCCCCTCCTGCACAGTGGTCCTGTGAAGAAGTTTCTTCATTCAGGACTAGGTGAAGGTTTTGCCAGTTTTTCCTCGTCTTCTTTTTCTCAGTAGTCCCACACATTTTGTAGCTCTCAGCCTTGTTTAGGGTGAATATCAATTAAATAAATTACATATATTATATAATATAATATATATATATATAATATATATATACACACACTGTATGTACAATCTTTGTGGTAACCAAAAACCATAATTCATACATTCTTCTTTTAATACTAAAACATTATTATTATAGCATGAAATGGAATAAATGCTGACATAAAATTTGAAATGCTCTACCTCTTTCATTACTTCATATGGTTCATAATGATGTTGATTTCAAGTTTGTTTTTTAACTACTTGGTAATTGGTGTCTTAAAAAAAAAAAAAAAAAAATGACCGATTCAACAGTCAATCATTAGATTTCCTTTATGGTTCAGAGTAATATCCACACTTTTTTGTTCTTCCTTCTAAACCCAATGCATGTCCATGATGCTCAGCCACATGGTACAAACCCCCCAAATGCATCAAGTATTACTTCTGGTAAGATGCTTGTGCTCTTGCAAACTCATGCCTCTTTCCCATTTCTCTTTCATGAGAAAAGCAAGCAATTACTTTAAAGCACAATTTGGAATGTAAACAAACTTCAAAATGAAGCCATTATTGGTGTAAGGGGGAGAGGCGGAAGATGAGAAATAAGTTTGTGCATTTATCTGACAATCTCAATATTTAATATATTTATTGCTATTTGATACATTTTAGTAATATACAGTTCATGTTTTTAAATTTTATACTCATGGATTAAAAATTTTGTTGCATTATATTACATAACAGATATAAAGAAACCAAATGTCCCAAACTATATGCTACTCTAATTGGAATTATCTGCTACTTATGGGCAGGTCAGCCCAGGTAGCACTGTTGATTGATGACCTGAGCAACCCAAACTCATCAAGAAGGTTCTGGCTCTGGCATGT
>CM068952.1:145183765-145198919 GCA_035128595.1 Eptatretus atami
CTTTTATTAGACAAGGTCAGAGGTCAAGTTGACAATTTCGTAAGTACCAGTCTATGACTGCTTGTTACTTCCAAAATCTAAAGATTTTGTAAGTATATTGATCACTTCCGTCCTCTGTTTGTGTGTTTGTTTGTAGGCACGATAATCGAGAACGATGGAGAAGCTACCATAGTTACAAATTACACCACGTGATTCAGGAGGCGTGATGGCTAGCGCTGATTTAGATTTGCGTCAAAATCGGTCAAAGGTCAAGTCACCAGTGAGGTCAAAACATCAAAACTTAGCATAACTCGAGAAAGTTACCACAGTATTGTTGACGGAGCGTGAGTTTGGAAGATCGAGGTGTAAGTCGGCGGAATTTGTGTGTCAATTCGTGAGTTACGGCTGTTTTAAATTTCGTGTTCGCGCCCATGGTGCAGAACGCCTTGCCAAGTTGTAGCCGCGTTGTGTTTTTCGATAAAGATGGTGTTTAAAAGTCATTTTCATCCCAATAAAGCTTATCGTCGCATGCTGATCGCTAAAGCAGTCGGATGGTGTAAAGATTGTTTGTGATGGCCAAATATTACGTTTTATGACTTTGATAAAATAATATTAATTAATTCCGTAAATTGTGTGGAGAAATGGAGTATTTTTGCTTCGGTCGACGTACGAGTTCGTTTGAACTTCGATTTTAATTTTGTTCAGTTTTGCGATCGTTGGACGCTTAACACTCGGTTGGTCGAAATTCTGGTAAAATCGGATGTTTTGGAGACGTTTTAAGATTGTATAAAAAAATTCACCAGCCGCATCACGGCTCGTCAGTGGCGCAGCGAGCTCGAGCAGAGACGCGTCGTTGAGTCACGTAAAGGTTTTGCGTGTGTGCGCTGCACGTCATCGCGCTCGCCCGGCGTCCTTTCGAGCTGGGGGGCCGTCGAGTGTGCCTTTACGTTATTACGTTAATCCGCGGTAACGAGAAACGGAAGAAGCTACCAATGTCAATTACACAAGTGATTCAGGAGGGTGATGGCTAGCGCTGATTTAGATTTGGTCAATGGTCAAAGGTCAGGTCACAGTGAGGTCAAATCCAAAAAATTATAACTCGAGAATGGAAGAAGCTACCAATGTCAAATTACACACGTGATTCAGGAGAGTTGATGCTAGTGCTGATTAATTTTGGTCAAAATCGTCAAAGTCAAGTCACAGTGGGTCAAACATTCGATTTTTGATGGTTTGGTACAGAATCATCGTAGAAACTTCTGTTTGCGTCGCTACCTTCTCTAGAGACAGCTTTTATTAGATAAGTCAGAGGTCTAGTTGAAGATTTCGATAGATACCAGTCTATGACTGCTTGTTTGTTAGATTTCGCAAGTATATTGATGCTTCCGTCCTCTGTTTGTGTGTTTGTTTGTAGGCACGATAACTCGAACGAGACGAAGCTACCAATGTCAATTAACCACGAATTCAGGAGGGTGATGGCGAGCGCTTAGATTTTGGTCAAATCGGTCAAAGGTCAAAGGTCACAGTGAGGTAAACATCCAAACAAGCATCATAGACTGGTACTTACGAAATCGTCAACGTGACTCTGACCTTGTCTAATAAAAGCTGTCTAGAGAAGGTCGACGCAACCAGAAGTTTCTACGATGATTCTGTACAAAACCATCAAAAATCGAATGTTTGACCTCACTGTGACCTTGACTTTGACCGATTTGACCAAAATCTAATCAGCGCTAGCCATGGCCTAATGAATCACATGTTGTAATTTGACATGCTAGCTTCTTCAGTTCTCGAGTTATCGTGCAACAAACAAAACACAAACGACACACAACAAACACACAACAGAGACGGAGTCATCAATTATACTACAAATCTAAAGTTATAATCAGAACGGAAGAAGTCCAATGTCAATTACCCACATGATTGGAGCGGTGATGGCTAGCGCTGATAGATTTTGCGTCAATCGGTCAACTCAGATCACAGTGAGTCAAACATCCAAAAAATGATAACTCGAGAACGGAAGAAGCTACCAATGTAAATTACACCACTGATTCAGGAGTGATTGATAGCGCTGATTGGATTTTGGTTAAAATCGGTCAAGATCAAGGTCACAGTGAGGTCAAATCCAAAACTTCGATTTTTGATGGTTTGGTACAGAATCATCGTAGAAACTTCTGGTTTGTGCGCTCACTTCTCTAGAGACAGCTTTTATTAGACAAGGTCAGAGGTCAAGTTGACGATTTCGTTAGTTCCAAGTCTATGACTGCGTTGTTTTGTTTGTTTGCAGGATATCTCAAAAAGTTGTGGACAAATCCGCATAAAATTTTGTGGGCACGTTCGGTGTGTGACAAGGACGAACCGATTAGATTTTGGTGAAGATCCGGATCCGGATCAGATTACTATAATTTTTCAAGTGATTCTTCACCATTGAGAGATTGGGCCAAAAACAACAGACAGTATGTCACGTTATCTCAAAAAGTTGTGGACGGGTTTGGACGAAACTTAGTGGACACGTTGGGTGTGTGACAAGGAAGAAATGATTCAATTTTGTGAAGATCCAAATCCAGATCTAGATCCGATAATTTTTTAAGTGATTCTTCACCATTGAGAGATATGGCTAAACTAATATATAGCACGATATCTCAAAATGTTGTGGAAGGATTCAGATGAAACTTGGGGGACAGGTTGGGTGTGTGACCACGACAAATTGATTCAATTTTGATGAAGATCCGAATCCGGATCTGGATGTGAGAATTACTTAATTTTTTCAGTGATTCTTCTCCATTGAGAGATAGGGCCATAAACTCTAGATAGCATGATATTTCAAAAATGTATTGGGCCCACCATGTTCTCATGGATCAGGCATTACATGGTGGAGGTATGCACTCCACTGAGTGCCCTTGTAGTTGCATGATGCTTTCAAATCAAGCTTAACATATAGTCTTCACAAAATACTCCAAAGTGCTAAAGCTAAAAAATGCAGATAAAAATATGAATAAGTTCTATTAATAGAGAAAATCAGAAGATTCTCAGACGCATAAGTATTCAAACCCTTCACCTAATTAACCCTAAATCACTTCAGGAGCAAATTATTTGTTTGAAAGGTTACAAAATAAGTGTAATAGGATTCACCTGTGTGCAATCAGTGGTTTAACTTAAAAATAAGAGGGGCAATACCCCTGGGCGCTCATGTGGTTGCGGCTGGATAAGAAAACCAGGGAACCACTGGTAAGCGTGGATGACCCACAAAATGTAACAGAGAAGAAAGTAAATACCTATGGATTTTTTTTTTAATGCAGTGAAAAAATTGTACAAATCATGGGTGATGAAGGCTGTGATCAAGTTTCATCGAAATAATGTGTGTAGTTTCTGAGAAGAAAGCAAATACCTATTTTGAGGGGCAACCTCCCCGTAAATCCCCTTAGGGTCTGATTCTTTTTAATGCTGCGATGAACAAACTTTGGTACATACCGGGTAATGAAGGTTGTGGTGAAGTTTCACCGAAATTGTGTGTGTAGTTTCAGAGAAGAAGTTGCAAGTGTTTGTGGACGGACTGACTGACTGACTGACTGACTACACGCCATCCCATAAGCTTCCCGGAACTATGTTCCAGGTGAGCCAATTAAGCTTCCCCACTTGTATAAGGAGTTTTAAGGTGCAACCACTTGTGTTCAAGGTCAACCCAGCAAGGCAAACATGAAGACCAAGGCGTTTTCCAAAGAAGTTAGACAAAGTGGTGGAGAAGCACCGTTCAGGAGAGGGTTATAAGAAGATTTCAAAGTCACTCATTATCCCTTTGAGTATGGTGAAATCCCTCATTAAGAAGTGGAAGACGTATCATACCACCCAGATTCTACATAGCCCAACTAAACTCAGCAGCCGGGCAAGCAGGAAACTGGGTAGGGATGTCACTGTAAATCCAACAATGACTTTGAAATATATGCAAATCTCCATATCTGAGATGAGGTCAGTGTTCATTAATCAACAATATCCCGTTCCCTTCATGGGCAGGTGGCAAAAAAGAAGCCATGACTCAAAAATATGCATCTAAATTCTAAAAGCTCGTATGGAGTTTCCAAAAAAAAACATTAACGATACTGTAGGCATGTGGAGAAATGTTTTGTGGTCAGCAAGACAAAAATTAAACTTTTTGGTCTAAATTCAAAGCGTTACTTCTGGCATAAGCCAAACACTGCACATCACCCAGTCAGCTCCATCCCTACTGTCAAGCATGGTGGTGGCAGCATCATGTTATGGGGATGCTTTTCATCAGGCAGGCACTTGGCAAGTTTGTCAGGATAGAAGGGACAATGGACGGTGCAAAGTACAGGAGAATCCTTGATTTTTTGAAGCCTTTTTTTGTTTTTTTGAAGTCTAATGAAGCCAACAGCCTAATAATAGTACAGGAGAATCCTTGATGAAAACCTGCTTGAGTCAGCCATGAATCTGAAACTGGGTAAGAGATTCACATCTCTTACATGCTGTACATCTCTAACAGCAAACAATGATCCGAAATACAAAGCTAAAGCCACTCTGGAGTAGGCTGGAAACAAGAAGAAAATAAATGTTCTTGAGTAGCCCATTCAAAGTCCTGACTTGAACTCAATTGAACATTTTTGGTGAGACTTGAAGATTGCAGTCCATCAACGATCACCATCAAACTTCACAGAACTAGAGCAATTTTCACATGAAGAATCGGCAAAGATTTCACCATCTCACTGTGTAAAGCTGGAAGAGACCTTCCCCAACAGACTCACAGCTGTAATTTCTGTCAAAGGTGCTTCCAAGTATTAATTCTTATCCATCCAAGATATTGTTGAGGTTCTGTGAAGCCAGCACTCCCCCAGAGCAATAGCACCCATCATCTCGTGATCCCAAGACAGTTATTTCATTTGTATTCGTTTAGTTAGCCCTTTCCACATGTCTAGTGGGTAAATAGGACAAGATGTGTTGCATAGGGCTTTTAGTTAGGTCTTCAATACCCCCATTCTTCGAGTGATTTTACTTTACTTTACCTCGAACCCCGAGTCTGCAACAATATTCTAGTTCTGTATTTTCAATTAATTTTCTGAAATTTGTCGAATTTGTTTTCCACTTGGAAGTTGTGGGTTACAATATGTAAATAAAGGTGGGAAAAGTCTGATTTAATGCAATTTCATTCCAGGCTAAAAGGCAACAAAAGGTGAAAATTTTGAAAGGGGGTGTTGACCTTCTATAGGCACTGTATGTGTTGCAAATGTGTTGGAAATGAGTTCATACAAGTTATTTTTAGCTCGCACACCTGAGTAACCATCCTCACGCACCTCACAGGGCAGACACTACTTCACGTCCTCTATTGAAACCCTTATAGGTGGTGGCGTGGGGGTAGTGGCACCTCCTGGAGGCTTGGAGAAGGGCACACCACTTCCAGTGCCATAATCCTTTTGCTGTGGCTATCACACTATCTGCCTACCCAGTGCAAGCTGTGTCTTGTTCCACTCCCAATGTAGGGTCCAACCGCAGGGAGTAACAAAATAATAATAAAAATAATAATAATAATAATAATAACAACAGAGGGAGGAGGAGGAGAATATAGGGTATGTGGGACATTGTAGCCAGTCCAATACAGTATACCCAAAAGTTCTCACATGACCACACGCATACAATCAGGACATACGCAAGTATGCATGGTGTTTCACAACAGCCCAATAATAGAGTTCTCCAGTGCTTCCCACACAAGTGTATACACACATGCATGTACACGCACACACTAAGAATAATAAAAATAAGCATAACACCACAAAAAATAATAATGACATTCCACACAAGCACAAAATACTGTTGCGGGCCGGAGGTCCGGTGGCGAGAACGACCGCTAGGTGGAGAAAGTTACGTCGTCTCCCACCAGACTCCCGGAATTGTAGGCCGTCGCTCACGGATAATTCCATGAGGCGGCGGATCGCTTAACCAACCGTGGATGCCAATACCTCACCTCCACCGCGTAGCGTAGGGTCTTTTTGTCTAGAACCAATTTACCTAATTAACCACGCAGTGTCCGTCTACCTGGGAACCAGCCCGGTCACATCTTGCCCGAACCGGATCACACTACCAACTACCTTTCCGGTTCGGATGCAGCCGAGCAGACCCGCCAAGAACGTACCGGCTAGGATGAACAGATTATCGGGTATAAAAACCCGGCTAAACTCAGATCCGAACCATGCTGGACCAATGAAGGAAAAGACGAAAACGAACTGGGAACATTTCTAATAATGGTTTATTTACAATAGGACTCAGAGTAGACGTATCGCGGATATAGAGGCAAGATTTACAATGAACACACTTAAACAGTTCCACTTAAAGACGGCGCCACACACCAGACACGAAAATAAACCCAGGTGTATTGCAAAGACCCCCGCAGCCAGAGAGGGAGGTGAGCTGAGGTCACAGTTCTTTTGGGGTACCTGCACGTTGAGGGAAGGGATGCTCCATGGTGCGGCACCTGCCAGTGGTCGTGCAGCTCGGCCAGAGCCATACGCGCGGAGACCGTATCTGCTCTGCTCCACCGGGCTCCTTCGCGAGTCCGAGACGGGGATCAGGACCGCCGACAGGACCCACGAGAGACCCGGTCAAGATCGGGCGCCATCGAACCAGCGCAACAGACGGGCCGCCGAGGCGAGACACGGGCAACCCTCCGAGTCACGACCTCCTTCTTTCTTTGGCAACCCGCGACTCCAACCGTCTCACTCCAACCCTGTCTCGCTCCAACGCTGCTTCTCTCCAACCTCAGACTCCAGCTAACACGGCCGACCCACACAGAATCTCTCTCTCTACCCTCTCAGGATGGTGCCGTAATTTATCTCCCAGCCAAGGACTCTACGCTGAGGATCGCTTCATAATTTATAGATCTCTCTCAGCGGGAGGGGCCTTGGTGAAGCTGACGCCACTGTCCGCCCTGATTGGACAGGGCCTCCATGGGTCCGCCCTTTCTGGGCAGGGTTTCGCCCCCCCCCCCCCCACACACCACCATGCGTGTCTGGACTCATCAAGAAGCCACAACACAAATATTTTGCCCTGGCAAATGGGCCTTCGGATACAGCAGGTGGACAGTGGATCGTGATGGGGGATGGGACAATAAAGATTTATTATCCTAACTAAAAAACAATCGCAACGCACCCCTTCGATGTCCCACTAAACACGAGGAGGGAATCTGTCTACACATATACTTATCGGAATAACTAACTTTGGGTCAGCTGTATGTTTGAATGCATACGGTTCCTAGAACCGTAACAATACAGTGGATTATTGAAGGATTTGGACCAAAATATTGTTGCGAATTCGCGCCCGTCGGCGTGCGGACGGCCACGTAACTCGGATCGCGGCACGTCGCCCACCGGACGGACAATTCAGTCGTGACCCTCCGGGAACTATCGCCCGGAGCCAGTCACGGGTGGCCTTTCGACCTCACCACAATCGTGCCAATCGGCCACCCGCGTAGGATAGGGTTGTTCGCCAAACTCGACCTACCTAAGTACCCACGCGGATGGTAAACCGGGCGATCGTACCTCGCCGCAGGTCGACTCCGGACACGAGCCGCTTGGGCGGCCCGTTCCGTACTATCGGGATAACCGAGCGGTGTTATCGTCGACCTCGACGGTTCAGATTATTTACCGGGCGTTTTGCACCCACTACAACCCTTTACGTGAAGCAGGATGGAGGGTCAATGAAGAAAAGACGAAGCGAAACGGGAAAACAGTTCACACAATGCACATTTATTCCGCGGCACACGAGCACACATATAGCACGTATTTACAGCCACAATTAGCAAATGCACATATATCAATTTAAGACAAAAAACATAATGCAAGCAACGCAGAGCTACGACCGACTAAACGCGAACACTCGGCAACACTTATACAGTTCTACCTTAACAAGACACGGCGCCACAACACGCATTCACACCTAAGCAAAGAAAAGACCCCCTCAAAGGCAAGGAGTCAGACTGGGCCCGTGGGCCTAATGGCGCGTGGAACCTGGATGAGCGGCCAGGTCCACGAGACCGAAGGGTCTACCCGCGCCCTCGTGGCGAGCCGCAAAATGTCGCTGCACGGCGGTTTCGTGGGCACCTGCTGGTGTAAAGTGGGAACGGGGCCCCCTTGTCGCACTCTCCAGCGCGGGGGAAAGGGGGAATTGTTGATGCTCTGGGGAGGGAGTATGGCTGGCTTGCTCGAGTCCCGCGATGCGCGATTCAACGCGACCGTCGCTGACTTCCTCGTCCCGACCCGAGCCTCCAGGTTCTCCTCAGCCGATCTCCCTCCGCAGCCGTTCGCCTCCGTAGCCGTTCGCCTCCGTAGCCGTCTGCCCACTTCTGCTTCGAGCTCCGTCTCCCGACTCTGCCCCACCGATACTGCTTCGAGCTCCGTCTCCCGACTCTGCCCCACCGATACCGCTTCGAGCTCCGTCTCCCGACTCTGCCCCACCGATACCGCGCCTCGAGCTCCGTCTCCCGACTCTGCCCCACCGATACTGCCTCGAGCTCTGTCTCCCGACTCTGCCCCACCGATACTGCCTCGAGCTCCGTCTCCCGACTCTGCCCCACCGTACTGCTCGAGCTCCGTCTCCCGACTCTGCCCCACGCATACTGCCTCGAGCTCCGTCTCCCGACTCTGCCCCACCGATACTGCCTCGAGCTCCGTCTCCCGACTCTGCCCACCGATACTTGCCTCGAGCTCCGTCTCCCGACTCTGCCCACCGATACTGCCTCGAGCTCCGTCTCCCGACTCTGCCCCACCGATACTGCCTCGAGCTCCGTCTCCCAACTCTGCCCCACCGATACTGCCTCGAGCTCGTCTCCCGACTCTGCCCACCGATACTGCTCGAGCTCCGTCTCCCGACTCTGCCCCACGATACTGCCACGATTCGCCTTGCGCTCGTCTTTTTATCGGCTCAGGAACCCACATATGCAAATTCTCGGATCCAAACGACCTCAGGGGCGGAGCCACGCTCGCCGATTGGATGGAGAAAAAGGGGCGTGTATCTTTTCCTGATCCTCAAATTTGCATATCCCGATTTCCGTCAGGCGCGTCTGGAGGCGGGGCCAAGCCGCCCGCGCTTCTAATTGGATGGATCAGATGTGGGCGTGTAGCATTCTGATCCGAATTCTCCTCGGAAAAACGCCATCTGCACTCGCGGCTCGCGTGTATCGCTGCAGATAGCCGCGACGCTCGGTGTCCACAGGTGGTGCGGGAGTGGCCGTAGGAGAAGGTGGTGGAGGGTTTTCGGCGGTGTCCGATGGCCATGGCGCTGTTTGGAATGGCGGTGATGTGAGGTTTGCGGTAGCGAGTGGTGAAGGTAGGTTGTGGCTGCTGGCGTTGTTGTTGTTGTTGGCGTGGTTGGCTCAAAACAAAGGTAGAACAGAAAAACGCCTAACTCAAAGGATCGCAGCCCGAATGAAACACATTAATTCCCTCTAAACAATGGGTTGTGGGCTAACTACACATGTACTTAAGAAATATATCTCACCTACGGGACCTTTATGGTGTAATGCGAATTTCCACAGCCGTAACAATATAGAGATATCAGGGCCAAAGCAAAAATAAAGTGACAATTTGGGACCAAACTTTTTTTTAAAAACTAATGGATCAACATCTTCACTCCTAGTTGTGTCAATAAGTTGGTTTTTGTTAAAATTCTGACTACTTAACCTTTTGTTTGCCAGTACTGTATCTGCACTGACACACTTTGGGAAAAAAATGTCACCTGTCAGGATCTGTGTTGATCCCAAACACCAACTTCTTTGAATCACAAACTTTGCTTGCAGCCAGTAAGAAAGTCCCATCACCTGCATGAACAAAAATATTCATTATTTAAAATAAGAAGTGCTTGCATGCATACAGGGACAAGCATGGACACACCCACACAAACATATCAGGATGCCGAGTAGGAAAAATGAAACATAAATACACAAGTATGAAATACAGACAAACACACAAGTAGTCACATTATATTTGAACAAATGTGTCACAAATTGGCTTTAAATGTTTTTTTAGCATACCCCCTGCAGATATCACAGCATCAGCCCAGTGCACATCATCTTCACAGTAGTCTTGCCTTTGCACCTTTCTGACTTCTGCACCATTTGTTCTAACACACCAAGAGAGAGAGATACCAAAATTGGGCCATCACACAGTCACCAAAATTGTTGATTACCAATGCACACAAAAGTCAACCATCCAACCAGTACAATAAGTGCTCTCACAAGCACCGATTAGCTGCACACATTCCCCTCAACACTCTTCCATAGCACCACACAAATAAATGAGAACGGCACTCAGTCGAGCGCATACCTCCGCCAGGCTGAACAGTTTGCATTTTGTATCCAACCGATATGCCGGATCCGAACTTTCACCGAAATCGAATCGATTCGTCCTTGTCACACATTCAACATGTCCACCGAGTTTCATCCGAATCCGTATGCAACTTTTTGAGATATCCTATTCACAGACAGTCAGACAAACAAACAAACAGACAGGGCTGAAGACATAACCGCCACTCACCTTCGGTGGCGGAGGTAATTAGTTGTTCCATGTCAAAATATAAAGCCAAAAGTGCCCACATTAATGTATTATCCTCCCCCTCTCCCACATCACTGCCACAATTTCCATATTACACTGCCTCCTTTCATTCTGCAAGCCATAACTGTCCTCAATACCCATATTATACTAATATCCCTGACCCCCTTCTTCTTCTCCTGGATTGCAAACAATCTTGCAAGATCTCAAACGAGTTGTATATTTGTCGCACAAGACAGACCTGTATTTCACTTATCACCAATCAAAATAAAATGTATCTATTCTGTCATTTTACAAACAAAATTTTTGTGTTGTTTATCTTCATTGATCATCTACTCTCACCACATCACTTAGTAAAACTCCAATACCTTGGTACAGCACCAATTTTGATTAGATCTTCATTAGCTGAAATATTTAATCAAGACTTGAAATTCCCAGTCATGTGAAGAAACCCAAGTATAGTATTCCTTTTTTGGTTTCTCTTTTTTATTCTGCATGTACACTGGGCTGCACACATAATGAATGCCCATGTACTGTGTGGAAGAAAAAATAATTACATTCATGTATTCTCAATTATATTCACTTGTTGCTGGTAACTTTTTAAAAATTGAACACAGTATGAAACGAGAAGGGCACTCGGTAGAGGTCATTCCGTGTCAAATCAGCCAAAAAAATGAAATTCTGCGGTGACCCCCTCAGATCTTTCCTGAAAAAATTCTCAAAGCTACCTTAACATATATGAGGAAGGTTTGCCAAGTTATAGCTCAAAATTCCAAGTAGTGTCCGAGATATGGCCCTCAAACACCTCGGGGTGTTTCAATCCTGGCAGTCGCGAGTTGCAGATTTGTATCTGAAGCATTTTTGGAGGGCTCTAAATTCCAGTTTTACAAACAGAGTTCTGAAAATTCACACAAATGGTGTCTATTAGTGAGGCTTTCAGAATCTGACATAAAAAATGTTCTACTTAAAATACTTTTTAAGATAAGTACTCAAAAGTAGTGATTTGTAACATGCAGTCAAAATAATTTGAGTTTTCAAATTGCTGCCAACAGTCAGTTTATTCATCATGACTAATTTTGTTGCCCGATTTACATAATCTAGTGACTGGATCATTTACACAAGAAAACTGAAACCTTTTGGAGCAAAATCTTGGGTGCTATCGGTGTCTGAACTTTGCTCCAGACTCAACGACACTGAAATTTACCCCGGTTTTACCCCAAGTGTTCACCATGTTGACAGTTACACAGCTCTTTTAAATTTTTGTCACTTAAAGGCACACAGATAGGCAAACTGTGGTAGAAAATTCAAGAGTTGTTCTCAATCCCTTCTATTTTTAAACGCACATTTTTTAAAAAATGCATCAATTTCTAATGATTCTGCAGTCCCAAAAGCTACTTTTTTTTTAAATAATTTTTTTTACTAGCAAACATATAGAAAAAATAAAGATATTGTAAGGAAGTATGACTTAAAGGTCCCCTGACATGCAAAACTTTCTGGTTATTTATATATTAACTTGACCTTCCTAGTGAAGAATTAACCCTGTTTTTTTTTAAATCAAAAATGGGATAATAGAGCAATATTTTCGATCATTTCTGGTGCCTTTTTTTTCTTTGTCTTTTTCCTTGTCTGGGTTTTTCGGACTGTCATTTTTTTTCGTGGCACTGTTTGGGCTGGCTTTTTTTTTCTGGCAACACTTTTGCTCATGCTCGACTTGTTTTGGTGCACCTGGGCGCGTGGCCGCAGTTGTTGTGAGTGGTTTTTGGTTCTCGGCGTTTCGGGGTGTATCCTTTCTCTCTGCCGTAGTGGTTTGCTGTTCTTTACTAAACGTGGACGCCCCGTGCGGATGTCTGGCCTTCGTGGTTGTATCTTGGGCTGCCCGTCCGTTGAACTTGTCTGACCTGCTGCCCTGTGCAGTCCTTGGTCGGGTTGGTGTCTGGTATATAACTAGCCTACTGGTATGCCTCCTTTACATCATTCTTAGTTGGGGCTTCTTACGTTCAATCATTCTTGTCATATGGGGATTCTACCGTTATTGTCTGCAAAGGGGTGAGAGTGTATGGTGTTCATTAAGACAATCTTGGGTTCGGAGGGATTGTGTGCTCAAGTTTTTATAGTGTGATAAGGGTTTTTTTGTAAGGATTTTATAAATGAAAACGTTAATCTGCCTGAAGTCAATAGGTCAATCGGCAGTGAGATCTTAGGAGGACAACGATCAATATGTGGGTTAAAATCCATCAATGGGATAAGTTTGTCGAATGCTTTGGTCTCCTATGTTTTTCCCGGTATTTTATATATTGGGGATCAATGTAAATTTGCCTATTGTTTGGTATTTTATTTTTGGGGATCAGTGTAAGATGCTTGGTCTCTATTGTTATTTATATTTATTTAAGAGGATCAAGTGATACATGTTGGTTCTATTGTTTTGGTATTTTATTATTAGGGGTCAGTGTCAAATCTTGTTTGTCTTTGTTATCGGTATTTTTATAATAAGGGGATCGTGTACATGCTTGGTACTATTTGTTTCGGTATTTTTATTATTAGGGGATCAAGTGTACAAGCTTGGTTTATTGTTATCGGTTTATTATTAGGGGATAAGTGAATGTGGTCTCCATTGTTTGTGGTATTTATTTATAAGGGGATTCAGTGTGAATTGTTGGTTTCCCTATTTGTTATCAGTATTTTATTATTAGGGATCAAGAGGTAGAATGCTTGGTTCTATTGTTTTATCGGTATTTTACTATGGGATAAGTGTAAATGCTTGGTTCTTTGTTTAGTATTTTTTTTATGAGGGGATAGTGAAATGCTTTGGTGTCTATTGGTTATATCGTGTATTTTATTATTAGGGGATAAGGGTATGAATGCTTTGTCTCCTATTGTTAGGTATTTATTTTGGGGATCAGTGTGAAATGTTGGTGTTAGTTTATGTATTTATTATTAGGGGATCAGTGTACGATGCTTTGGTCTCTATTTTTCAGGTTTTTATTAATTGAGGATAGTGTACGAATGCTTTGTTCTATTGTTTATCAGGTCATTTTATTTTTAGGGGATAAGTGCACGAATGATTGGTGTCGTATGTTATCGGTATTTTTTTATAGGGATAAGTGTACAATGCTTGGGGTCTCTATTGTTATTGGTATTTTATTATTACGGGATAAGTGTCACAATGCTTGTCTATTGTTATGGTATTTTTATTATGGAGGATCAGTGTCAATGCTTGGTCGTCTATTGTTATGGTATTTTTTATTATGTGGAATCAAGTGTAGATGTTGGTTCTATTGTTATCGGTTTTTTTTATGGGTGTGTACGAATACTTGTCTCTATTGTTTTCGGTTTTTATTAAGGGAATCAGTTAGAATGCTGTTTCTATTGTTATGGTATTTTTTTAGGGGATAAGTTGAGATGCTTGATCTCTATTGTTATTGTATTTTTTAAAAGAATAAGTGTAGCAATGCTTGGGTTTCTATTGTTATGTTATTTTTTTATTGGGGATAAGTGTGCAAATGCTTGGTGTCCTAGGTGTTTGTATTTTATTATTAGGGGCATAAGTGTGAAATGTTTGGTCTCTATTGTTATCGGTAATTTTTATTGAGGGATCAGTTGTGAATCGGCTTGTCTCTATTGTTATCGGTATTTTTTTTTAGGGGAATCAAGTGCGATGCTTGGTCTCTTATTGTTATGTATTTTTTATTAGGGGACAGTGTACAAAATGCTTGTGTCCTATTTGTTATGGTATTTTTTATTTGGGGATCAAGTGTACAATGCTTGGTTCCCGATGTTATCGGTATTTTATGATAAGAGGATAGCTGTAGAATGCTTGTTCTCTATTGAATCGGTTTTTTTTATAGGGGAAGTGTATCATGCTTGGTCTCGATTGTTTCGTATTTTATGGATAAGAAGGATCAAGTGTAGAATGCTTTGGTTTCCTATTGATATGGTATTTATTATTTGGGGGATCAAGTGTATTAATGCTTTTGTCCTCATTTTTTATCGGTATTTTATTATAAGGGGATAAAGTGTACGAATTGTTGGTTCTATTGTCAGTTATATTTTAGGGTAAAAGAGTGATGCCTTGGTCTCCTGTGTTTATCGGTATTTTATAATAGGGATCAAGTGTTTACGAATGCTTGGTCTCCTATTGTTCATCGGTATTTTATTATTAGGGATCAAGTGTACGTGTGGTCTCTTTGTTATGGTATTTTTTATGAGGAATAGTGTAACAATGCTTTGTCTCCTATTTGTTTCGGTATTTTTTTTTATGAGGGGATCAAGTGTAAAATGCCTTGGTGTCTGATTAGTTTAGTATTTTATTATGGAGGGATCAATGTCGAATGCTTGGTCTCCTATTTTGTTAATCGGTTTAATAATTAGGGGATTCAAGTGTGCAATGCTGGTGTCTATTGTTATCGGTAATTTTATTATTTAGGGGATAAGTGTGCAATGCCTTGTGTCCTATTGTTATGGTATTTTATTATTAGGGGACAAGTGTGGAAATGCTTGGTGTCCTAGTGTTTCGTATTTATAATTAGAGGATAGTGGTAGAATGCTTTGTCTCTATTGTTTTTCCGGTATTTTATTATTGAGGGATAGTGGTACGAATGCTTTGGTCCTTATTGTTATGGTATTTTTTTTTAGGG
>CM068952.1:145254271-145267280 GCA_035128595.1 Eptatretus atami
GCTATTTGATGAAAGCTAATAACAGTGAATGAGGTGTTGAAAATAATTATAAAAACAAACTACCATGCCAAGCAGAACCGATAGTTTGAAGATAAGCAAGCTACTTTAATGAAGCCTTATACATCAAAAATATCACATTAGGTACGACACCATTATAATAAAACAACATAACTTGATAACTTGGCTTAGAAAAAAAAATTACATGGCTATTTACGAAATCAAGGATATCGATGAAAATGAACAGAGTTGATGCAATAGTACATATGACTAGCAACTTGCACACATTTGTATACATAGTCAATGCTGGAAGCAGTATCCATGCTTGAAGCCTGGTTTTGGGAAATGAGCAAGGAAACACGAACCCAATTTCCATCCTCAAGGTCTGAAAAACATCACACCGAAACAAAAGAAACAAACAAACAACACCCCCAAAAAACTCATCAAGAATATCATTTTATATAAAAGAGGGAAAATACAAAACTTTTTCAAAGGGTGAAAAAAATTAAACATTTGTATTTATTTTAAGAAAATATACTCACATTATTTCAGTGCTATTTAAAGGTTCTGGAAAAAAAGAAGAAGTTTGAAACATTAAATTGAATGTATGCCTTGGCACAAAATTGCAGCTGAAACAATACAGTGCATAAATGCAGTATCTAGATCAAAAACAGTAACACACAAAACATGTGTATGTATGTATATATATATTGCATGTCATCAAAAAAGTAGCTTTAAATTTATTTATTTATTTTTACAGTGAAGACATGTCAGTGGAGAGCGAGGGGGGGGGATATATATGTATATTGAAAAGTTTATACACAATAATATTTTATCGGGTGAAGACAGAGAAGAAGAATGAATGATACATTAAATCAATAAGAAAAAAAAAACATAGGGAGAGGAAAGGGAAAAAGAATGAATGATAAATTATTTAATAAATATGAAAAAATATATAAAACCATAATCAGCCAATTTGGGGAAAAATAATATAG
This sequence comes from Eptatretus atami, assembly GCA_035128595.1. Classification (NCBI taxonomy): domain Eukaryota; kingdom Metazoa; phylum Chordata; class Myxini; order Myxiniformes; family Myxinidae; genus Eptatretus; species Eptatretus atami. The sequence continues at coordinate 145,255,264 of CM068952.1, forward strand.
TGAAAACCTGTTCATTAGTGAAAGCTCGAGAACAGAGTAATCATTTCTTACTCAGATAACTGAATCGCCTTGCTGCATAATATTCCTAACTACGTACGAGTTTCAAGTATTATTATCAATTAAAAACAAAATTTTGAACTTCTTATTAATGACTTAGTCAAATACGTACACTATCACTTGGGAAGGGATTAAGAAAATTCCCTCCAATCTCTCCTTCCTCTCGAGGAGTCCCAGGTGGATTACTCATGCCTCCACTGAGGTTGTTGGGAGAATTCTAATAAGAATATATCAATGGGTGGAGAGGAGGGGGATGGGGGAACTCATTTAGTATTTGAAGAAAAACAAAAGTCACACAATATAACACAAAATTTTTGATTGCATAATTGCAACAGATAAAATGATGAAAGAAAAGTGAAAATTGTGCATTTGACCATGCAATGCTGTGTTCTATTTAATTTATTTATCTATATAACCTTTGACTCTCATTTGTATGTCCACTACATGATGTCAGTAATGATGAGCCATGGCCCCATTCATGTTAAAGTCTACAGTCAATGAGTACTTCACGTGTTCTATACCTATCTTATGTAAGCATTTGTTGTCGATTTCAAATGAGTGGCTTAAAAGTCAGTCAAACTATATTCTTAACACATTGTGTACCAGCTGTGGCAACTGCTGTCCCACCTCACAATATAACTAATCCAAGTACATGAGGCCTAATTTGACATCATTGGCAATGATATCTGAAAAATATATACAGAAAGTGTAATCAAATTACCTTCGCCATTCCATCCATATCCCCAGAGCCTTAAAAAGAAAGAAAGAAAAAAAAAGACATTTGAATTCAGATAAAGTGTAGTCCAAAAGATGCAAAACATGAAAACAAAAATGAAACACAACCTTACAAAACTTGAGCACATAACTTACCAAGTGATCCATTCATGTGTGACTCCATCCCTGCCATCCCTCCAATTGGCCCATCAGACCCAGGACCCATGGAAAACTGAATAACAATAAAATAAACCCAAAATCTCAAAATAGATTTGCATCATCTTGAAAGAGTAATTTGTATACAAGGTCCAAGATAGGTTTGCATCCTCAAGCGAATAAGTCGGAAAGTGTTGTACAGTAAAGCTGTATATAAAAGCGTAACATGAATGTTTAAAAAAGAAAATTAGTATCAATGTTTGCTATTATTTGCATCCCAGTAGCAATGCATAATGCCTTAACACTCATTACCCCACGCACGTGAAGTGAAAAGTGGGATTAAGCATTTGGTCCATGTCCATCTGTCTTGTCAGCTTTTGATCGAGTAACAGCTTATTTAAATGGAATGTTATATTTTGAACATGAATAGAAACATGAATTGGACAAGTTTGCCATTTTACCATAACTTGGCTTTGAATTTGTCTCGACCACACAAGCGCAGAGAGAAGTGAGAGAATATTTTTACAGTCTGCCTGCCTGGCAGTCAAACAAACATGAAACTCACTGTTTTAAGTACATTATAAAGGACACAAACAGGCATGAAAAACGAATGTAATGTGTTAAATAGGGTGATGTAATAGACACTGGGTGAAATGGTGGTAAAACCTAGAATAAGTTTATTTATCTTCCTTTAAACCTCTTTAAAACTTTAATCAAATTGCATTACATACTTGAACACTGCAGAACACAAATCTCGTTCATAATACTTCCAAGAACAATGCTACACTGCAGTGGCAAAAAATATTGACACCTTTGCACTATTTTCAAATATTGCACCATTTCTTCCAGAAAATTGTTGAAATTTAAAAATATTTTGGTATCAACAAATGTATTTCTTTGGTTTGAAGTAAAATAAAACAAAAAAAGCTGAAAACAATGACCAAATCTTAGCTTAACTTCCCAAATCTAATTACCAAATAATTACCAAATTTCTGCCACACAGAAATCCTAAAATGGCCCAGACAATATTATTGGTGCCTTTTAGAAGTTTTTAGAAATAATTAGATTTCAAGCAGGTGATTCTCCTTTACTTTGGAATTGAACTCACCTGTGGTGAGTTGAGGGGCCTGCAATATAAAAATCACTCATTCAACCAGTTTGAGTCATTCTGCTGTTTTGTGTCACTGTGTGTACCGCAATGAGCATGGAGAAAAGAAATAAAACCAGAGAATTGTTAAAGGAGGTCAAACACAAAATTGTAGCCAAACATGGACAATCTCAAGACTACAAGTCCATCTCCAGAGACCTTGATGTTCCTGTCTCCACCGTACGCAATGTTATCAGGAAGTTTAAGACCCATGGCACTGTAGCCAACCTCCCTGGACGTGGCCGCAAGAGAAAACTTGATCGAAGATTGCAACAAAGGATTGTTCAAATGGAGGAGAAAGCATCACAATCAACTGCCAAACAGATTCAAGCTGACCTTCAGACACAAGGTATGACAGTTTCAACTCGCACCATCCGTCACCAACTCAATGAAAGGGGGTTCTCTGGAAGGAGACCCAGGAGGACCTCACTGCTGAGAGAGCGAGAGACATAAGAAAGCCTGACTGGAGTTTGCCAAAACACACCTGAACAAGCCAAAATCCTTCTGGGAGAATGTCACGTGGACAGATTAGACCAAATTAGAGCTTTTTGGTAAAGTAAATCATCTCTATGTTTACAGAAAACAAAATGAAGCCTTCAAAGAAAAGAACACCTTCCCTACAGTCAAACATGGAGGAAGTTCAGTGATGTTTTGGGGTTGCTGTGCTGCCCCTGGCACTGGGTGCCTTGAACGTATGCATGGCATCATGAAATCAGGAATTACCAAGGAATTTTGGAGTGCAATGTTCAACCCAGGGTCAGAAAGCTGGGTCTCTGTCGGAGGTCATGGGTCTTGCAGCAGGACAATGACCCCAAACACGCTTCAAAAATCATCCAGGAATGGTTCAAGACAAAATTGTGGACTGTTCTGAAGTGGCCAGTAATGAGTCCAGATCTAAAGCCCATTGAACACCTGTGGGGAGATCTGAAAACAGCAGTTGGGAGAAGGTACCTTCAAATCAGGGAGAACTGGAGTAGTTTTCACAAGAAGAGTGGGCCAAACTGTCAGTAGAGAGGTGTAGGAAGCTCGTTCATGGCTCTAGGAAGTGCTTGTCTGCAGTTATTTTGTCCAAAAGCTGTTCTACCAAATATTAAGTCAAGGGTGTCAATAATTTCGTCATTGCCATTTCTTTATATTTTCTGATTTAAAAGGATATATTAAGTTCTGAATGAAAAACAAAGGTTCTGTAATATTAACAATGAAATAAAGAATTGTGGAGACCAAATACTTTTGGCAATTTCAACTTATTTTTCGAGAAAATTGTGAGTTATTTGAAAAAAGTACAAGGGTGCCAATATTTTTGGCCACAACTGCGTATCGATACATAGCATGAGAGGGCGTGGCATTGAGAGGGTACAGTAACGGGGTGAAAAAGTGCCAATATGGCTATGTATGATACCGATTGATGCTGCTTTCTATGGTGATCAATACAGCATGCTGTATTGATCATGAATCAATCATGATCTGAATCATGCTGTAAGGACTTTTTATGCGCAGGTGAAGCAAGCCCTGCCAGAACCAGCCACGTCTGATCATCACAACTTGAAACCAGGAGACTTTGTTTATGTGAAGATTTACAAAAGGAAGAACTCTCTTCAAGCACGTTGGTGTGGGCCGTTTCTAATACTGCTAACTACCCATACGGCTGTGAAGTGTAAAGGAAGAACAACATGGATCCATGCCACACACTGCAAAACTGGCACACGGCCAAAAAGAACCCGAGGAGAACACTGCTTCCTGATAACTTTAATGATTCTTCCCATTGCAGGAATATTTGTACTACTAAATGCAGGTTGTACAATGTGTACTTGGTCTGTTAAGCAGATAAGTACTGTCTGTGATCAACGCTATTTGCATGTTCTTTGGAGATGGGCCTGTCACACTGCCCACCAAACTAAGCCCATGGCACCCAGAGACCGAAGAAGCTTAACGGGAAAAGTGGGTTCACCACAGGAAATAAAACACTTATCTGGCCCTTTCTCGTAAACACGCTAAGGCTTTTAATAAACCAATTGCTGGGTTTGTACTAAATACCTCATCAGCAGTTACTGGAATACCTCTGTTGGCAATACCATTCAATTAAGTGAATGGTGTGGATACTGGGCAAATAAAAGAACTGGGATAAACAAGATAATAACGTTGACGACCACATCGTTACCAATGGAAATGGAAATTGCCTCGCGCAACGAAATTTCAGTAACTGGTTTGGCCGAATTTTAATTTAAGTAAAATGCCTCCACAATTATGTTTTAACGGGCGACAGAAAAACTGGAACTATGCTTGGTACAAGAGGCAGGGAGAGAGAAAGGTTAGGAAATTCTGAATGCAGTAATTATGTCTATGAAAATCACACGATGGGACCACAAGTCGCTTTAAATAATACCTATTTCGTGTGTGGAAATCGAGCATACCCATGGCTTCCAGTAATTGGAGTGGATCTTGTTTCTTGTCATTCAATTTGCCGCATATGCGCCTGCTATCTAAGTCACCCTTCTCTGAGCATTTGAAACGGGGTAAACGGAGTTTCACGTCAACTGAATTGTTCTTCATGATTCTAATTCCTCATTACGGTGAAGGACAAACGTCTGTGGGATTGGCAGAGTTAGCTGCTTCGCTTGAATCATTGGCAAATAAAACTTGCTCTAGGCATGGTTGATATTAACTCGGAGGTAGTCCCCTGCGTGCAGTTGCAATGCAAAACCGGGTTGCCTTGATCTCATCCTCGTGGCTCAAGGAGGAACGTGTGCTGTAATTAACTCTGAGTGTTGTACTTACATTCCTGATAACTCCGAGAAAATCACAAACATAGCTGAAAAAAATCACAAAGGGATTTTTGGAGGCTGGGGAACTACCTTGTTGCACTGGATCTCCGTTGGATTATTGTGGATCATCATTGTAGTGGTGCTTGTTAGATGTGCAACAATTACAATGCCGGTTGATTGTTTCTTGTCTAAAGAGGAATACTTCTAAAAGGTGATGGTGGCCCAAGCACCACCTTCCTATTTAGGTTTTGAAATAGGTCCTACGACTCTTATGAGATAGAACCTGAACTTGGAAATCCATAGTCAGCGCAATGAGTGTGTTCAATATTCACGGGAATTGTCATTCCACTTTTGCCCATCTGCTCTGTTCCCGAAATAGGTTGTTGAAAATCAGCGTGCAGCCCAACGGGTAGCCTTATTTTCTATCGGCCTACGGGCCTACGGAACCTCGACCAGGTCCAAAGCTGTACAACCACATGAAGCCACCTGGCTTGCGGGACAGGAAAGGCTTAGGGACTGAGCTCTACGATGTGAGTGAGGGGGATGTGACTACCCAAGAAAATGGGCACATCGAACGCAAGAGAAAATGTATTTCCAAGTGACAGAATCATTAAACTTAAGTTGTGTTGCCTTTGAAGGCAACAAGGGGGAGTGTTGGGGAATTATTCCTCTTTTAGACAAGTGACCCTTGCTTCAGTCTTACTAGGTCAAAGTGTTTGTTTTTTTTTGGCCTCTCTACTTAATCTTTTATTAAAATTGTTAAGGCCCAAGACCGAGTGGTTAATCTTGTATTTCTTTAGCACTCTGGACTTTTGTTTAATTCTTTGCTAGTCCAGGGTGACTGGTCTGATAAGACTGTACTTTTGCCTATATGCTATCAAAAACCCTCTCCACTCTCAAAATGTATATATATATATATATATATATATATTATATATATATATATATATTATATAATTATATATTATATATATATATATATGAGGGAGAGGTTCATTGAGGGGTAGTGTACGAGGGTGGAACCTGAACTGGTGGATAACATTAGAAATAAATGTACTAAAAGAAAAGACTACTTGTGGACATTGAATTTAATCCGGTTGTCTGTGATTTTATTAACAGGATTTTAAAACCGAATCGGCTAAACGTTAAACGAGTACGAGTTAAATAAGATTCCGCAACAACTTGAAGAATTCTACAACGATCACTACGAGGTGCCAGGAGAAAAATCCACATCACAAGTTTGGATGATGCCCGACTGCTGGTTGGACATTAACTAATCATGGAACCTTCAGTTTCATGACAAAAATAGTTCATGAAACCCTTCAGCAAGATAGAATGCATTATCTAGTTTAATAGCAAAGTTTACATTCAGTCGATATTAAACTTCGTCAGAGTGGCAATCCATCCAGAATTGTGCCCCCTAGCCAAGGAAAAACTGCCTCGACAGCCCGAAGCATCTGAAGACATGAAAGGAGTGGTTCTTCTTCTTCAATATTAAAACTTACATTTGGACGATTTGCTCCAGGTGGTACTGGGGTCATCATTGTATACATATTTTCATTCGATCCAGTTGATTCTGTAAGATGGAAAAAAAGTTATCGTGGAATTAACAATGCAAGTAACATTCAAAGTATCCCTTTGTTACTCAGTTGTGATCAGTTAATTTGAGCTCTGCAGTCATTTTAGTTTTGCTGTGTATAAAATGGAAATTTCATTCATATTAGATTTTAGAAGGCTAAGTAACTTATGTCATGTGTGTGTGTGTGTGTGTGTGTGTGTGTGTGTGTGTGTGTGTGTGTGTGTGTGTGTGTGTGTGTGTGTGTGTGTGTGTGTGTGTGTGTGTGCATGTATGCGTGCATCTCCTCCATAACTCAAAAACCAAGAAACCTAGCGGCCCCAAAATTTGCATGCATGCCAAGGGAACTCAAAGGTAGTACAATAATGAAAATTGGGTGTTTGGGTGAATTTAAACACCCCCTTTTGAAGATAATTAACGGCCATATTTAATTATCCTTTATCAAGGCATCATCCTCAGTCACCTTGCTCTCCCTCACAGGGTGTCTTAATTCGCCATTTTCTTTGGCCTGCTCAACAATGCCTTGACTTGGAACAGGCCACAACAGTTTCTTAACGATAAAGCGCTCAATTTTTGGTCTCTCATTTTCCTCAAACATCATTGAATGTCTGATCTACATACCTACGAATTGTATACATAGCTTTTGTAAGTGCTATAATTTTCAAATTAGGAGCATGGAGCAATTTTTTGCATTATATGATGATTTTCTACAATCTACTCTCACAGACTAATTAAAGCATATCAAAATATTATTTCAGTTTAGAGGATCTGATCACATGGACTAAATAACTGTCAAAATTTGGTGTGAAACCTGTAAATGTGAAGAAATTAGCAGTTTTGTTTTTTTGCAGGTATGTCCCATTACCAATCAGCTTGCTATCGCTTGCCAAGCCAGCTGTTCCTTATCAACCATTTTGTTGGAGTGCTTGCTTGAGTGCTCCACTTGGTGAGCACTTATACAAGCTGCTTAGTTGTTTGTTTGCAAGCCGTGGCGATACACGGCAAAAGTATCCACACTGTCACTGAATATATCGATTGACTTGAACAAAGTTCAGCCTGAAGTTCAGTTCAGGCCCCACTCGCCTGCGTTTGGCCCTGCGTTGCCATGCAGTACCTCGGGTGATGGCTTGCCTGCTGAAAATGTGCAATTTTATTTTACAGGACGTTTCCCCTTTTTGTGTGGTTTGCTTTCATTATACGACCTGTCACTTCAACATAAAAAAATTAAACGTTTCGTTTTTTTGAAAGTTTGTTCAACCATTTTGTTGGAGTGCTTGCTCGAGTACTTAACCCACTTTGCGAGCGCTCAGCGAGCTTCAATCTTTATACCAACTTCCATGGCGATACCATGGTTCAGTTCTCCATGGGGATATCTCCGAAGTTAGGAAGGCAAAATAAATTAGAGGGTTACAATACATAAAAATGTTTTCAGTGGTTACAAAGCAATGCATTGCCACATCACGGCAGGATAGCCAAGAGGTACGCACGATCACTATAAGCTGTCGAGCCTGGGTTTGAATCCAGACCCAGCAATAAACTGTCATCCTGGGAGTTTCACAGGCAGGATGATTCATCAATGTATGTGCAGTCTCTCAGATGGACATTAAACCGGGTGTCACATCTGCCAGAATCCTCCCTCTCCTCTCCTCTGTCTCTCACACCCCTCTCCCACCCCTCTCTCATCTCTCTCATCTCTCTCCCACCGGTCTCTTATCTCTCTCCCACCCCTCTCATCTCTCTCATCTTTCTCCCACCCCTCTCATCTCTCTCCCACCCTTCTCCATCTCTTTCCCACCCCTCTCCATATCTCTCCCACCCTTCTCCACCTCTCTCCCACCCTTCTCCACCTCTCTCCCACCCTTCTCCACCTCTCTCCCACCCTTCCCCCCTGATAAGGACTGACGGTTTAATTTTGAATTTGAAATGGCTTCCCCAGAGTGTATCATGTAGGAATTCAATTCGGAGTGAGCCTATTGGAGGGGGTGCAAAGGTTGCTGCATGTGTGAGCATGCATGCATGCATGAAATAGTTGCTGCAAGCATGAAGGGGTATATAGACCACACACGGACGTTGTACAAATCGGAAGAGTGAGATTTGTAAAGGGACTCTCATGGTGGTCACATGTGTGTGGCATGTGGGTTTCATGGGTGCGCGACCAAACTCACACCCAGGCCTGTGGTGCCATGGTCGAGGTTACGCGGCCGACTCGTAAATCACATGCTTTGACAAGCGGGGAGCAGATGTGCTGCAGCGCCGAAGCAACATGAGACGTGCCTCGCAGTGCAGGTGTGGGGAACATTGAGCATGCCGGTTAGAATCCGTGCACATGTGCGAGTGAAAGGATGAGTATATCGCCGGTGCACGTGCATGGTGAGCATGGGCCATAGGGTTGTAGGAATGCATATGGGTGGGCTGTTAAGGACTGATGGTTTATTTTTGAATATAAAACGGCTTCCCCAGAGTGTAGCATCCACAAATCCAGTTCGGAGTGAGCCGACTGGAGGGGTAAAAAGGACGCTGTATGTGCAAGCTTGCATGCATGCATGCAGGCAGACAGGCCTTTGCCAGGTACATAGCATGGGTTTTAAATGCTCCCACCAAGTTTTATATAAAACCCGGTGGTTACAAAGAAAATGTTGCTGTTTGGGTGCGTTTTATCGCCCTTCCCCTCCCCTCACGCTGCCTTCCGTTCCCCTCCCCTCACACCTCCTTCCTTTCCCTTCCCCTCACACTGCCTTCCCTTCCCCCTCACGCTGCCTTCCCTTCTCCTCACACTGCCTTCCATCCCCTCCCCTCACGCTGTTACTTGACAGTGAAACAATGGGTTGTATTTTCTGGTATACAATGTAGCAGTAATCAGACCAATCCCATTCCCCTCCTTTCCCCCCTCCCCTATCCCCCACTCTTGCCATGCCTCTGTATTTCACCCAATCTGGATGAGAAGTGGCAGAATATCTCACCACAACCTCTATATATGGAAGCAGACAGACATTAGTTTTGCCTCTTTTCTTTAGATTCATCTTCAGATAACCCACCTCCAGGACTTGGCATGATAGGTGTTCCTGGAGGACCCCCACTGCCAGGAGGACCCTAGAAATTGCATCCAACCAACAAAAATCCTCATTATTTTTATTTCTGCTTTCAACCACACAACTTTGTCACATAAAAGAAAAACCTGGAAACCATATTACGTTGCAATAAATTATTAAAAAGACTGTTTTCCATCCATTAGCCTTTTACAAAATGGGAATACTTTTTTTTTTTAAACATCAAAGAATGCATTAAAAACGTACCCCATAGCTTCCAGGTGATGATGCAGAGAAAGGGGTCTGGTGAAGGAAATTGCAAATTCAAGGTAAGTTCCATATGTGACAAAATATATTTGAGAAAGAGAAATTTAGTGTTCTCCAAAATACAACTTTAACAATATATATATATATATAATTTATATATAGCCAAAAAATAAGACACCAAAATGGTACATATCAATACCAAAATATATTTTTTTAAATTCACTTCAGAAGCCAGATATTAATGAACAGCAAGTTGAGTGGTTGAATATCAAGATTAATACAATGAAAATAGAGTAAGCATAACAGGACAATGAGCTTTGGAATGCAAAGACCAAAGGTTCAAAGGGGCAGAAATGGCAGAGGCTCATATGGCAGCGATCATTGAAAAACTCTGTGACAGCCACCAGTGTGATGAGAGAGAACATCAGAAGTTTAATGGAGCTATGGCAAAGCATAAATGTTTTAATACCATCATCAGAAAAAAGTTGTTGAGATTGCAAACAAGTTTGTTTTGAAGTGGACAATTGAGAAAGAACGTCATCATACTAAAATACGCAATTTGGTGTCTGTTTGTCTGACCGCAATACATTTGGTTGTTACTTATTCAATCTCAACCAAACTTGACAGGACTAACTAAGGGTCACACGGTGGAGGTTGTAGCGACTTAATTTGCTCCTCCCCTTCCCCAAAGGGGTTTTCCGCCTTGGGCAAAATCCATGTTGAGGTGTATAGATAGCTCATCAAAATGTTTTTCAAAGGCCACTTCTAACAACAAAAGTAATAACAACACTAATGCTAATAACACAATATTAATGTTATTACAAAACAATATTAATGAGAAACAAAAACTTTTTTTTTTCAAACGTAAAAACAGAGGGAAGAAATCTCAAAAAAGCAACCGAACAAGGTAGGAATGACAACACATTAAGATACCAGATTACGATGCCACAATACGATGCCACAATACGACACCACAGTCCTCATGGATTATCATCACATCTTTTGATATTTTACTTTTGTTGTGGGATTGTGATGGATGAAGAGGAATGAAGAAGAACAAAGTAGAAGAATAACAATGAAGAACAACACCACATTATGATGCCACAATAAGACAACAATCCATTTCTGGTTTCGCATCATGATACACAACATAGCCAAAAGTATGTGGACACCTGCACGTCCAACATCTCATTCCTAAAATAAGGCCATTAATATGGAGTTGGTCCCCCTATGCTGCTATAACAGCTGACACTCTTCTGGGAAGGCTTTCCACTCGATGTTGGAATATTTCTGCAGGGATTTGCTTCCATTCAGCCACAAGAGCATTGATTGGTGAGGTCGTGCACTGATGTTGGGTGATTAGGTCTGGCTCGCAGTCGGCGTTCCAATTCATCCCAAAGGTGTTCAATGGGGTTGAGGTCAGGGCTCTGTGAAGGCCAGTCAAGTTCTTCCACAACGATCTCGACAAACCATTTCTGTATGGACCTCGCTTTGTGCACGGGGGCAGTGTAATTCTGAAACAGGAAAGGGCCTTCCCCAAACTGTTGACACAAAGTTGGAAGCACAGAATCATCTAGAATGTCATTGTATGATGTAGCGTTAAGATTTCCCTTCACTGGAACTAAGGGGCCTTGCTTGAACCATGAAAAACAGCCCCAGACCATTATTCATCCTTCACCAGACTTTACAGTTGGCACTATGCATTCAGGCAGGTAGCGTTCTCCTGGCGTCTGCGAAACCCAGATTCGTCCGTCGGACTGCCAGATGGTGAAGCGTGATTCATCAATCCAGAGAACACGTTTCCACTGCTCCAGAGTTCAATGGTGGTGAGCTTCACACCACTCCAGCCGACGCTTGGAATGGCGCATGGTGATCTTAGTCTTGTGTGCGGCTGCTCGGCCTTGGAAACCCATTTCATGAAGCTCTCAACGAACAGTGCTTGTGCTGACGTTGCTTCCAAAGTCAGTTTCAAACTCGGTTGTGAGTATTGCAACTGACGACAGATGATTTTTCCGCGCTTCAGCACTCGGCGATCCTGTTCTGTGGGCTTGTGTGGCCTACCACTTTGTGGCTGAGCTTTTGTTGCTCCTAGACATTTCCACATCATAATAACAGCACTTACAGTTGACCTGGGCAGCTCAAGCAGGGCAGAAATTTGATGAGCTGACTTGTTGGAAAGGTGGCATCCTATGACGGTGCCACGTTGAAAGTCATTGAGTTCTTCAGTATGGCCCATTCTCCTGCCAATGTTTGTCTGTGGAGATTACATGGCTGTGTGCTTGGTTTTATACACCTGTCAGCACTGGGTGTGG
>CM068952.1:145291726-145312632 GCA_035128595.1 Eptatretus atami
AGAGGATTTAAAGTGGGTAATTAGCGAAATTCAATTCAAGAATGTATCAAGCCACAGAACACAAAATGTCCATCTATATTCTATGCCTTTACAGCTAGAACAAACATGGCGAACACCTGGTCGGATGGACCTTGTTGCCTTTTTATACGTATCGATGTCGAAGTGAGAGGTGGATTACAAAAGGAGATCGCACAAAAAGGTTAAACAAAGCGGTGTCATGTAAAAATGAAATTGCACATTTTCAGTGGATGAGACACGTCCCGAGGCACACACCACATGGCACTGCAGGACCCAACAAAGGCGGAAACGCACGAAGTGAGATTGAAATTGATGCGAGACTGAAAGTACGGTCACTTTTCCCCGAAACGAACAACCATGCAGCTTCAAGAGTGCTTGCCAAGTGGCTTAAGCACTCAAGCAAGCACTCCAATGAAACGGTTGATAAGAAGCGGCTTCCTTGGCACGCAATTGGCAATCACCGAACCATCATATTCAACATGCACCTCCTGGAGACACCTGAATTTGACAAATGAACACTTTTCTAGGAGTCGGAACTGCTTGAAAGTTCGATTCTGGAGCTTAAATTTTGTAATCCTTCTTAGTTTAAGAGATATTCGTGGCAATCGCATGTGCGGAAATGAAATAAAACAAACGCTGACGTCTCCCGGAATTTATAAGCATTGCAAAGTACCCAGCGATTCGTAGCTAAGATGAACAGGCATTCGATAATATAAGTGAGGAAAGTGAAAAAAAAACTTTATCATTAAGAAATCGTTTCAGCCTGTTCCAAGTCAAGACAAGGTTGAGCAGGCCAAAAAAACATGGCAGCTTCAGACCCCAGCAAGGTTACCCAGGAAACGCCTTAAGACCCCAGACAGCGAGGTGGCCGTTAATCACCTGATGAAGGATATAATTAAATAAGGCCGTTAATTATCTTCAAAATGGGTGTTTTAATTAACCCAATGACCCAATTTTCACTCTGGCACTTCCTTGGAGTTGTATTAGTATGCATGCAAAGTTTCAGGCTGCTAAGTTTTATAGTTTTGGGGTTATGGAGGAGACACACTGAAACACACACACACACACACACACACACACACACACACACACACACACGGCCTTTTATTAGTGTAGATATTCTGCAACTGTTTTATGTGCAGCAATTTCTCACATAATGCACTTTCGTTTTACGCCATTTGGTTATAAAGAGGCTGATGAATTTAGGACCATTTTTTAAATAGGCAGGCAAATTTTTGTTAATATGCAACTGCGGGCAAATCACCCGGCCTTCGCTTCGCACTGACTGAACTAGTCCGGGATGGACAAGTTGGTATGTGACAAGGCCTAATCGATTTGATTTTGGTGAAGATATGGATCCAATAAATTTTTCAGCAATTCTTCACCATTGAGTGATGCCACGATTAAAAGTACAACAAGTCTGAAGCGACGATGGTTCGAGCGGTATTTGACGATGTAGATTGTTTCAGAAGTCAAGGATGAGACAATGTGATAATGTTTGACCAAGTATAAAATGATCAACATTATGTGGTACGAGTGACAGGTTATTAGCTGCAAAATGTCGAAAACCCGGTTTCGTTAACATTAAAATTTGACCTTTGCATAACCTTAAAGGTCACAAAACAATTTGTGGATATTAAAATAGGTAACAGGATACATGCTATGCTTATTGGAGTTAGTTCGTCAAAAGGTCGAAACCGGTTCGATTCCACAACTTTGAAAATTTACCTTTGTGACCTTTAAAGGTCAAAGGTCAAGGATGACTTTGGTGCAAAACTTCCTCTTGGAACATTCCAGGAACAATTTAACGTCATATAGGCTATTGAATTTCGCACTCATCGATTAATCCATACTTTGATGAATCAGCGTAAAAACAAACTTGAAGGGGGCGCCAGGCAAGGTTTTGAGATAGAGCAAAATGGTTCAGATTAGGGAAGACCTCAAGATTATGCATAAAAAATAGTCATCCTAGCTCTCAAAGTTTTGGCGGTCGTATGATTTTTGTCAAAATGCGAAATTTTCTAAGTTCGTGACCTTGTGACCTTGACACGAAAATGAAAAATCGAGCTCCGTGGGCATGCAGGTCATTGGCTAACCAAATACGAAACTGCCAGATTCGACAACCCCTAGGAGAAGATGCAAATTGAATCGGCTACCCCTAACAACACAATTCGCAATTTTAAGTTCGTGACCTGTGCCTTGACCTTGGGACGAAAATGAAAAATCGAGCTCTGTGGGGCTATGCAGGTGCCATTGGCTAACAAATACAAAACCTGCCAGATTCGACAAACCTCGGAGAAGAATTTTTTTTATGTAAAATTCGCAATTTCTATTTGTGACCTGTGACTTGACCTTGGGACGGAAATGAAAAATGAGACTCCGTGGGGCTATGCAGGTGCCATTGGGCTAACCAAATACCGAAACCCTGTCAGATTCGACAAACCCCGAGGAGAAGATGCAAATTGAAATCGGCTACCCCTAAAAACACGTTTTTTTGGGCGGCTCCGCCATAAATGGGCGACCATGCCCATTTTCAGGAAACACAACTAGATCATGATATAATCCCACCAAAATTGTCAGGATCGATCAAACACAGGAGCTATGCTCGGGAACAGACAGACAGACAGACAGACATACAGACATACAGACAGACAGACAGAGAGACATACACACAACAATAACGAATATAGTGGTCACTTATTTTTTTTTCGTGAAAATATTTTTTCGTGAACCAATATCTCAAAAAGTTATGGACAGGTTGGGTGTTTGACAAGGACGAATTGATTATATTTTGGTGAAGGTCCTAATCCAGATCCAGATCAAAGAATTCTATCATTTTCTAAGTGATTTTTTATCACAAGTAAGAGATAGGGCCAACAACAATAATGTTATGGTTTTGGAAAAGTTACTCCAGGAGGACAGCATACATGGACACGTCGGACCCCAAGATGAGTCATTTCGTTAGTCTTTGTGTAGATAGTCCTTGGTCCCTTGTTGAAGGGTTGTGGGGCATGTGTTGGCTAGGTTGTATTTTCCCAGTGTAATGTCTCCCCCTTCCCTCTGTAACTTTCAATCATTCCTCCTCACGGCTCACCCCCTGCTTTTCTCAATCCATCAATAACCACCTCATCACCACACATCCTTTCAACAATCCCTCCTTCACTCCATCAGTCTTACCTTTGGCTCCGAGGCCATTCTGTCGTCCATCGGTCCGGCAGAGTTCCTCTCCGTTTTCACTGCATTTTCGCGTGCATGTTCGTGGCACGAGGTGCGGCACTTCTCGCAGGCGTGATACAGTGCAGGACTGTACGGGTGAATGCTGGCACGCGAGGGAAGGGGCGGGGGCTTCCATCATGGCCTTGGGCACGTGAATGGAGGGGCAAGTGCTGAACCGAGCGTTTCCTCAAAATGACGTGGCATTTTTCACAAGCCACGTCGTGGACCCACCCCCGTCGGCTGCGGACCAATGAGGGATGGAGAAGACTTGTGAGAGAAGGGGAAAAAAGAAAAAAGTGATGTGAAAAAATATAAAGGAGAAGCGGATGGGGAAGACTCGCATGAGCCGGGTCGAAGAGAGCTCATGAGAGGCCGAAAAGAGCTCATAAGCAGAATGCTCAGAGACGCAGAAAGTTTGAGGGAGAAAAGAAAAAGAGCTCATCAGAGGAAAGAAAAGAGCTTATAAGCAGAAGGCTCAGATGCAGAAGGCTGAGGAAGGAGCAGCTCATGAGCGAAGGGGAAAAAAGCGTATGAGGGTGAAGAAAGAAAGATTTCATGAGCAGTTGGTGTCAAGCTTCTGTGGTAAAAGAACACTCCTTCCACGAGCGTCGTCCTGCGGTCTCAATCCTGTCAGCCACGAAGGACGAGGAGGATGAACGCAGCACTTAATCGACAGGGGCCTGAGGAGGAAGAAGCAGAGGAGGGTGAGTCGTATATCTAGATGGCATATCTGGGACGCCAGAGAGAACTCGCCTACTGGGTATGGGCACCTCGGGGATGCGGCTGTGTGTCCCATCATGCCACATCGCCATTGCCCATCTTCCCCATCCATATTCCTCCGTATTCTCTTGTACATTTGTGGCTTGCACAGCTGTCGGGCTGTGTGAGGTGAGGGAGAAAAGAAAAGACTCTGCTTTTCTTTTCTCCATACTTTACTTTTCTTGTATTTTCAAGTTCTTATTGTTTAATTCTTCTCCCCTGCGTGAATGATGGCCAAGTCTTTTGTGTAAGTAAGATTGAATAAGAATACATGTTTTGGTTAAACCTGCTCTTATGTACCTTTTGCTTTCTTGCTTGTAGATACTTGCTTGTGTGTGTGTAATAAATAATTGTTTGTTGTTATTTCCAATCTGTCTCGGTTGTCTTTTCCTTTATTGGTCAGACAGTGCACAAGTATAGTTCGACGGGAAGTTGTACCCCACCTGATTTGCTTTGTTAGCCAGCGCATACTCACTGTACCACCCAGCAGTAATCTGAGTGTGCACACGAGACCCCAATTGACTCGGCCATCCAGAGGTAAGGTATCACATGAGGTAATGTAACCCTGCCAGGATTGGCAGTGCCAATCAGTGTTCGTGGTTGCTTGGCAACCCGCCGGTACGCATAGTTATCTGTCCCTGGCGGCCTCAGGACCGGGCGTTCAGGAGGGACCCGAGTGCTTCCCCTCGTTGCACCCCGAACCCCGGATCCGTAACAATATATACTACGATATTTCAAAAAGTTGTGGACGGATAATGACAAAACTTGATGGATGAGTTGCATAGGTGACAAGAACAAGCTGATTAGATTTTGGTTAATATCCAGATGCAGATCTGGCCTATCAGTGGGATACAAAACGCAAACTGTTCAGCGTGGCGGAGGCATGTGCTCTACTGAGTGCCATTCCAGTTTCTTATGGGAAAATTACGTTTGTTCTTCCCCACCCACCGACGTCCTGACACACTTCACCGATTACATTATTTCTTCTCGGAAAATTACCTTTGTTTTACACCTTTTCAGCGAATGTGGTAAATTATCTGAAAGCAACTACTGTGTTAAAAGGAGGAATACCCATATGCCAATCGAGTGTCCACATGAAATAGCATGGACTTTCATTTTACAGATTAATTTCCATTGCCAATTATTTTTTTATTTTTTTTAAGGATAAGCACATAATTAAGCCCAGTAAATTTACAGTTCATTTTGTTCAATATCACATCCCCTTTCATTCATGGATTACAGGTAGTAGTTTAATAATGGTACTTAGGTTCAAAAATATTTCAATTGGAGTTTACAACTTCAAAAAAAAACTTTCAACATATTCATGTCATTTCATGGCAAGTAACATCAACCGTACATAACATGTGAATACCTGTGATATTTATGAATTTCTTGTGTTACTCGGTAAATGCAGGAGGGAGGTATCCCGAGAAATTGTGCAACAATGTGTTAGAAAACAAGAAAAAGAGCAATCCCTCGCCACGACTTCTTTGTGTGGCGTTTATGTACTGATGTGTTATGTAATTAATGAGACATAATTAGAACTGCCACTTAAAAAACAAAAAGAACCCATATCAAAAAATTAAATAATTCGAGCAGCCAGACCATGAATCCGATAAAGTTTATATTTAAAACATATATTCCCCATCAATACTACATCATAAATGTGAAGTTTTACATCGACTGATTAAGCTGTTACAGAGAAAACATTATTTAATATTTTTGTTCAATCCAATGTGGCTGCCAAACCATGTGACCTATCAATTATTCCTTAACAAACTGATACACCCATGGCTTGGGGAAGATTTGTGTGAAGTTTCCCCTCGATCTGCCCAGCAATTCTGGAGAAGATTTTCATAGGTTTTGCGGTAAATCCAATATGGCTGCCAAACCATGTGACCAATGACATCATATGTGTGAGCCTTTTATTCCTCATGCATAGGCAGTCATACGTGCAAAGTTTCACCTTTGATCTGTTCAGCCACTTCAGAGAGGAAGATTTTTGAAGTTTTTTTTTCTTAACAATATGGCTACCGAATCACGTGATGATGACATCAAATTTTTTTTCTGTGGACCATTTTATGTGGACCAGATGACCCTCAAAATTTTTCATACTAATCGGACGGGGCGTTTTACATATGCAATGACATCATAACGAGGGCACCTATGATGTCAAAAAAAATCACTAATTCCCCATGAGGAGTACTTGCTATATGCCAAGTTTGAATTTTTTCCTTGGTGCGGTTTCAGAGATACGGGGTTCCTAAGTTTTTCCATTTTTCCAATATGGCTGCCACACCTCGTGACTTATGACATCATAATTATCATTAAAGCATTCTACATCAGTATTCACACCAATGGTGAAAATTTTGTCTCAATCCGACAAGCAGTTGCGAAGAAAAACACGAAAGTTCTGTGCGGACAAACAAACAAATGAAAAATCACTCAGAGAGCGACACTTGGCAAAACAGCACAAAGTAGAACGGCACTCGGTGGAGCACATGCTTCTGCCAAGTTGAACAGTTCATGATTTATATCTCATTGATGGGCTAGATCTAAACTAAAATCTAATCCGCTTGTTCTTGTCACCTAACCAACTCATCTACCGAGTTTTGTCATCACTCGACATTATGATATATGTATGTATGTATATCTTCGTCTTCTTCTTTCGGCTGCTCCCGTTAGGGGTCGCCACAGCGGATCAACCGTCTCCATTTCGCTCTATCCTCCACATCTTCCATTGACACTCCAACCACCCGCATCGCCCTCACCGCATCCATGAACCTCTTCTTTGGCTTCCTCTTCTCCTCCTGCCTGGTGGCTCCATCTTCAGCATCCTTCTCCCGATATACTCCGCTCCCTCCTGTGCACATGTCCAAACCTATCTCGCTCTCTCACTTTGTCTCCAACCGTCCTACCTGCACAGTCCTCTAATATACTCATTCCTTATCCTGTCCATAATCGTCACTCCCAACGAGAATCGCAGCATCTTTAACTCTGCCACCTCCAGCTCCGCTTCCTGTCTTTTTGTTAGCGCCACCGCCTCCAAACCATACAACATAGCTGGTCTCACCACCATCTTATATACTTTCCCTTAACTCTTGCAGCTACCCTTCTGTCACAAATCACTCCTGCAACTCTTCTCCACCACTCCATCCTGCCTGCACTCTCTTTTTCACTTCTCTCCCACACTCTCCGTTACTTTTGGACAGTTGATCCCAAGTATTTAAACCCATCCACCTTCCCACCTCAACTCCTTGCAACCGCACCATACCACCACCCTCCTATCATTTACGCACATGTACTCCTCTTACTCCACTGACTATCATTCCCCTTCTCTCCAGTGCGTACCTCCACTCTCAAGGCTCGCCTCAGCCTGCTCCCTACACAGATCATGATGTCATCCGCGAACATCATAGTCCATGGAGACTCCAGTCTGATCTCGTCCGTCAACCTGTCCATCACCATTGCAAACAGGAAAGGGCTCAGAGTCGATCCTTGGTGCAATCCCACTTTTACCTTAAACCGGTCCGTCATTCCTACCGCACACCTCCCCGCTGTCACACTGTCCTCATACATATCCTGCACAATCCTCACTACTTCTCCACCACTCCGACTTCTTCATACAATGCCAAAACTCCTCTCTTGGCACCCTATCATAAGCTTTCTCTAAATCCAAACAACACACAAATGTAACTCCTTCTGGCCTTCCCTATACTTCTCCATCACACTTCTCAAAGCAAACATCGCATCAGTGATGTCTTTCCTGGCATAAACCGATATTGCTGCTCACAAATCGTCACCTCTCTTCTCAACCTAGCTTCCACTACTCTTTCCCACAACTTCATGGTGTGGCTTAACAACTTTATCCCTCTGTAATTTCCACAGCTCTGCACATCACCCTTGTTCTTGAAAATCGGAACCAGTACACTTAATCTCCACTCCTCCGCATCCTCTCACTTTCAAGATTTATTAAACAATCTGGTTAACAACCCCACTGCCATCTCTCCGAAGCACTTCCATGCCTCCACTGGTATGGCATCTGGGCCAACCGCCTTTCCACTTTTCATCCTCTTCATAGCAGTCCTCACTTCATCCTTACTGATCCACCCACTTCCTGATTCACTATCTCCACCTCTTCCAACCTTCTCTCTCTCTCTCATTTTCTTCATTCATCAGCTCCTCAAAGTACTCCATCCACCTTCTCAACACACTCTCCTCGCTCGTCAAGCACATTCCCATTTACGTCCTTTATCACCTAACCTGCAGCACATCCTTCCAGCTCGGTCCCTCTGTCTTGCCAATCGATAAAATCGTTTTCCCCTTCTTTTGTATCCAACTTCTCATACAGCTCGTCATATGCCTTTTTCTTAGCCTTTGCCACCTCTTCTTTGCCTTTCGCCGCCACTCCTTGTACTCCTGCCTACTTTCTTCATCTCTCTGACTATCCCACTTCTTTTCGCCAACCCCTTCTTCCTTATACTTTCCTGTACTTCCTCGTTCCACACCAAGTCTGCTTATCTTCCTTCCTCTGTCCATGTCACACCAAGTACCTTCCTAGCTATCTCCCTCACCACTTCTGCTGTAGTTCCCAATCATCCCACCCATCTTTACCACCATCCAACACCTGTCTCGCCTCCTCCTCTCTTGGCACCCTATCATAAGCTTTCTCTAAATCCACAACACAATGTAACTCCTTCTGCCTTCCTATACTTCTCCATCAACATTCTCAAAGCAAACATCGCATCAGTGGTGCTCTTTCCTGGCATAAACCCATATTGCACAGTCTTCCTCCTTCAGCTTCCACCATCTGGTCCTTGGTTCAGCCCTCACTCTCTTCCTCAACCTCACCTCCAAAACACACAATCGATGCTGTCGAGCTACACTCTCCCCGCCACCACCTTACAGTCTCTAATCTCTTTCAGGTTGCATCTCCTGCTTAAGATGTAATCCACCTGTGTGCACTT
Organism: Eptatretus atami; assembly: GCA_035128595.1. NCBI lineage: Eukaryota > Metazoa > Chordata > Myxini > Myxiniformes > Myxinidae > Eptatretus > Eptatretus atami. The sequence goes on from CM068952.1 coordinate 145,300,687, forward strand.
TCTCCACTCTTGTATGTCATCTGTGTTCTCCTTCTTCATGAAATACGTATTTACCACTGCCATTTCCATTCTTTTTGCAAATTCTACCACCATTTGCCCTTTCACATTTCTCTTGTTGAGACCGTACCTACCCATCACCTCCTCATCCTCTTTATTCCCTTCCCCAACATGCCCATTGAACTCTGCTCCAATCACCACTCTTTCATCCTTGGATACACTCTCCACCACTTCATCTAACTCACTCCAGAAATCTTCTTTATATTCCATCTCACACCCCATATGCGGTGCATATGCACTGATGACATTCATCATCACCACTTCAATTTCCAACTTCACACCATCACTCGGTCAGACACTCTCCTCACCTCCAATACCCTCTTGACATAATCTTCCTTCAGGATTACCCCGACACCATTTCTCCTCCCATCCAACATGGTAGAACAGTTTGAAACCACCTCCAATGCTCCTAGCCTTACTCCCCTCCACTTGGTCCTTTGTACACACAGTATGTCCACCTTTCTCTCTCCATCATATCAGCCAACTCTCTCCCTTTGCCAGTCATCGTCCCAACATTCAGAGTTCCAACTCTCACCTCCAAACTTCTACCCTTCCCTCTCTCCACTGCCTCCGGACTCGCCTTCCCCGTCTCCTTCTCCTCCTTCGCTCAGCAGTAGCACAATTTCCACTGGTACCCTGCTGCCCACCAGTACTGGTGGCGGTCGTTGGTAACCCGGGCCTCGACCGATCCGGTATGGAAATTCGTTTTGTTGTCCGCATAATGATTTGGCATAGGTTTTTTACGCCGGATGCCCTTCCTGACGCAACCCTGGTCGCCTCTTACGACACACAGGGATATGTATGTATGTATATATATATATAGTTTTTGGCCCTATCAATTTTATAAATCAGGTCTGTGTTGACCTTTTGACCTTAAAAATAATCGGTGACTGAAATAATTGACCTGATATGCAAATCTTGTTCAAATTTAAAGTCAATCAGATGAAAATTGAGGGTTTTAGAAAGTGCACGCAAGTTGACCTTTGGCCTCTGTTGACCTTTTGGCACATGCTGACCTCAAAAAATAATTAGTGCTTGAATTCAGTAAGCTGAGATGCAAATGGTCTTCAAATTTCAAGTCAATCGGATGAAAATTGAGGATTTTAGAAATTTGGTCTATGTTGACCTTTTGACCTATGTTGACCTCAAAACAATTGGTGGTTGAATTCAGTGACCTGATATGCAAATGCTCTTCAAATTTCAAGTTAATCGGATTAAAATTGAGGATTTTAGAAATTTGGCCCATGTTGACTTTTTTGGTCTGTTGACCCTTTGGCCTGTGGTGACCTCAAAATTAATAGTTGGTTGAATTCAGCGACGTGATATGCAAGCGCTCTTAAAATTTCAAGTCAATGGGATGAAAATTGAGGATTTTAGAAAATTTGGCCGAATTTGCCGATTTTTATTTTGCCAAGTAACAAACAGAGACAGACAGACAGACGAGGGTAATAATGCTGCATCTCAGGTGTCAAATGTTCACACTGTGCCTACACAGTTCATGTAGCATCTCCACTCATTGAAATCATTGATGAACAAAGCTGGAACCATGGCAAAACCAGATGGACGAGGCAGCTTGAACAACATCGTTTTCATTTGTGTTGGATTGGAGGCACTGTGACAATGCTGAAATGTGACGATGCTAAGTTTACATCTGAAATACACTTAGTCCCCTATTTACGCTCGCAATGCGTTCCTAAAACCACTGCATAAATCGAAAACGCGTCAAGCAAAAACACTTTCCCATATGAATAATGTTGTAAACCGAGGATGCATTTCTGAGCGGTAGTTTTCACTCATCCTAACATTAACAAACTAAATACATCCTGACTATAATTCACGGACCGGTGTTTGTTTGTCGCACTACACCTCCTACAGATCTGGGCTGATTACATCCAGATTTTCTACATAGGAATAAAGTATGACCCAAATTCATAGATAGGGTTGTTTTTTTATTTATCTTTGCCAGTGCTGTTGGGGGTGAGGGGTGGTGGGGGGGGGGGGGGGTGGTGGATGCAAATTCTCTTTGTAATGTGTATCTTGTAGTGCTACGTTCAGGTGGGGGAGGGTATTACAAGTCTCCACCATTTACAGTCCAGTATTCCTGTCCCACATTTTCCAGTACAGTGAGCTGTTTTGAATTATAAGCAGTAGGTATGTTTTTAGCTTCATGTATGTAACCGAGGTTTTTTGGGGGTTTTTTTTGCCTATACAGAGCTGTCGGTTGCCTACACACCACCCATAGGGTGGGTACTCTGCTATTACTTACCAAAGACATAATAATAAAATGAATCAATACAGAACATAGTTATGTGAAGATACCTAGCCGGTTTCATGCAATCCTGGCAGAGTTTCTTTGCTTGCTGATAGAGTTTCCTGGATATCTGTTGAGGTTGAAGAAGGCCCAAAGTAGGTGCAATGAAGCCTGGACAGCCTGCATCATTATCAAACTCATGAGCACATTTCATCGACTTTGATCCTTGATCCAAATACTTTGAGTTTCTCCACATTCTCCATTATCATGTCTCTCATGCTTCATAATTGTAACAGTCACTTACTGGTGCTGGGGTCACACGTTCAGCACTTTACTTAATTTTGGCAGCTTCAGTAATAATTGTCCTCACCATCGAGATCGGCAGCCCAAGCACACAGCCTATGTCCATGATATGCTCTCCACACTTATGTCATTTCACTACATCAATTTTCATGACCAAGCTAATAGCTAGTCGTTTTCCGCTCATGATGAAGGGTTTGGGGAAAGTTTGACGAAAATGCGAGAGATCGATTGGAGCATCCTTGATCCAATGCTGTCCTGGGCACAAGGAGAAATACATGCACAATGAACCTATTTGGTGGCGTGCGGAGCATAGGAGAGCAGCATAGACGTTGTGATGCGACTCGGCAAAATTACACCGTGTCGCTAAACGTAAACGCGAAAATAAAGAAAAAAGTGTTCATTATTTTGTCAATGGCATGAAATTGAAAACACGTAAACAGAATGAGCATAAACAGATGAATACCTGTATAATAAAGTACATTTCTTAATTAAGAGGACTCGTGCAACAATGGCCATGTTGTCGACAAAAATTGTTCTCCAACAAATGGACGTGACATGCAACTTCCACAAGGAAGCAAGTTCCCAGTTTTCCTGGTGTGTTTTAATCATGCAAAATTACCAAAATAGATTTTCTTAACTCTCTGCTGTCCAATAGTATCTCATAAAAGCAGCTTTTAGAAAGAATAATTCTTCATTTCTGCCTTTCTTTCTTTTTTCGACTGAAAGCAAAAATACAGGGTGTTCCAAAAATACCTAGCCAACTTTTGTTGTTAATATTGTTGCGGTTCTGCAAAACCGCATGCCTCTAAGGCAATGGCACCCAACATACAGTGATCCCCAGGCAGTTATTTCGTTAGTCTTCATGCAGTCAGACCTTCCCCTCATGTCTAATTGGTTAACGGGATGAAGAGCGTTGCATGGGTCTAATAGCTAGGTCTAATAATTATATCTCTATCTTCTTTTCAATCCTGATTTCCATCCAACCCTTTCCTTTTTCCGTGATACAAATCGAAGCAGGCACCACACCCAGGCAGCCACCCTGTGAGAGACTCACCACCAACACTGTACAGGACGCGCATGGTGCGCCCTTTCATTCAAATCTGCGCGCCGATTTACAACGGCGTCTCACCTTGCTCCACCTTCGCTCACCAAAAGCTCTCTACCTCAACCACCAACATCTCCCACACATGGGAAAAATCACCCCGCGCCTCCACGCACCTCTGCACCTCTGCAATTCGCCACCAAACGGGCGTGCTGCGCAGCCCAGGCCACTCAGACCGCGTGGCGCGGGGATGGGCCAAGCACGTTAACAGCACCAACCGCAGCTCACCGGGGTGCCCCAAATGGGCTGCGGGACCAACACGACCCTCGTCCAGTCACCAGAAAACAGCCCGGGAGTTCGGTGCAAGGCTCTGGGCCGTGTCGCGCCGGATGTGCGAATGAGAGTGCTTCCGGCCCCAGGAGCCTGGCTGGCATGGTGGGGCTGGGACCCAATGAGGTAGCGCGATTCGGGTGACGGCGCGTCGCTTAGGGTCGTCGCCCCACCCTTCTCCCGGGACTTATAAAAGGCGGATCGCGAAGCCATCCACCCTCTCTCTCCCTGCACTTCCTCGCCTGCCTGCCTCGCACTGTCTCCGCCTGTTTGCCGCGCCCACTTCTTCGCCTCTCTGCTCCGCCCTCTCTTCACTGCACCTCGTTTTCTGCCTGCCGCTGCATCTACACTCGGGGTTGGTGTGCGACAGATGTTCTTCTGGACCAGTGCGGAGCACACGTTTCCACGAGCCCCAGCAAAGTGATTAAGCAGGAGATAACGCGCCGACTCTTAAGGTGGGATCTCTCAAGCGGAGCGTCCCCCAAAGCGTCCTGGGTTGCGTTGGTCGGCCGACCGCGCCAGGTATTGAGAGGCCGTTGGTTCTCATTTGCTCTCCTTCCTTCTGGCTAACTAATCTTCATCGGGTTTGTGTGTATGTGTGTGTTTGTGATGGCGCCTGTCATAGCTTAAATTAATATCGTAGAAGATATAATGGGATGTCTGCTCTGTGTCTACTTTTGTAAATTGCTTGCCTTTTGTCGCACCCCACGAATTCCTTGCTTTCCCTGCTGTACATAATAATAAACCCCATTTACTGTGCCAGATACCATTCCTCACCAATTGTAAATAAATGCTTTTTATAGAAATGTTCCCAGCTCGTTTTCGTCTTTTCCTTCATTGGTCCAGCATGGTCCGTATCCTAGCTTAGCCAGGATGTTATTCCCCAACGATCTGTTTTCGAGCCAGTACGTCCTTGGCAGTTATGCTCGGCTGCATCTTACCCGGTGAGGTGATCCGGTTTGAACAAGGCATACCGAGGGCGTGTCCCCCGGTGATTAGATCATGTGACAATTTTAGGTAACCGGTTTCCATTAGACGGAGGACCCTAAGTCACATGATTGAGTTATTGGCGTTCACGGCCGATTAGCGACCCACCACGTCACAGAGTTATCCGTCTGCGACGGCCTGCGATTCCGGAGGGTCTAGTGGAAACCCGAGGTAGCTTCCCCCCCCCCCCCCCCCCCCCCCCCCCCCCCCCCACCCGTGGTCTTCTCGCCCCGACCCCGGGTCCGCAACAATATACTTAGTTTCACAAATGATGGAATGATACCCTTTGTTTTATATGACACAGAAACTCAAAAAGTTTTCTATATTTTTAGGTCTGGTGGTTTAATGTAAAAGAAAATGGCGACTCAACAGGAGAAAGCTCAGTGCGTCGAATGGTTCAGAGATGAGATTCGACGCGCAAGTTCAGCGTAATTTCCGTCCAAGGTATGGAAGGAATTTGCCATCGCGGACTGGTATCACAGAGTGGTACAAGGGGTTTAAGGAGACTGGAAGTTGTCAAAAACAGAAAAGTACCTGTCAACCAAGCACAAATGTAGCAGACATTTAACGAGTGCATGAATAATTTCAACAAAGTCCCAGAAAATCAATCTGACTTGCATCCAGAGAACTTGGACGACCAACCACCACTGTACACAGGATTTTGCATAAAAGACTGAAGCTTTATTCCTTCAGATGCTGCAGTTTTGAGTTCCTGCAGAATCTGCAGGAACTCAAACCAAATGACGGATCCCAACATAAGGCGTTTAGCTTGGAAAAGCTCAGTCAGTCGCATAGAGGATGACGAATATCATACAACTGAAAAAGGTCATGTTCACAGACGAAGCTTGCTTTCATGTATCGGGGAAGATCAACTGGCACAATGTGAGGATCTGGGCATAATGTGAAAACCCCCACGTGATCATTGAACACGTAAGTGAAAGTCCAAAGGTCAATGTATGGTGTGGCCTTCTCCATGACCGCTTGTTCGGTCCGTTTTTCTTTGTGGAGGATACAGTGACCTCAACAATTTACATGAACACGATGGAAGGATTCGCCTTCCCATAGATTGAAGAACCTTCAAACAGATATCATTTTTCAACAGGACGGAGCTCCCCCTCTTTGGACCTTAGTCGTTTGAGCCGTCCGAAATGAAAATTTTCCAGGTCGCTGGAATGGCCGAGATGGACCAACTACCTGGCCCCCATGATCAGCAGACTTACCCCCCTTGATTTTTTTTCTGTGCGGTTTTATCAAAGATGTCGACAACACCAAGGTGGTAAACCTGCAGGATCTTTGTTCTCGGATCACAGCTGCATGCGCACTGGTGCACGCAAACATGATGAGCCGAACATGGCAAGAACTCGTGTAGCGCCTTGATGTCGTGCACGTGACAAACGGAGCTCACATTGAAGTGTATTGATGGTGTGCACAAAACTTTATGAGTTTCTGTATCATATAAACCAAAGGGTATCACATCATTTGTGGTTCTAAATATATTAACAAACAAAGTTGTCTGGGTCTTTGTGGAACACCCTGTACAGCACTTGGGCATTTTGATGGTCATGCTGTGTTGTGTACCATGCACATCATGTCAATACTGTTGCCACCATGACTGCTGCTGCTGTAACCTCCCATTGTTCTGTAGCAGCAAGTTGAAGAGACTGTTTGAAGCCATGCCAACTGGGTAGTCTGCACATAGCTTTGAGCATGCTATTTATTTTATGTGGTATATAATGGGTACTTTGGTTTGAAGGAACATCCATTTTCTGTAATATGTGAAAGAACACAAGACCAAGGAAGTTACATTTTTGTCTTGGTTTGAAACAAATCTTCAACTTAATTAATTTTAGTGTCAAAATGACCAGGGTTAGGTGTCCAGGAGAGCGTTGTGGTTTCCAGTTGTTGTCTCTAACTGGCACAGCTTCAGTGGGAGCTTTGTCTTATGCTGTTGTTTGTCCCATGATTTGTTTTGATGGGTTTGCAGTGGCCATGTAAAATAAAATAAAAATATTATTACCTCCACAACCGAAGGTGAACAGAGATTATGTACTCAACCCTGTCTGTTTGTGAGCAGGATATCTCAAAAGGTTATGGACAGATTCGGACAAACATGGTGGATAGGTGGGGTGTGTGCCAAGGACTAATTGATTTGATTTTGGTGAACATCTGGTTATGAGAATTTTTTGATTTTTCAAGTCATTCTTCACCGTTGAGAGATTGGGCCAAACACGATATATAGCATGATATTTCAAAATGGGGTGGACAGATTGTGACAAAACTTACTGGATGAGTTGGGTAGATGACAAGAACAAGCCCATTCGATTTTGTTTGAGGTCCGAAAACAGATCCGGCCTATCAGTGGAATCCAAAACTTAAACTGTTCCACCTGGCAGAGCTATGCATTCTACTGAGTGCCGTTTTAGTTATTAGCCTGCATTCACGAAGCAAAAAATGGGGTTATGCGATCAGTCCCGTACGTGCGTACGTGCGTGTCTGCATTTTGTTATTCCCTTTTCTCTGGAACCGCTTGTCGGATCGACACGAAATTTTCAACATTGGTGCGACTACTCATGTAGAATGTTTTAATGATAATTATGACATCGGTCACATGGTTTGGCAGCCATTTATTTATTTATTTTTAAACAACACCTTCAAAAATTTTCTTCTCCGAAACGGCTCAACAGATCAAGGAGAAACTTTACAGGTATGACCACCTATATATGAGGAACAAAACATTCCCCACCAATGACATCAGATGTCACATGGTTTGGCAGCCATATTGGATTGAAGGGAAATATTTTTAAAATTCTCTCTTGAACCACTACATCAATCGATGTGAAACTTCAAAATTATGATCTAGTAGTGATGGGGAATATATGTTAAAATTTCAACCTGATCGGACACATGACCTGGCATCCAGAATTACTTAAGTTTTTTTGAATCTGCGTTCTTTTTGATGTTTTTTTGTTTTGAATAAGGCTCACTTGGCTGCGCCTGGATGGGTTTGAGGGTAGAGTAGCAATTCAAACCCGTGTCCTTTCCAGGTTTCTCCTGGTGACTTCATCTTTGCTTTTTGCTTGTTTGGTTTCCTTGATTTCCTTGTGTTCCTTGTGATGACTCCAATGCAGTACCCATTTTATTTGGCCTTCCATTTGATTTTAATTCAATTATTTCTAAATACAAATTTGCTGCCAGAAGAGTTGGTTCGCACCAAGTCCTTCTCGAGACTGAGTGGGGCAAGTATTCCATGAATACCATCTAGTTTAGTTTAATGCAATCACTGCTACTTTATCTTTAACTCAAATATTTCATTACACTAAGTACTCATGGAAATGCCACCGATTGTAATATGTACCAACTACTGGCATTCATGCTCACTAGTAATGATCTAATCATATCTCGTGAATGCTCTCGAGTATTCAAGCAAATTAATTTTCATACAATAGTTTACCTTACAGCCTGAGCAGCAGCCACCATATATTCCCAGGTGAAAAAAGTTAACACAACGCAATAAGTAATGACGGTGTGAATGTAGTATATTGTTGCGATTTGTGCCTCAAGAATAAGCGATCATCGCCAATACAAGACATGTCCACAAAAAACTTTGAATAAATGTGGTCATACACCAAACATGAAATACAACATTGTAAACTTAGTTATTGTAATGACATCAGTTTTGCAAATGCAGATGTCGAGGTTTGTTTTGGCTTGGGTTACTTCTAACAGGAATAAGTTCTGAAATTGCTTGTGGAAACATGGCATTATAGTGGGGCGGCTTAGCCCAAATATTCAAAAGAATTGTGCATTTTGTGATACAAGCACCAAATTTGGCACAAATGTACATTAATATGTTGCGAACATTTTCAGATATTGGGCCACTTGAAATTCTCTCTTTATGTCCGCCATATTGGATTTCAAAATGGCCACCATTGAAATCTACATTTGCTATTATCTCTGGACGTAATGCAGCTATTGACTTGATTCTGGTATCTAAATGTATGTTTTTGTTGCCAGAGAGGAGAAGACATCCCCCAGTTTCACTACTGGGCAACCGTGCTGGAACTAGAACTGTTGGTTCTAGTGTATGTGCGTTCTCTCAGGCAGGGATCGTTAATGATGTACCTCGATGCTCTGACAGAGCTGGTCCCCTGGTTCATGCACTGGATCACACCCACTATGCTAGGTGGATACCAGTGCACCTGAAGGACATGGCCGAACTCACCATCAAACACCCAGATGTAGCCAGGAAATTCAGGGAAAGCCACTTCACCGTTCAGAAAACACAGAGGGTGTTCTCTTCATCCCGATTGACCAGGCACGTGAGCAGAATAATGCCTGCATCAAAGGAGACGGTGGAGCAGTTGGGCTCACTGACAACCCTAGTGCCTACGTCGCTGGATGGTTGCGGGACCAGAAGTTGCCAGGGTGATCGAAGAATTCCAAGATGGGAACCAACACTGGAGACGGCAAACAGCAGACACACGTCATCATGATCAGACGCCAAGTGTAAAGGCCTCATTTGTGAAAGATGTTCGCTCTCTCGTCGGTGTCATAGAGGAGATGGGCAACCCATTCGAGGAGGAGAGTCAGGATGTAGTCAAACTGGACACAAAGGAGATCGCAGATCCTGCTGCTGTGGAGACCGTGATGAATGCCAAGAGGATTGGCCAAGAGCAGTTCGAGGCTTTCACCAGAGAGTGTCTGTTGGACAGAACAAAGGCAGTGGACGCACCCATTCCTCGTAACAAGCTGAAGGTGTTCAGCACTTCCACTCCAAGAAGCCAGAGCATAGGTCAGCAACAGCTCGCCTCCATCAAGAATGACCGTGAACTCTTCGCACGCCTGTACATTGGCTGCCTCAGGCATGTCCTCCTGCATTGTCTGATGGTGGAAGCCTCTGCACTGGTCCAAGAGTGATCTCCTCACATGCTTGGAAGAAGTCTCCGACGCAAAGACAGAGACTCCTGTCACGACCTGTATTGTGCTTGATGGAGCAGCCATCGTCCAGATGCTGAAGCCGGCTGCATCAAAGACCTTTGAAGAGTATGCACAACAGATCTTCATCCCATATATGTCCACGAAGCTGCAAACAGTGTCACGCATGGATCTGGTCTGGGATACTTACCTTGCTGATTCACTGAAAGGTAGTACACGTGCAAACGGGGACAAGGTGTGCGGAGACGTGTGGTGGCTGCCGCAGCCATACAGGAAACTGGCAGAACTTCCTACGAGTGGACAGCAACAAGACCGAGCTGTTCAGGTCCTCTCAGCAGCTCTCATGGAATGGTTTGACCAGGAGGACAAGCAACTCTTCATTACTGATGGAGAGGCAGTGCTCAGCAAGCCACTACTGCCAGATCTGAGCTCACTCGCCCCATGTAACCATGAAGAAGCTGACAGTCGGATGTTGCTGCATGCATCTCACGCAGTCCAGCATGGACACCATGCAATACTCATCGGACTGTAGACACCGATGTTGTGGTGCTGGCAGTGTCTCTGGCACAGGAGTTGCAACCAGAAGACAAACTGTGGCTGGCATTCGGAACAGGCCAGAGTTTCCGATACCTAGCAGCACACGAAATAGCAGCTGGATTGGGACGAGAGAAGGCTCGTGCACTGCCAATGTTCCACGCTCTAACTGGATGCGACACTGTGTCTAGTTTTCATAGACATGGCAAAAAGACTGCGTGGGCAGTCTGGACGGTACTGCCAGAACTCACTGAGGCGCTGGCTGCTGTCCTCTCCACCTCGTGACATACCAGACGATGCAATGCGCATCATCGAGAGGTCGTGATCCTGTTGTATGATCGAACCAGCAAATGCACAGACATTGACAGGCCAGGAGGAAACTCTTCGCAAGGAAGAACAATGTGCAACTCATCCCTCCAACGAAGGCAGCTCTGGAGGAACATGTCAAGAGGGCAGTGTATCAAGGTGGACATGTGTGGGGTCAGATACTGCTGCCAGCACCAGAGCTCCCTCCACCAACCAACTGGGGTTGGTCAAGGACTGGAGAAGGACAGTACACACCTTACTGGACCAGGCTAACTGAGGCAGCTCACAGCTGCATTGAGCTGGTTTCTTGCAAGTGCAAGAAAGGGTGTGTGAGGCGCTGCAAGTGCAAAAAGGCTGCCCTTCAGTGCACCGCCTCTGTGGTGTGAAGGGGACTGCACATGACGATGAGTCAACAACATACATGTACTTGTGGCAATGCTGAACTTGTTAACATGACACTGTTTATGTACACGTATCTTCAGTACGGTAATACCTAGCCTCAGATCCAGTACACCTAGCCTCAAATACTAGACCATGTAGCATGTCAGTATTATACCTAAGACATTTACAGAACTAAGACATTCTTTTCAAAGTATTGTGTTGAATACAATATTTGCCTAGATAATTTCCAAATAAAATTATATAACAGACTGTGATAGATAATATTAAGTTGAAAATGGTACCATTGGATTCCTTGCCCCCAAAAACATACATTTAGATACCAGAATCAAGTCAATAGCTGCATTACGTCCAGAGATAATAGCAAATGTAGATTTCAAGTGGCGGCCATTTTGAAATCCAATATGGCGGACATAAAGAGAGAATTTCAAGTGGCCCAATATCTGAAAATGTTCGCAACATATTAAGTACATTTGTGCCAAATTTGGTGCTTGTATCACAAAATGCACAACAGGTTTGCTATGCTGCTACACTATTAGTCATTAAAAATTTTGTTTTCTTTGTCAGGTTAGTGAGCTCGTTTGACAATTCCATGAAAACTCGTGATATAAAAATTGCAGCTTCAAATCCAATATGCTTTGTTGATTTGTCCACTGTCAACAAATCCATCCATTGGGACCATAGTCTGTGTGGAGCGCTGCTGCTGCATAAGCAGTCTCCTTGGCTATTGAACACAATCCTGGATGGGTCGCCACTCTGACACAGGATAGCAGCAAGCTGGCACTCATTTTGCCAACCTCGG
>CM068952.1:145327892-145340137 GCA_035128595.1 Eptatretus atami
CAAACAGAGATAAGCTCCCCTACCTCGTGGTCTTCGCACCCGACCCCGGCCACAACAATATATATATATATATATATATATATATATATATATATATATATATAAATATATATATATTATGTATATATTGTTTGTGGCTGTGCTCCGGTGGCGAGAACACCGCTAGTGGGGGAAGTTACGTCGTCTCCCACCAGACTCCCAGAATTGTAGGCCGTCGCTCACGGATAATTCCGTGAGGCGGCGGTCGCTTAACGACCGTGGACGCCAATACCTCCACTGCGTAGCGTAGGGTCTTTTTGTCTAGAACCAATTTACCTAATTAACCACGCAGTGTCGTCTAACGGGGAACCACGCCCTCGGTACGCCTTGCCCGATCCGGATCACTCTACCAACCACCTTTCTGGATCGGATGGCAGCCCAGCGAACTACCAAGGATGTACCGGCTGGAATGAACAGAATATCGGGAATAAAGACACGGCTAAAACTCAGATCCGAACCATGCTGGACCAATGAAGGAAAGACGAAAACGAACTGGGAACATTTCGACAATCATTTATTTACACGAAGCGAGGAAATTTATGTGGCATAGGAACAGGTTTATTGGGTGTTATGCAGGGGAAGATGAGAGAAAGATGGCGTGCAACAATTTTACAGCAACTTACAAAAGAAGGACACAGAGCAGACTTACGTGGGAATAAAGAGGCAAGATTTACAATGATCAAATAAAAACACTTATGCAATTCTACTTAAAGACGCACACACACTCAGATGCACACTCAGACGAAATAAACCTAGATGTATTGCAAAGGACCTTTTTCACCAGAGAGGGAGGTGAGCTGAGATCGCAGTTCTTTCGGTACCTGAACGTTGGAGGGAAGGGATTCTCTGGGGTGCGGCACCTACAATGGTCGTGCGGCTCGGTCACGGCGGCCGCGTGGAGACAGTGTCTGCGAAGGAGCCTGGTCGAGTAGAGCGGAGTCCGAGGCGGGGATCAGGCTGCAGACAGGACCCTACGAGAGACCCGGTCAAGGTCGATCGAGGTCTTCCCAGCTCTCTCACACTCGAAACGAATGTCCCCAAAGAGTGCAACTACTCCACGACCTTTTTCCTTTCTTTCGCTATCAAGCCGACGAACCGTCTCACTCCAACGCTCCGCTCAAGACGACTCACTTTTCCAGCTCACCAGACTACTCAACGAATGGTGTCGTAATTTATAGATCTTCCCTCAGCGGGAGGGCCTTGGTGAAGCCGACGTCACTGTTCGCCCTGATGGGACGGGGCTTCCATGGGGCCGCCCTTTGTGGCAGGGTTTCGGCCATACCAGGAAGCCCGTCCACTCCAAGCATGTTGGATTTGCCAAAAAGGTACTGCACAAAGATTTTGCCTCGGAAGGCGAGAAGAAGGCACTGGTTCATAATGGAGGGGATATAAAGATTTATTAACTAACTAAAAAAAACAGCAACGCACCCCAGTGTCTGCCCACTCACACACAAGTTATGGTTCTATATGCACATATACTTATGGAATAACTGACTTGGGACACTATGTTTGTATGCATACGGATCCTAGAACCGTAACAATATACGTATATATATATATATATATAATATATATATATATATATATATATATATATATATATATATATATTATATATTGTTACGAATTCTGGCCCACCTGGCGTGCGATCGGCGCGTACCTCTAATGGCAGCCGCGTCGCCCACCGGACGGACAATTCAGTCGTGACCCTCCTGGAACTATCGCCAGGAGCCAGTCACGGGTGGGGGTTTAACCTCACCACAACCCAGTCCGCATTCTACCCGCGCGAAATAGGGTGAATCGCCGAATGTCCGATATACCTAAATACCCGCGCGGGTAACCTACCGAGGGGTTGCACCACGCCGAGGTCGGCTTAGGACACAACCGCTTAAGCGGTTCGTTCACATGCTACAGGGATAACCGAGGCGGTGTTATCGCCGACCTCGACGGTTCCGGATTCTCTTTACTCGGGTATTCAAAACCCACTACTCATTCCACGATGCAAGATGGCACTTTCAATGTGGTGAAAGGAGGACGCGATGATGGGATACTTTGCACACAAGGACATTTATTTAAGCAAAGCACATATTACACACACAACACAAGCAAGGAATCATGCACATATTTACAAGCAAGGCAAATCGAAATGAAACATGGATACAGCAAGAAAGCAATGAAAGCAATACCACCGACTATAATTATTAGCAATGTACAGGCACTTACACAGGTTTACTTGTCGACACGGCGCCACCACACACACACACACATACACACAAACAAAAGAAAAGACCTCCTTTAGTGGTCGTCCAGTCTCTCCCACGACTGTCAGCGTGTTCGCGCATGGTTCCGGCCTCCCACGCGGCCGCGAACCCTCTCCGGCACCCCTCGTCCGGACGCGCAGGTCACCAGACAGCCGGCACTGCTGCGCCTCCCGTCGCGTCTCCACCAACAGGCCGCTCGCCGACCACGAGCGCAGGACAGAGAGAGGGAGAGAGAGCGAGCTCGACCCTGGCCACCAAGTGAGAGGAGCACTCGACCCCGACAGAGAGAAGCACTTGACCCCGACAGAGAGGGCTTATGGACCAAAGAGAGAACGGGGTCGACGACCCAGACAGAGAGAGCTTATGACCAAAGAGAGAACGCGTCGACGACCCAGACGAGAGAGCTTATGGACCCAAGAGAGAACGGCGTCGACGACCCAGACAGAGAGAGCTTATGGACCAAAGAGAGAACGGCGTCGACGACCCAGACATACAGAGAGAGAGAGAGAGAGAGAGAGAGAGAGAAGAGAGAGCTCGACCTGGCCACCAAGAGAGAGGAGCACTCGACCCCGACAGAGAGAGCTCATGGACCAGAGAGAAGTGACGTCGACGACCCAGACGAGAGAGCTCCTGGACCTCGCGCGAGGTCCGCCTTATATAGTGTGGGGGCTCGCCTTCGCTCCTCCCCGTTTTCGGCTCCACCTCCCTTCGAGAAGGTCCCGAAAAGGGGCGTTCCCTCACCCCGACCGCCTCACGCTGTTCATCCACCAATCGGCGGGTGAGCTGCCTCCTCCCTTTCCTTCACACCAAGCGCGGGAAAAGTAGGCGGGAAAAAATCCGGCGCGCCCAAAAGGGAATCTTTTGTTCCTTTTCGTTCGACGGTTTTCAACGCGGCTTGTTGCTTGCGTGGAGGTTGTTCAAAATAACGATAGAAAAGAAAAGGCTTATCTCAAAGAGTCGCAGCCCGGTGAATCACACAAATTCCCTTTAAAACAACGGTGGGGACTATCTGCACATAAACTTAGCGTCATAACTGATCTAAGGACCCTTTAATGGTGTATGGCGAATTTCCACAGCCGTAACATAATATTGTGGTGACGGGCAGTTAACACTGCAGCCCGGATGGTCAACTTCTCCCTTGGAGGTCGACAGCCGAGACTCAGAGATTTATGCGCGCACGTGGGAAAGGGCGCAATGGCAGAGGGACGGAGACCGTACGGGGAGGCACAGCATCGGAGGTTTATACTTGAACCTCACGACAAATAACACGGATACAGTTACTTAAAATGAACACATTAATGAAAATAGGCATATTTACAAAGGGCAATAATCAAAAGGTAATGATAATAACGTGAAGTAAATAAATGTTAAAGTCAAGGCGCCTCCACACACGGACTTAAATACAGACAAAGGGAAAAAGAAAAGAAAATCCCTCCTTTTATTCTTGCACTTATCTTGGCCCAGAGCTGTCTTTGTGGAACTTGGAATCGAGACCTTCTATTTGCATGTCCACTCGAGCCTTGTATCGACCCACATTGTCAGGAGTTTGCTGAGCAGATGCCCATTTGGTGAGCTGAGAACGTTCTCCAAGTCTTTTGTGTGCAGATGCATAGCCCTTTCTCTCAGGTACTTTTGCAAGTATTTTTGGCTTCTTTTCCAAAGTTTGGTGATCCATTTTGGCTAACAATCCTTATCCTGGACACAATATAATTTATTTAGCCCCAATCTGTTCAGCTTCCTCGTTCCGCTCGCGCGCGCACTGAGCATTTTGGGGTAGATTACGTCATTTTGATAGTTGCATATTGTTCACCTCAGCCAGTGCTCCATGGTTCACTTTACTGCCATGACTTGCACTCTGCCAGTCAAACAGTTCATGATGGTGTTCATTTTGAGCACGATGTGCTTTTTGGGTTTCTTTGTGCCCAAGTCCTCCATTTGGCCTCTCCTGGGAGGGATGGGGCAATATTATCACTGAATTATGTGATACCTTGTGCAATATTTCAAGCATAGAAAAATCCATCTCTCTCGCTGAAAATAATACAAAGGTATTGCTTTATAGTGTTAGAATGATTCCTGCAAGGAAATAAAGCTTTGAAATTATGGAAGACTCATCTCCAAAACTCCATTTTTCTGTAGGGATCACAGCATAAACCCATTCATAAAACTAAGGGTTCATGGAACACGCTACACTGCACATTTTCATGCATATTCAATTTCAATAAAATAATGACATTAAAGATCGTTAAAGAAATTATGTAAGTTTTAACCGCTATTTTAAGCTACATGTAGTGGACAAAGAAAATGAAACACCTGAGTAAGTGAGGGACATCAAATATATTGAAAGCAACGGCTTCCACACAGCTTGGCCATGTGCTAATTAGCAAAATAACATCCATCATACTTTGGGGTCATCTATCTATAATTCCAGCAGTGCGTGCGTGCGTGCGTGCGTGCGCGCGCAGTACCGCTGTTTATTGACACCACTGTCCGATCTAATTGAAACTTGCCAGGTAATATTGCTGGGGCCTGTGGATGGTGCCTTTTCAAGGTTTGATATTAATCGGACAAGTGCTTCCCAAGTTATGGCCATTTATTTACAACCAATGACGGGACACATTGCTGCGTAGGCGTGGTCGATGGGGAAGAGATTCTCAGCCGCGTTCCCATTACGGGTTAAACGTACGGACTTCCGGATAGTGTATTCTAATAATTCTCGATTTCTTATGCGCATTATAGATAAACACAAATGCCCCATGCAGTCGTCGTTTACGAGAGCGAAGGAATGGCCTGTGTGTTGTTTGAAAGTTTTTTTTGTTTTTTTTTTTTGCAGTAGGTTTTTTTTTTGTTTTTTTTTTTCTCTTCTCTTCTCTTTGTGTTTTTCTTGCGATGACATTGCGAAAAGGCAAAATAACGTTGGCGCTAATTGAAAATAATTGGCCCATTAAAACTAAATTGCGAACAATAATCGTAACTGCGATATGCGAACCTTCCGGACAATGAGGACTTGACTTCCGATGTGACGACTTACTGTTTCTTTCTCGATTTTTTCTCCGATTTTTTTCTGATTTACGACTTACTGTATCTTTCTTTCTCGATTTTCTTTTCTCGATTTCTTTCTCGATTTTCTTAAACAATGCCCCAATCCATCGTCGTTACGACAGCGAAGGAACGGCCTGTTGGTTGCTTGAAAGTAATTATTTTTTTTTTCGACGTACGGCCACACACGTACGGCCACGCAATACGGTGCAACACGAGAGCGAAGGAACGGCCTGTGTGGTTTTCTGGCAACGTGTTTGAAAGATTTTTGTTTTTTGCATGTACGGCCACACACGTACGGGCATGCACTAGTGGTAAAAGCTGCACAGGCCGGTTGCCTATAATTATGGCTAGCATGGCTGCAAGGAGACCTCTGTGATTGAAAGAGTGTGATTGTAGGGTGGTTTTAGCAGGAGTTCAATGACAAAAACAGTCAACTTCTGATGTATCTGAGCAACAGTGTCTAAGGTGATGTCAGCATGGAACTCCGAGGGAAAGGCATCATCAGCAAAGGGCAACAGTGGGCAGAAGTGCATACTCTAGGATTGTGATATCCGTGCATTAATTTGAGGTGCAAGGCAAGCAGGCCGAGCAACATGCAGATCATTGATTGTAAATTGTCAATCGGGGTGTGTGAAACCAGTTTATCAAAATTGATCTGCCAGATTCCGCAGAGTGGACACCATAAGTCGGTGCAGTCAAAGAACCGTTCATCAAACCTGGCAATGCACGTTGCGAGTCCGTGGTGCAAAACAATGGACTACTGAGCAGTGGAGAAATGTTATATGGTCAGATGAATCGTCCTTCACCATGTCCTCAACAATGGACGAGAGCATTGTGGCGGCCAACCTAAAGAACTCTACAACCCTGAATTGCTTGGTTCCAACATGAAGGGTTCTGGTGGTTTTGTATTGTTGTGGAGCACATTTTCCTGGATTGTTTGGGTGCATGCAGCTATTCCTGTAGAAGCAAGGTCATGCCAATTGTACTTAAATGGTACTGAGTGATCATCTTCACTTCATGTTGCAGCATTTCTTTCATGCCAGGAGGGAGTCTTCCAGGATGACAATGCCCCATTCACAGAGCAAGTGTGGTCCACCCTTGAATGGTTTGATGAGCATGACACTGATGTTGTCCATATGTCATGGCCTTCTCAGCCACCAGATCTGAACCCAATCGAGCATGTTACGATATCTTTAATGATGCTGACGTTCACTCCATCAAAAGGTGTGAGTTGATTGATTTTCTCGTGGAAAGAATAGTGCTACATCCTCCTGCAGATTCAGAAGCTGGTGGACTCTATGCATGGCGATACAAGCCGAACTGGCCGCCATGTGAGGCCCAATGCTCTACTTAAGGACTTTACAATTGGGTGTTCCATTTTTTGTTCACTACCTGTATATTGAAGCTAGCGGCTAATTATAACATCACCCTTATACACCACCTTATTAACAGTCCAAGTACTGCATAACAGAAAAGCCTGATGTTGTTAGAGGTTAGGGTGGCTGGCTGGGATCTAGGGTCCTGAGTTGAGCCCTGTCGGCTGTTGAATCAATCCAACCCAGGTGGGGGTTGACTCAGCCCTGTCATTCCTTCTGAGGTCGTGAGTGAGTACATTGTACTGGTAATAGGGGGCATTGCATCAGTGCGCACAGCCACGCCCTCAGCCAAGTGCTACCTGCAGCTTGTGCTCCAAACGAAGGAGGAGGAGGCTAAACGGAAGGGTTTGAAAATGCAAAGACGTTTTGTCTTCTGCAGTGTTCAATATACATATCAATTTAAATAAAATAAAGATTGTAAGTCCTTACGCATAATATTAATTCTGGAATTTACTGCCTTTTAACCACATTTTTGCGGTGTCTATTACAAACCCTTTCCAACATATTTCATTAATTTTTCATGCTTGTTTTATGTGTCCTCTATGACATCTGTAAAACAGTAAGTTTACTGTTTGGATTGCTTTCAATTTTTGTTTGACTGCTAGTAGCAAAGTTAAAAAAAATTGCTTCCGTGTCCGAAGGAAGCAGTTCAGTACGGCATTTTTCATATGAAATGGGCAAAGCCTAGAAAACAAAAAACTCATTATAATTACCTTTAGAATTACCCTTTATAACACTCGAGAATTACACTTTAGAGCCCTTTAAAGTTAACACGGTGGGTTAGGATGGATGATTAGAGGGTTAGGGTTGGATAAAACACGCTTCTTCATTGTGATGATGGATGAAAGAAGGACATACCCAAATATTGAAGCAGCTTCACTGCTTAAAAAAATAAAATCACTCCACTCTGTGCATGGTGATCGAGACAATCATGGATAAGTACTGTTAAACTGCAGGTTTGTTTTCTGATTCGTGTTCAAAATACAACATTCAATTTAAATAAGTGTTTCTCGATCATAAACTAACTTTGTAGACAGACGATGGACGACATAAACCAATTACTTAACCCTGCTTTTTGCTTCGCGTGCATGGGATAAAAATGGGCAGGATACTTGCAGAGCACCTTTGAACTCTTGAGAATGATATTGTTACGAATTCGCGCCTGCCGGCGTGCGATCGGCCGCGTAACTCGAATCACGACGGCGTCGCCCACCGGACGGACATTCGTCGTGACCTCCTGGGACTACCGCCAGAAACCAGTCACGGGTGGGGGTTTAACCCACCACCACCCCAGTCCGCATTCACCCGCCGAAATAGGGTGAATCGCCGAATTGTCGATATACGTAAGTACCCGCGCGGGTAACTGCCGAGGGATGGGACCACGCCACAGGCCGACTCCGGACACGAACCACTTAAGCGGTTCGTTCCGTATTACAGGATAACCGACGGAGTTATCGTCGGCCTTGACGGTTCGATTATTACCGGGGTGTTTTAAAAACCACTATTAATCCCTTACGTGATGCAAGATGGAGATTCAACAAAGGAAAGGACGCAGCGAGACGGGGAAACAATTGGACAAGCACACTTTATTACAACACACACAGACCAAGCACGTATTCACAGCCATGCAGTGATGCACATATAAAAGAAGGACAATGCAGAGCTACAAACCGAATATAATTATTACAACACTTAAACAGTTCTACTTTTCAAGACTGGCGCCACAACACACACATACACAAACCCAAAGAAATGGAAGTCGCGACTTCCCTGAGCACGTCGAGTCCTTGGCGACCGTAACTCCGAGTCCCTCCGGCGTGTTCGCGAGCTCGTGCCGCGCGTCGCTCGTGTGGTCCGCTCAACAGCTCGGACGAACGAACAGAACCTCCGACAGGGACGATCACACAACTCTCCAACAATTCCCCTTCAGGACAAGGGAACAGGAAGGGAACGACGTTCCTCATCGCCTTTACGTCCACGCCTTTTGTCAATCGCTTGAATGAATCAAGAGCCTCCTCGTTTCCAAACCGGGACAAGGAACAGGAAAGGGAACGACGTTCTCTGTCGACTTTACGTCCAGCCTTTTGTCAATCGTTGAACGAACCAAGAGCCTCCTCGCACGCACCGGACAGGGAAGCAACACCAACCACGACCTTCCACGCCCACCCTTTTT
Organism: Eptatretus atami; assembly: GCA_035128595.1. Classification (NCBI taxonomy): domain Eukaryota; kingdom Metazoa; phylum Chordata; class Myxini; order Myxiniformes; family Myxinidae; genus Eptatretus; species Eptatretus atami. Next base: position 145,336,781 of record CM068952.1, read on the forward strand.
GTAGGGGCCGGCTCGGCCCCGTTGCCCCGCCATTTCTGTCTCCACCTCCTTCGAGCGTTTCCAGAAAGCTCCTCGAAGGGGGCGTGCCCCCACTCCGACGGCCTCACGCTGTGCATCCACAATCGGGAGCGAGCTGCCGCACCCTCCCCTTCACACAAGCGTTGGGGGGGGGATTCAGGGGAAGCATCAGGCGGGGAATTAGGCGGGAAAACCCCACAGGCGTTGTTGGTTTTTGTTCTTGCACGTGCCGACGGTGCTCGTTGAATGGCGAGTGGCAAGATGTGGTAGCGGGTAGTTTGGAAGGTGGCGTCGTGTAGTGAATGGCGTGATCGTGAAATGTTGTTGTGGCGATGTTCGTTTTGTTCTTGCACCAAATAACAATAGCCAAAGAAAAACGGCTAACTGAAGCGTCGCAGCCCGAATGGATCACATATATCCCTCTATACACACCGGGTTTGGCCTAACTACACATGAACTTACCGGATAGTATCTCACCTGAGGACCCTTTATGGTGTAATGCGAATTTCCACAACCAATACAAAATTATGGGATATTTCTTATCTATTTGAGAATGCAGAGGAACCTCTGTGTTGATGCCCTTCAAATTATGACCTCATTCACAATTGCTCCTGCATTATTGTCTATTAAAAGGTAGTTTATATGAAAGTGAAAATTCTGTGTGCATGTCCAGTTCTTTCTTTGATGAGGCTTATTTTTTCACTGCATGCTTTGTGCTGTGAAATAACTTGCTTAATAACTACTTTTGTCTTTATGTGTGTCTGAGGATAAAAATTTCAACTCTCTTTATTCTTGTTATAGACGATAAAAAAATGTAATTTTGTGATTTTTTCTCTGTATATGAGTCTCGTAGAAATGGACTTCTCCAGCATGTGTAGGTCCCTGACTGACTGGCTGTGATTCACCAATGGCAAAATTTTACAATTCCAGATCTACAAACTAGGCACAGCTTCCTGCAAACCATGTAGCTGCCATTTCTTTGTCAGTAGAATGTACTACAGGGATACCTAACTTTTGTTTTATGTGCAAGGATGCAATTGAATAATTGGCACATTTGAAAAAAAATCTGAGCCCTTCCTCCCCCCTATTCACCTATTATGCCATTGAGCAGCAAGTTAAAAAATATAACATGTTAAAATAACTTTTTTTTAATGCAAATCGGTGTTGTTTTGTAATGTGTTTGAAGGGTCCTCCTGTGTCTCAGCATTCCCAATCCTCAGCCACTCACAACTCCTGATGATGGCCTCAGTATACCTCAATTCTACTCAGTTATCTTAGCGCTATAACTGGCTCAGTGATAATGCAATTTCATGTGAAAACTACAACAGTAAAAAGCTGTGTATTCCTGCCCCATGGTCATTGCCCTCTGCTGTTAATAACTGCGTCAAAATGTCGCATGTAGAGATTGGGACAAAAGAACAACTTCCTGAAACTTTTGCCTGTGAAAATATATTAATAATCACAATTATAAGTTCACGCATGACCACATTTTAATCCATCAAACATAATTTAATTTTTTTTTGCAGATGACCATACAGTGTGTACACAACTTGTGTTGTTAAACATTGAGTAGCACTTTGTTGTTACACAGTGTGTAAACAGACTAGATTTTGTATTATGGATAATCGGTGAGTCAGCTGTTGTGTGGTGTGTAAACAACTTATTGAGGCCCTGAGTGTGGGTTGGAGTGTGTTGGCCGGAATCAACACAGCTTTTACTCTTCTGTATTTTTTTTCTTTTTCAATCATTCTATGTATCCATTTGCCACAAAATGCTTAGCTCTCTTAAAATGTGATAATTTATTAGCAGTAAACACCTTAAAATATTGCAGGGGTTGTGTTGCTGAAAATGCCATGTAGCTTAAAACCAATTCCTGTGTAGTAAAGGGCAGTATAGGTTCCAGGATTCCAGAAATATTGAGGAAAGGTGGGTGGCAGCCCATAATAAAACACATCACAATTAAATAAAACAATGGTAACATAAAAATTATAAAAATCGGCTTTTTCCCCGGGAAAATAAAAAAAAGTTCCCCTTTCTGCTGTTGGGGTTGAAGCCGATTAAACCTGGCTCTTTCCTTCATAATTTATCTAAACCCTGCTCTTCTGGATCAGACTCACTTTTGCTCGACTTTTTGCATGTTGTCACCACATAGCAAACAGTTTTCCTCCTGAGAGCCATGGTAAAAGTCATGAGGGCAAACAATAACCGAAACAAGGAATTGATTACGATACATCGGAACATGGTGTTGACGTGAGATAAGTACAGTACAGTACTGTACGTGCTTGCATGTGTCTCCTTACCACCTGCACAACCACAGCAGCCCGCTGATTTACATTATTTGTTAAACTGAAACTCTTCAAACAATATCAACTTTTCTCATCATTTTTACGTTCAGCATCATTATTATGGAGAGTGAGAAACAACAAAAGCTCGGTGTGAGATTAACCATCACCAACTCGGCTCAAAAACTGCATTGGGCGAATTGCACCCGCTGTATAACTAAATCAGTGCAGAGAGGTTGCCTGCGATTGGTCAAAACCAGTAATATTTAAGGTTTCTCTATTGTTGTGTTTTGTTATTTGAAATATGTGAGTGTATTCAATGTAAAACTTCACTGGGACATGAAGATCTCTTTTTCTGGCAATTCCTATTCACATAAATATTGGCACATATCCAGATCTGTGTTCTTGAGCACTGCTTGACATATTATTTTGTTTAAAGTCCAAGTTTAGACCTCGTTGGAAAGGTGTAGTTGAAGATGATGATTGATATTTGGTGAAGGCAGAAGGTTGTTACCTGAATTTTCAAAGATCATACAGACCGTACTATAAAGAAACAGTTGGTATTTGGCAGGACATAAGGGTGGAAAGAAAAAAAATGATCATCAGTAGAATCTCGGTTCCCACCAGACTCCCCGGAATTGTAGGCCGTCGCACACGGATAATTCCATGACGCGGCGGGTCACTTACCCGACAGTGGGTGCGTCGTCTCTGTCTTCAGTAGCGCGTGTGGAGACCGTGTTCGTGAAGGAGGGGCTTGCGTGGAGAAGGGGCGGAGTCCCGAGTGCGTAGATGGAGTGGTAGGCGGGACTAGGTAGACGGGTGGGGCCAACGTCATGTGGGCGGAGATGAGGAGGCGGAGTATAGGCAGCAGGAGGCGGGTCGCGGTGATGTCGACAAGGGCGAAGCCAGAGCGAGAGGCGGAGAAAGAGAGAAAGGCGGAGGGACCGCTCCGACTTTTATAGGGCTTGCAGCGCAGAGAGAGGGGCCACCCCGAAGCGAAACGTCATCACCTGAATCGGGTGTTCCGATTGGCCCTGACCCCTCACGTGGCCCGCTA
>CM068952.1:145378840-145389617 GCA_035128595.1 Eptatretus atami
TGTCTTGAATCATTCCTGGGTGCTTTTTGAAGTGTGTTCGGGTCATTGTCCTGTAAGACCCATGACCCGCAACGGAGATCCAGCTTTCTGATACTGGGTTGAACATTGCGCTCCAAAATGCCTTGGTAATTCCTGATTTCATGATGCCATTCACACGTTCAAGACACCCAGTGCCAGGGGCAGCACAGCAACCCCAAAACATCACTGAACCTCCTCCATATTTCACTGTAGGGAAGATGTTATTTTCTTTGAAGGCTTCATTTTGCTTTCTGTAAACATAGTGATGATGTGCTTTACTAAAAAGCTCTAATTTGGTCTCATCTGTCCACATGACATTCTCCCAGAAGGATTTTGGCTTGTTCAGATGTGTTTTGGCAAACTTCAGTTGGGCTTTCTTGTGGCTCTTTCTCAGCAGTGGGGTCCTCCTGGGTCTCCTTCCATAGAATCCCCTTTCATTGAGTTGGCGACGGATGGTGTGAGTTGAAACTGTCGTACCTTGTGTCTGAAGGTCAGCTTGAATCTGTTTGGCAGTTGATCAAGGTGCTTTCTCCACCATTAAAACAATCCTTCACTGCAATCTTTGATCAAGTTTTCTGTTGCAGCCACATCCAGGGAGGTTGGCTACAGTACCATGGGCCTTAAACTTCCTGATAACATTGCGGACAGTGGAGACAGGAAGATCAAGGTCTCTGGAGATGGATTGTAGCCTTGAGATTGCCCATACTTGGCTACAATCTTGTGTGTGGCCTCCTCAGACAATTCTCTGGTTTTATTTCTTTTCTCCATGTTCGTTGCGGTACACACAGTGACACAAAACAGCAGAATGACTTCTTTTCTCTATTCAAACTGATTGAATGAGTGATTTTTATAGTGCAGGTACCTGCAACTCACCACAGGTGAGTTCAATTCCAAAGTAAAGGAGAATCACCTGTTTGTAATCTAATTATTTCTTACAACTTCTCAAAGGTGCCAATAATATTGTCCGGGCCATTTTAGGATTTCTGTGTGGCATAAGCTAAGATTTTGTAATTTTTTCAGCTGTTATTGTTTTGTTCCACTGCAAACCAAAGAAATACATTTGTGGATACCAAAAGATTTTTTAATTTCAACAATTTTCTGGAGGAAATGGTGCAATATGTGAAAAAAGTGCAAGGGTGCCAATATTTTTGGCCACGACTAATATGTGATTGATTCATAATCCTAAATCCGCTCTCCAACCTAGAGTGTCACTGTTATGTTGTGCTCTACTGTAATGCCTGGTGGCGAGAGGCAGAATGGAACAGTGGAACAGAATAGAGCTAATTAGTTGGAGCAGGGCGGAACGGAGCTCACGGAGCGGAGAGCTTAGCGAGCAAGAGATCCAGATCGAGCACAGTCATAGGGACAAGCCAATAACACCAAACACTTACAGACTTTCATTTCACACGTTCTCCTTATTTCTTTCCATCTTGTCTGCTGTGGACGCATATTCATAAAAGGAGCATCAGCGATTACCTGGGAAAGTCTCAAATGGTTGTCCCCTTCAGGACGGCCCCACTGATATGCACCTTTTACAGATTCTTCTCTGCACCTCTCTTGCACCTCCTCAGACAATGCACCTAAGGCACCCCAGTATTTCTCCTCTTTCCCTCTCCTCAGCGAATGGCTGCGCATGTTCGGCAGCCATGCCTGGTAATCGAGAGGTTGCAAACACCTCATACTTTCTCTCATCTTCCTTGCTTTCTCACTTTCCTCGGGAGTGTTCTAGTGGCACCTGTCATGGGAACATAAGTTAAGATTGTAGAGGTATTAGAACGGGTGAGCTTTGCACTGTGTCCTCTCTTGTAAATAACTGTATTTATTTTGCCGCACCTCACCCTTGCTTGTACCTTGTGATAAAACCCTTGCTTGTACACATACCTTTCATCACCCTTTTAATAATAAATTGCTTGTTATTGTAAATGTACCAAGCTCGTCGTGTCTTTTCCTCCATTGGTCCAGTACAGTCCGCACGTAGCGTTAGCCAGGAAGTTCTATCCCATGTGATTTGCTCTTCTGAGACAGCGTACACTCACTGTCATTCGGCAGTAATCCGAGTGTGCGCCGAGAGCACGAAACCCCCTTGGTGCAGTTGTCCAAAGGTAAGGTAACATGCGAAGTAGTGAGAACCCTGCCAGGTTTGGCGGTAACAATCGGGAGTTCATGGGTGATTAGCAACCCGCCGAGCCGCGGAGTTATCCGTGGCTGGTGGCCTCTGCAATGGGAATTCGGGAGGAACTCGAGCTTTTCCTGTCGTGGCGAGCCTCAAACCACGGCCTGTAACAATATATACTGTCGGAGGATGACATTTGTGGGGGATACGTTCCTGAAAAATTCCACAAATGTTGATTCCGCGAATGTCTGGGCATTGTTTCAATGGGAACTAGAAGGGTACTTGGTAGAACGCATACCCACACCAGTATGATAGGCTGGATCTGGATTCAGACCTGAAATAAAATTTTTATCAGCTTGTACTCGTCACCGAACCAACTCATCCACCAAGTTTCATCTGAATCCATCCACAACTTTTTGAAATACCCTGCTATATATGTCGTTTTTGGTCCTATCTCTCAATGGTGAAAAATCACTTTAAAACTTCTCGGATCCAGATCCAGATTCGGACCTTCACCAAAATCTAACCGTTCCGGCGATGTCACATACCAGGCATGAGAGTGAGTGTAAAAAAAATTAGGTGAAAAAAAACGATGGGCCGAGGCGAAAAAATTTTTAGGCCGGGGTTCGGGGGCCTGGGCGGCCCCCGAACGCTAAAGGTTCCAGGTGTTCTCACCTGCATTCTACTGCATTTCCTGGTCCCTTTTAAGAGGATTGTGTATAGTGTTGTCCTTGTTAACAGGGTAAAAGCACTGAAGACAATCATTGAAGACATGAAATTCATCTTGCAAATTATTAATCAATGTTGTAATGTAAATTGTTGTCAAAATTCGTTGTACAAATCATGAATCAATCTGTAGGATAATATTCTTTCATTGTCTTTATAGCAAATTAAACAAAGTTTACAATAATTGATACCAAGTTGCATAATAAGTTTGCATAATAAGTGGACAATAATTGATAACCAAGTGCCATAATAAGTTGACAATAATTGATAACAAGTTGCACTAAAAGTTTGCATAATAAGTTCACAATTGGTAACACTGTTGCATCCACTAGTTGTTGAGTTCTTGAGTCGATAATGTCGACAGGCGCCTAACCACTGAACATTGTTCACTTCTTTGTCTTTTGGTTCAGGTTGTGCTTTTTCTTGCTTGCACGTTGGTGGGAAAGTCTTGCCTTCTTTGCAGCCTTCTCAGTCAGTTCTTTGGTCTTGCGCTTGGTCAACTTACTGAGAGCAGCTGCACCCACTTCTCGCCTTCTTTCTTCTTCTTTGTCCCTCCTGTCTGCCAGTTCTGCCTTGTAGGTTTTGTAGGCTCCCCTCATGTTCTTGCACAGGTCTAGGTCTATGGGACTGTGCAGTTTGTCAGTCCTACTGTAGTACTCCACTGCAGTTTTTCCTGATGATCGAAGATTGTACTTACACCCATCACTGCGCTGTAGGTCTCCATGTTTAGTCGGTGTGATCTGACATCCAAGACATCTCCCATGAGATTGAAGGCACTCTCAACTTGTGGCCCATGGAAGCAGGACAGCAGAGCCTTCACCATTCTTGAGAGAAGGGGGTACTTTCCACCTTCAAGACCTTGGTCCACCAGTCGTCGATGCGAGCAGACTCATCTTCCTGAGCTGGTGGCAGGCTAGAGTCGATCTGGAAACTCCGAACCTCCAGTTAAAGGCATCACATTCCTCTGGTGCAAGGACATTTGTCACCAGGCGTGGCAACTTCAGGAGCTGCTCCTGGCTGACAGTTGCCCTCTGCTGAGTGGATCAATTGCTGAGGCACTTCTGAGGACAGCATTATGCAGGGGCATTTTCTTCTGGAGGTACTTTCCACATGTCACATAGGCCTTCTCCACATCTGCAAGAAGTCATGCACTTCTCCATCTCCCTACGGGCAGTGTTGCAATCTCAGACACACCAACTCCAAGAAACATCTTCTTCACTTGTAGCAGGTTGGCTTTCTCATCCAGGTCGAGGTCTGAAGTCTTGCCTGAGGATGGCAGCTTCTCAGTGTTGACAAAGCAGGCCATGAACTCTCGGACAAGGTCCACCTGCTGGTCATTGAGCTTGTGTTCAGTGGGGCCTTCATCTCAAACAGGAGGACGTACTTCTTCAGCAGCGGGAACACTGATGTATAGAACATCAATATCAGTCTCATCAATTTCTTCTTGTGGAAGACTCGCTGCAGTATACGCTCCTTTCGTGCCTTGCCATCTTTGGTCATATTTTTCTTCTTCAGAACATCATGGATCTGGCGTATTCTCTCCTTCTTTTGTGTCTACGTGCCTGCGATGGTAGACCTCCACAACCCGTGACAAGTAGTGTGTGCGATCAGCTTGAGAGAGGAAGCCAAAGTAGAAGACAACAAAGGCATCCCACGCCGCAGATGTCAACACTGCATCATACACAGAGAGCCACCTGTGACTGACATACCGCTCTGGCATGGTATACCTGACACCAATCAGCCCACAGATTTCCTGCAAGAACTGCTTTAAGTCAGGTGACCACTTGAAGTCATTGTAGATGTCAGAGAGCATGCGCTCTGCGAAGTTGTCGAATGGGTCGCTCGCTTCTTGGACGCATTGTGAGCATGGGGACAGGAGTCCCCATCTATGTCCAACATGTGTGGGGCATTGTTTTCCCTGATGCGAACTTCGACTCCTGACTTGGATCCCCGCATGACTGAGCAGGAGTCCATGAGGATGGATATGCAGTTCTTCCACGGTAGCTCATACTTCTTCAACAAGTCAACCAGTTCCTGGTGCAACGAGGCACTGTCCACTTTGATCACAACAAGGGACTCTAGATGCTGCACTATGACCTGCTTATGCAGTGGGCTGTAGTAACTGGCCAGGACACATAAGACCCTCTGATGGTTTGTGCTTGTTGACTCATCAATGTTCAGAGAGAAGTATTCCCTCTGCAGTGCTGATATCAACTGGTGATGTACGGTATGTCCTAGTCCAAACCTAAGCTTGTAGGAAGCAGATGTCCTGTCCATTGTGAGCTGACCAAGGGCCTTTGCATCCAGGTTGAGTGCTTTGGCCAGGCTATCAGTTCAGGGGCAAGGCTGAATGGTAGGGAATCCTGTGCGAGGAAGGCAAGGACCAGCTTGAGCATTGGATACCCTGTCACCTATTGGTAGCAGGCATCGGTGTACAGGGGATGGGGCAGTAGAAGCAGCAGTGCAAGAGGTAGCAGAAGGTGAGGAAACACCTGGAGAAAAAGCAAAACCCAAAGCCAATGCAGAGTAAAAAAAAAAAGCCAATCACCATTTATAATACGTGCTTCAGAAAGGAATACAGTGACCGGTACAGTGATTACACTAAGCCTCAGACTATTAGTCATTGCCAGGTGCTATTGGTGGTAAACAAGATTGACCCAATTCTGAGTTGTGGCTTGCTTGCCAATTAACATAATTTATTACTGTAGTGAAAGTGCACCACACCACACTACACTACATTGACAGCATAGATGTCTACTGTGTACATGTATACTGATAACTGTACATGTATAAGCCAAGGCTATATTTACCAGGAAGACTGTAATTGGATGCCCGGATTCTCTGAATATCACGATGCTTCTTGCTCTCGCATGGGATTCCAATGACTTGTACCCACGTCCTCCATAAACAACTCCTTTGAGCACCATGTGCATACAGCCTTTCCTGGCTGGGCTATTTTTGAATGAAAGCCCCACAAGCCCCCGTACCGCATGGCATACGCTCCAGCCATTCCCACTTCCAGGAATTCTTGCAAGTCTGGTCAATTAGTGCAGCCAAAAGCATCACAATCCCGGGACAGCCTGCGGCTACTGAATGCGGCCATGTTTTAGAAGCGACCTTGGCCTTGCACACTCGGAACACCACGCCTCAGCTCGATTAATGCTGCTGTGACAGTTTCAGGAGTAATGCGGCGAGGTGGTCCGAATGTTATGTTAATGAATCTGGCAATGACGTCAGTGCAGAGTGCCGGGAATCTGTATTAGGGACCTCGGAATACTTTTTTTATAAAGATCGTCGGCGGCGTGAAATCACTCCCAACAATTGACTTAACCCCCCCCCTATACCCCCTATTTTTTCTCAACGGATTTGTGCTTAACTCAGGAACGTTCCTGGGTGAATAAATTCGCGGAATTCCGTGAATTCGCGGAATTTTCTCATGCCGGCATACCCAAGCTCTCCACCAAATTTCGTCTGAATCTGTCCTCAACTTTTTGAGATATTTTGTTCACAAACAAACAAACAGACACATACAGGGGTGAAAACATAACCTCCATCCACCTTTGGTGGCGGAGGTAAAAAGGGGGATAGGTTCCTGGCGGTTCGTGATTCATAATGGAAAATCAAAAATACCATGGGAAAACCACAAATACGCCCGCCAAAATGCAAACAACCTGTGAATACACAAAGAACAGGGCCACAAATGCAGAAACAGGTCACATTTTATGAAGCGCGAACACGCGGGATCGGTGTATGGCGAAACCGCAAATGTCGGGGTCTGACAGTATATTGTCATGTCCAGAAGGTTTGCCCTTACCTGGATGGATAGCCAAACGATTCTCCCTTGGAGGCTTACACCAGAGATTCTTGGAGATTATGGTACACGCGCGCAGCAAAGAACAAGGACGGAGCAGATGGATGCACAGCACAAGGGGGTTTATCTCGAACCCACAACAAATACACGGACACCAGCAAATTAAATAAATAATGATTTAATAAACAGAAAATGAAACAGTTGTAATGGAAGTAAATCAAGACGTGAGGTAACGCAAATATAAGTTCCTATTGGAGGCGCCTCCGCACTCAGACACAAAAACGGACAAGGGGGGGGAGATAAAGCAAAAGAAAAATCCCTCCTTTATTCTGACACTTAGCTTCATGTCCAGATGTGATCTTTTATGAGCTTTGGGGTAGAGCCGCATCGTCCTGCATGGCGGGAAACCAAGCCCAAAAAGGCACCAAGCCGCTCTCCTTGTGGGAAGCGTATGGGAAGTAATTTGTGTGGATGGTACCTTCGTCAAGAGAGCCCACAAGCTGTTGTGAATGTTCCGCCTCACAATTGGGGTGGTCTACGCCGCTCCTCTGCAGAATGCCGGGTTCGCTCGCCCAGAATGGCACAACATGAGGCTTTGAAGGACGTCTCACACGATGCAGCCCAACAGTCGATGACTAGCGTCTTGCTCCGTCACACGGGCAAATTCACAACACGACACGAGAATTGTGTTGCTGTATTTTGCCGTGTCCAGATATAGCCAGCCAGCAAGAACCCCTTACTTGATCGCGTCCTCCCACAACTGTGTCCTCCTCATTCTCATCTCAGAACACCGATCCCGTCTCAATCCTCCCGTCTCCGCCGAACTATCTCACTCGCTTCTGTCTCTTCTCTCTGGAAGTGTTCCGACCACCGATTCCATCCCATACTAGGTCCGCTCGCCACAAAACAGTGTGACCTATTTTCTCTCCTCCTGCAATGGGAGGCTCCCCCGTTTTTCCTCCCAGAGATGCGCTCTTCCTCCTCTTACTAATGCAACGTCCATCATCTACTCTGGGGGCGTGGTTTGTTAGCAGTCACCCCTTGAGGCGGGGCTTTCTGCCTGCTTGGACGTGCAGCTCGGTTGTTGTCGTTTTAAGAATGTGATCCCTTTTTATCGCCAGTCTTGAAATACAAAAACATATGAAAAGGTCACAGGGGGCAATCACATACTGTAGGAAAAAATCCTTAATCCCTACCTAATTAACACAGCAACGCCCCCGTGCTGACACGTAAGCTGCCAGTTTCCCATCTTAATTTACATCGAGATGTCTCCTACATGTCCATAGACCAAGCAACTCTATACAATCCTATCTTTCCGATGAAATTCCTCCATCGACCCCACAAACATAACAATATTTACGGATCTGGTTTCATGGGTTTCTCTCTATTGAGTGCAGCCTGTGGCTGCTGGTTGCATCATTGGTTGGGATGCGGCTATGCCGCTGATGCAGTGTCCCCCTTACCAGTACACTAGTGCTCATTTTGCCGACCTCGGAAGGATGACAGGCTGAGTCAACCTCCTGGTGTATTTTAATTCAGCGGCCAACGGGGCTTGAACTCAGGACCCTAGGATCCCAAGCCACCACCCTAACCACTAAGCCAACACCAGGCTTGGCTTCATGGGTGAATGGGTTTAGTTTATAATAGTTATTTCAAAGTGCATGTTGGCATCAGCGTGATGTAATTTATCAGCCCCCTCCCCCCTGACCCCATTCATCCATACTAATAAGTGTGTGTGTGTGTGTGTGTGCGTGTGCGTGTATGTGCCAGCGCTCCATATCTCCAAAACCATGAAACCGAGCAGCCTGAAACTTTGCATGCACACAAAGGGAACTCCAAGGAAGTGTAAGAGTGAATATTGGGTGTTTGGGTTAAAGCACCCGTTTTGAAGATAATTAACGGCCTTATTTAATCATCTATCTATAATTCCAGCAATCTCTGTGTGTCTGTCTGTCTGTCTGCGACCGCCGTTTCCGCGACCGCCGGTCCGATTGATTGAAACTTGCCAGGAATTATTGCCGGGGCCCCCAGATGTGCCTTTTCGAGGTTTGATGTCGATCGGACAAGCGGTTCCAAGTTACGGCCATTTACTGCTTTTTCAGTGTTGAAAAGGTGATATATGGCAGCTGAAGGGTCGTTCCACCTTCTCACCTTATCATGCAAATTTTCCCAATATTAAAACCGGACGATCACCGGTCCGATCGGATTGAAACTTGCCAGGAATATTGCCGGGACCCGCGATGTGCCTTTCGACGTTGATATCAAATCGACGACGTTCCCAAGTGTAGTTATACTAGAGATGTGAGATAATTTTAGGCGTGTATATTCCCTGACGGCTTACCGCCTCCAATGGCCGGGGGGTTGTTAAGACAACCACAGGTCCCGATCCGGCTCAATACAAAGTGTCCGGTTCCATACCACTCCTGACACCAGTGTTGCGGACCAGTGTTCAGGGACAAGAGGTCGAGGAGGGGAGCTACTCGGGTTCCCATCAGACTCCCGGATCCGCAGCAGGCCGTCGCCACAATGAATAACCTCCGTGACGCGAACGGCTCTAGTCGACGGGGGACGCCAATAACTTGCCAATGTGTGCTTAGGGGTCCTCTGCTAATAATTAGGTTTTCTGATGGGTCACATGATATAATTACTGGAGATATGCCCTCAGGGTACATCTGTTTCAAACCGGAATCACCTTACCGTGATCAGATGGTAGACGAGCCGTAACTTTCCCAAGGAGTACCGTGCTAGAAAACAGACCGTTGGGTACGCCATTTATTGTCGACCTAATGACAAGACACGGTTACTATGACGTCATGGAATGACTCACAATTAATGTTTTTATTTTTTTTTATTATTTTTTTTTTTGCACGATTGACGGTCCGATCTGATTGAAACTTGCCAGGAATATTGCTGGGGACCGCTGATGTGCCTTTTCAAGTTTGATATATAATCGGACAAACGGTTCCCATAACGTCCATTTATCTGTCGACCAATGACAAGACACGGTGCTATGACATCACGAATGACGTCACATTAATGTTTATTTTATTTATTTATTATTTTTTTTGCACGGATTGACGGTCCGATCTGATTGAAACTTCACAGGAATATTGCTGGGGACCCGCGATGTGCCTTTTCGAGGTTTGATATTAATCGGACGAGCAGTTCCCAAGTTACGGCCATTTATCTGTCGACCATATCTGCGAGAGAGGGACGGAGGAGAGCGGGGGGGATGAGAGTGGGGGCGAGAGGAGGAGGGGAGAGAGGATAAGAAGGCATTGAGTAGTTGAGGGGGATAAGGGCGGGCGAGTCGAACGAGAGGAGAGAGAGGGCGAAGCACAGAGATGTAGACAGAAGGCGCACGAGGGGAGCGAGAAGAGGGCGAGAGACGTGGCAGACTGGGCGAGATAAGAGTCCCAGGGGCGAGAGAGGTGTATCAACTTATGCAATGCTTAGAGGTTGTGCGCGATACAAAGGACGAAGCCGTTCAGCGACCGCCACACAGCGAACGAGCCGAAACCCTAGGTATATGTGAGGGAAAATTCGCGTGAAAACAAAAGAGAGGGCAGAGATGTGAGGAGGGGGGCGAGAGGAGAGAGGGGGCAAGAAGAGAGGGGAGAAAACCCGCGAGAGAGGGGGCGAGAGAGGGCTGCACATACTGGCAATCACCTACGGGCCCGCCCCTACGGGCCCGTACTAGTATCCTTAATCAGGCGATCCTCAGCCACCTCACTCTCTGGGGTCTTAAGGCGTATCCCAGGTTATCTTGATGGGTTCTGAAGACGCCATGCCTTTTGGCCTGCTCAACCATGCCTTGACTTGGAACAGGCCGCAACAATTTCTCAAAGACCACGTGCCTTGAGGTTGCGGCAGGTTGATCGGCATCTTGGAGAGATGGGGATGGGCCAGGCATCTGCCTGGGGGACGGCCAGGCAGAGGCCCTTGGAGTGGACGCAGAACATGGACGCAGCAAAAAGTGGACGCAGCAACGAGCTGCTCCGGCGCATGCTCCAATACCTGACCTGATCTTAACTGAAATAAACAGCTGCTGATTTTCTCTGTTGAGACCACAGAGTAATACCATGCATTGCGGATATAAAATGACCGCC
>CM068952.1:145390765-145403968 GCA_035128595.1 Eptatretus atami
TTGTTTGTGTGCAGGATATCTCAAAAAGTTGTGTACTGATCCGGATGAAATTTTGTGGACAGGTTTGGTGTGTGACAAGGATGAACTTATTCGATTTTGGTGAAGATCTGGATCTGACTACTAGAATTTTTAAGTGATTCTTCACAATTGAGAGATTGGGCTCAAATGATATGTAGCATGATATCTCAAAAAGTTGTGAATGGATTCGGCTGAAACTTGGTGGATACGATGGGTGTGTGACAAGGACGAATTGATTCAATTTTGGTGAAGAGCCAAATCCAGATAATTTTTAAAGTGATTCTTCACCATTGAGAGATAGGGACAAAAATGATATGGTGTTGCGAATCTGGAAGCCATGAGCACACAACATACAGGTCCTATAGATCAGTTATATCGGTAAGTACAAGTACATTGTTGCCAGATTAGGTCCCGACCCTTGTCTAACGGGTAAATAAATGTTCCGCGCTGTGGAGCTTATTTTTAAATAGTCAGGTTTTCTTTTCGTTTATTTTACACCACCATTCAACGCCAGCGTCATCTTCCCCTCCTCTCTCGACGCCATTGTCTGCGTGTGTTCGATACGTACGGGGTGGAGATTTCCTCACCTTCAGATCGAGGACTCCGCCCAAGAAGGGCAGGGCGGGCCTCCATTGTCCAACCAGGAGCTCCAGCACCTCAGGCTGGGCTCGCCCTATTAGCCAGATAGCGTGCTTTCGGCCCCGGACCAATCAAATCCCGCGACAGAGGAAAGGCTCCCGGCATTGGACTCCACCAGCCCCCGGCCAATCAAGGACTTCCGCCCGTTTTGCCAGTGGAGAGAGACGAAGAGCATTGCACGCCAAACCAGCCAGTGCAGGAGAGACGAAGAGCGATTTGCGCGCCAAAACCAGCAGTGAGAGGGAGGCGTCGCGAGGAGCCCCCCCCCCTCTGAAGCAGCGGGTATAATTATAGGGCGGGTCTGCCGCGCAGGGGAGGGCTCTGGTTCTGGCAAAGAAGTGCGCGCAGGGCGCTTCTGTTCTGGCAAGAAGTGCCGTGCCACGGGTTCTGAAGAGTTCCGGCAAGAAGTGAGCATCTGCACGCAAGGTGGCGGGGAGTGCGAAAGCGTCTATGCATGGCAGTGCGTCTGTGGCAACGGAAGGTCTTCTCCTGCCAGCCTTCGCCCTAGCCGACTTCCGCTTCGCCTGGAGGCCCGGTCGTGAGGGCCCGTCTGGATCGTCTTGGATTCATGCTGTGGGGGTCAAGTTCATGCCCGAGACCTGGTCCTTGAAGACAACGGGTGGGACAGGTCGAGACAGGCCTCAGAAAGACCATTTTTTGGGTTTTTTTCCGATTTTCTTTTGGGTGTGTGCGTGATGTGTTTGTCGCACCAGGTCAAATTAAGTAGGAAACTGGTAGAACCAGGGTTTCTCCCTGGGTTTAAAATACTTGGGTAAAACTGCCAACATGTTACAATTTGCGGGCCGCATTGCAGCCCACGGGCAGCCATTGATCACGGGGCGCCCAGGGGGGGGGGGGTCGGTGATTGGTCGAGCCGACTCTACTGCTCCACTCACGGTCGTTGCTCGCAGGCCGATACCCCGGCCCCGCAAACAATAGTACTGTATCGCCCATAATATTTCAAAAATTTGTTGGCCGATATAGTTCTCATGACCAGCATTATGTGGTGGAGCGTGTGTGCTCTACAGAGTGCCCTTCGAGTTTTTTTATTGCCATTTCTTAACTCTCATGTTTAATTTTATGGACCGTCACCACCCAGCCATCGACTTGATGAAAGTGGATGGCCGTCACAGAATAAATGAAATTGCTCAAACTTGAAGTAGATCAGGACAAGCCAGAGATTTGGCGGACTACCTGAATGGTTTAGATGGAGGAAAAATAGATAGGGGAAGTGGGTAAAGGAGGAAGTGGATGAAAAGGTACAGGGGTTTTTGCGTGTAAGTATTGTTTAGCGCCCGTTAGTGTAGTGGCTTGGGGATCCTATGGTCCTGAGTGCAAGCCCAGTTGGCCTCTGAATTAATGACACAGGGGGTTGATCAGCCTGTCATCCTTCTGAGGTCGGCGAAAATGAAAGTACCAATGCGCAAGCCAAAAAGGCTCCACATGAATTCAAGGGGGATGATGGATTTCATTAATCTGGTATTGGTTGTGGGGCAGGCATGATGGCGAATGGCCTCTTCCTGTGCATAATTTCCTTATAATCTTAGGAGCTATATGAATGGGTAAAGGAGAGAGACGTCAGTTAAGGGATGAGAAGAGTGGGTTTGCAGAGCGTTTTATCTCGTGTTCAAGAATAGTGATATATTATATATATAATATATATATTATATTATATTGTTGCTGGGCCGGGGACCCGGATGGCGAGAACGACCGCGAGGTGGGGAAAAGTTACGTCTCTCCCATCAGACGCACCGGAATTGGTAGGCCATCGCTCACTGGAGAATTCCGTGAGGCGGCGGAAGTCGCTTACCCAAACGTGGGACGCAATACCTCACCCGCGTAGCGTAGGGTCTTTTTGTCTAGAACCAAATTTACCTAATTAACCACAAGGTGTCGTGTACAGGGGAACCCACGCCCCTCAGGACATTCTTGCCGAGCCGGCATCACTCTAACAACTACCTTGCCGGTTTGGATGCAGCGAGCGACCCCACCAAGAACGTCCCATACCGCGCTAGGATGAACAGATTAACGGGTATAAAAACTCGGCTAAAAACTCAGATACCGAACCATGCTGACAATGAAAGAAAAGAACGAAAACGAACTGGGCGAACATTTCTAATAATGGTTTATTTACAATCAACCTTACAAAAGGACTCAGATCAGGACTTATCGCGGAATATAGAGGCAAGATTTACAATGAACAAACACTTAAACAGTTCCACTTAAAGACGGCGCCAACCACAGACGCACACTCAGACGAAAATAACCCAGGTGTATGCAAAGGACCCCCGCAGCCAGAGAGAGGCGAGGGTGAGCTGAGGTCGCAGTTCTTTTTAGGGTACCGGCACGTTGGAGGGAAGGAGGCTCCGTGGATGCAGCACCTGTCAGTGGTCGTGCAGCTCGGCCCACACCACACGCGCGGAGACCGTGTCCGCGCAAGGAGCCGGGTGGAGCAGAGCGAAGTCCGAGACTGGGATCAGGGCGCCGAACAGGACCCAGGAGAGACCCGGTCAAGATCGGGCGCCCTCGAACCAGTGGCAACAGACGCGCCGCGCCGAGGCGCAGTCGCGGGCAGACCCTCCGCGGTCACGACCCTCCTTCTTTCTTTGGCAACTCGTGACTCCCAACCGCCTTCACTCCAACACGATGTCTGCGCTCCAACACTGGCTTCTCTCCAACCTCAGACTCCAGCTAACACGGCCGACCCATACAGAATTCTCTCTCTACCCTCTCAGGATGGGTGCCATAATTTATCTCCAGCCAAGGACTTCTACGTGAGCGATAGCTTCCTGATTTATAGATCGCCCTCAGCGCGGGGAGGGCCTTTGTGAAGCCGCACGCCACTGTCCGCCCTGATTGGACGGGGCCTCCATGGAGTCCGCCCTTTCTGGGCCAATGTTTCGGCCATGCCGGGAGAACCCCCCCCCCCCCTCCACGCGTGTCTGGACTCATCAACAAGAAGCCACAACACCGCAGTTTGCCTCGGCCAACGGGCCTTCGGATACAGGCAGGTGGACAGTGCGATCGCTGATGTGGGATTAGGCATATAAAGAATTTATTATCTAAGTAAAAAAAACATCGCAACGCCAACCCTTCGATTCCCACTAAAACACGAGTTAGGGGAATCTGTCTACACATATACTTAACGGCATACTAACTTTGGGTAGCTGTATTTTGAAATGCATATTGGTTCCTAGAACCGTAACAATATATATAATTATTAAATCCATATATATACACATGTGTTGGCAGACACTGTTCCTTGTTTTGTCAGGATGTATACAGCAATGGGCTGATGTGGCTTTTGCTTCTTGCGTATCCACTACAGTAATGGAGTTCTCATCATTGATATACACATACACATACACAACCGGTCAAAAGTTTTAGAAACACTCCCCATTTTCCAATTTTTAAGGCGCTGCACACCTTGCCGTTTTAGCCAGCAATGGCAACGTAAATAAAAATTATATGTAAAACGTTGGCGTACGCTGAAGGTTTTGAGCGTTTTTAAAAAAAGTTTGGTTCGTATTCATAACGTGTTGTCGTATGCTAACATACTAGTGAACGGGCACAAACGTTTCGTTGTGTTATAGATAACTTGTATCCAAACGAATGCTTGCCTGTTGTCAGGGCGTTCACAACCTATGTCCAACGATAGTTTAACTTAGGCATAGCGCGCTGCACGTATCCGCGACGAACTCGTGGCATAGCTCTGTTTAAAAGGCTGCCGCACGCCGATTTAAATCATAACCGCTTGAAATTGGAAGTTGTCAACATTAGCAGTCAACCTTGACGATTTAGCCAGCGTTTATGCCAACTATGAAAAATTTGCCGAACCACAGCTGGCACACATCGAATACGGTTATGGGGTAAGTTGTTGTATACTGTTGCGAATTCGCCCCCACCGGCGTGCGAACGACCGCGTGTAGCCAAAAGCCGGCCGCCTCGCCACCGAACGACAATTCCAGTCATGACCCTCCGGCGAACTACCGCCCGGAGCCAGTCACGGGTGGGGTTTAACCTCACCACAACTCAGTCCGCATTCTACCCGCACAAATAGGGTTCCGATTCGCCGAATGGTCATTACCTAAGTACTCGACGCGAGTAGCGTTACCGAGGAGTTTGTACCACGCCACAGGTCGACTCCGGACACGAACCGCTTAAGCGGCTCGTTCCGTCTGCAGAGATAAAACCGAGCGAGTTATCGTCGACCCGACGGTTACAGATATTTACCGGGCGTTTTAAACCCACTATCAACCAAACCTTACGTATGCAAAGATGGAGATTCAATAAAAGGATAAGCGAGACAAGCCAAAGCGGGAAACAGTTCAACAAGCAACACTTTATTTACACCACACACAGACAAGCACGTATTCACAGTCAAGAATGATGCAAACCAAAAGCAAAAAGCAATACGACGAATAAAAGGGCAATTATTTACAACACTTAAACAGTTATACTTGTCGGACGGCCCACGACATTTCACGCAAAAGCAAAGAAAACGAAAGCCACCCGCACACGCAAGGAGGCAGACAGGGTCCCGTGGACCAAATGTGCGTGGAACCTGGAGGAGCGGCCAGCGTCCACGAGACCGAGAAAGGTCTTACCCGCGTCCTCAGGACGCGATGAGCGGGCAAGCCGCAATGTCCGCGCCGCTGCGCCCAACTCCGTCCGTGCTCCTGGCGGTCGGCGAGCCCTCTCCGGCGTGGCTCCGCGCAAGCAGTTTGGTTGGCACCACGTCTTAGGGTGGAGAGGAACCGCGTCCCCCAGCACTATCTCAGCGCGGAGGGGGGGGGAATTGCTTGATGCTCAGGGTCGGGAGAGGGGAATGGCTGGCTGGCTTGGATCCCGCGACGAGACGGCACCAACGTCGAGACGAGCGACCCCCACACCGCAACCCGATGTCCGCCGCCGTTCACTCGACCCGAACTCGAAACTCTTCGCCGCGGGGGTGCTCGTAACTCTCGTCCCATCTGTGCTCCCGACCATCCGCCTTCACTCGAACCTGAAAACCGCCGTCTGTCACTCGCCCCGACCAGCCGCGCTAGCTCTTTGTGCTCGCCGTCTTTATAGGACGGGAGAGGAGCTATAGCAATTTCAGGATCAAAACGCGAGTGGGATGCTGGCCACGCCACCGCTGTTCGACCATGGCCTGACAAAGGGGGCGTGAAGCCTCTGGTGATCCGAATTCTCTCCGTAAAGAAATCTACGGTCATACGCGGCTGGAGCGGGGCCATAGCCGGCCCGACGCTCGCCCATTGGACGGAAGAAAAAGGCGGGCGGATTGAAGCCTTTTTATCGAATTTTCTCCCGTTGAGGAGGAACGCATTCGTACCCGGCGACTCGGACGCATTCGCATTCAATTAACCGAACGGGCCCTGGGGACAGCCGACGTTTCGGTTTGTTGACTGGTGGGTGTGGGCGTGGTTGTAGAAGGAGATTGGCGAAGGGGTGGGGGTTTGCTGTGTGTGGGTTTGGTGGTTGAGCGGGCGTCGTTTGGGAATGACGGTGAACGATGTTTGCGGGATGAGTTGTGAGGTAAAGTAGTGGCTGTTTGCGTTGTTGGCCGGCTTAATGCGTCGAAAATAACAATAGAGAAAGAAAAAATGGCTAACTCAAAGCTCCGTTCGCAGCCCGGTATGAAATCACAATATTCCCTTCTATACAACGGGTTTGGGGCTAACTACACATGACTTACCGATATATCTCATGCTGCAGCGACCGTTTATGGTGTAATGCCCGAATTTCCACAACCGTAACAATACGCGTTAAGGAGCACGCCTGAAAAACGAGGAAGTTACGCCGTCATATTCCGTGGTACGTATCTAGTACGTCGTGAAATTTCAAGCATGCTGAAATTTTTTACGACGTACTCGACGTGATGGCTCACAAGTCGCAATACGCTGGTATTAAGTTCTCTGCACGCCTCCGCGCATCATTGACACACAGTCGGACACACGTTACTTGTAAGTTACTCAGAAGTCGAAACACGTCGAGGTAATGTTCTTACATACCGAAACTTAATTTTTACCTATGAGCTAACGTTGCTTGTGAACCTATGAGTAGCGTGCCTTTGACCTATTGGTGTAACGTTCTCAAACGCACATTGTCGTATGTAGACAATTTTGATTGGACGTCTTCCGGGACGACCACAGAACTTACTGAAGTGTTTCGAACTTACATCTTACCGTATAATTTGTGTATTGCAGCGTTTTAGGGAATTGGTATTTACAAATGGGCTTCACAAGAGGACCCGTCAGTGTTCCCAGACTCCATGTTGAGTAGATGGTCAATGTCGAGTAGTATCAGTAGTAGTAGTATAGTGAGTAGGTAGTAGTAGTAGTAGTAGTGAGCCGTTCAGTAGTAGGTAGTGTAGGTAGTAAGGTTAGTAGGTGAGCGTGTCAGTAGTAGTGAGTAGTAGTTGTCCATGTCAGTAGTAATAGCGTGAGCGATTGATGGGAGGCGTGTGTGGTGATGATGAATCCTCGTTGCGTCCACGAATAGGAGACTACTTGCACCAATTGTTCGATGTTCTTTTCGCGCTAATTTTTTTCTCATTCCCACGCATTGAACTATTTTTTTTGTTTCAGTTTTTAAAAGTATTCAAAACGAACTTGGAACAAAATGCATAATGTACTAGTTAATGGAACACAGAAACGCTTCGATAACTTATACATAAGTTATACCAACGAATTGGATTTTAGCGCGTTTTAGGCCGTCCACAACCTATGCCAACGGATAGTCTAACGTAGTGTTACGGCTGTGGAAAAATTCGCCAAAACACCATCAGCGTCCCGTTAGGTGAGGTATCGTTTTAAGTACATGTTATAGTTAGCCCCAAACCGTTGTTTAAGAGGGAATTAATAGCTTGATTCATTCGGGCTGCGACACGTTGAGTCAGTTCGTTTTCTTGCTCTATCTTATAATTTTTCAAATTAAAAACCAACGAGGACGCTCGGGTGGGCTTTTCGTCGCGCCATTCTTCTCGCGCTTGGTGTTGAGGGAGAAGAAGCGAGGGGAGGGGCAGGCTTGGCCGCTCGATTGTGGAATGCGCGGAGGTGACGCGGCAGGGAGGAGGAACGCCCCTCTTCGCAGACCTTTTCTCGAAGCGCCTCGAAGGGGGGCGGGAGCAAAGAACGGGGCGGAGCAAACAGTGGCGAGCTCGACGGAAATAAAAGTCGGAGACGGGGGGAAGCAGTTTTGTGGATGCTCTTGCTTCGTGGTTGCTCTCGTCTTCCGGGCCGCTCGCCTGGTGGCCGCTGGCCGGTCTTTTGTGGGGGCCATTGTAAGACCCCCGCTGGCAGGGAAGGAGCGTCCGCCATTTCCCCTTCTCCCGACTTCGCGCATCCACGTCTCCTCCCCCATCCGCGGGGGATAGCTGCCGAATCACTCGGTCCGTGGGCGTCGAGTGGCCCAGCACGTGCAGGCGCGAGGCACGCCGAGAGGCCTCGCCGACCACGCTCGGCACGGAGTCGCGGCCAGGCGGGACCACGGTCGACGGGACGTCGGAGAGGGACTCGACACGCTCAGGAAGTCGCGACTTCCATTTCTTTTGGGTTCTGTTGTAAACGTGTGTGTGTTGGCGCCCAGTCTGGTGAAGTAGAACTGTTAGTGTTGCCGTGTGTCGCGTTCTTTAGTCGGTGCTAAACTCTGCGTCGTCGTTGCCTTTGGGGTTATTTGATATATGTGCATTCTGACGTGTTTGGCTGTAAAATACATGCTGTATATGTGTGCTATCTGTGTGCGTTGTAAATAAAAATGCTTGCTTGTTGGAATTGTTCCCCGTTCGCTGCGTCCTTTCCTTTGGTTGGGTCTCCATCTTGCTTCACGTAAAAGGGTTCGGAACGTGGCGTGATACGCCGATAATTAATCGTGAACCGTCAAGGTCGACGATAACACCGCTCGGTTATCCCGATAGTACGGAACGGCCGCTTAAGCGGTTCGTGTCCGGGAGTCGGCCTGTGGCGTGGGTGCAACCCCCATCGGTAAGCGTTACCCGTGCGAGTACTTAGGTATATCGACTTTCGGCGATTCACCTACCTCGCACGGGTTAGAATGCGGACTGGGTTGTTGTGAGGTTAAACCCCCACCCGTGACTAGGCTCCCGGCGTGTTTAGTCCGAGAGGGTCACGACTGAATTGGTCCGCTCCGGTGGCGAGGCCGGCCGCGATCGAGTCACGTGGCCTTCGCACGCGGCGGGCCGCGAATTCGCAACAGTATGCATAGCGTGGCCAGCGTTATCGTCGACGATTACGTGAGGTTTTCTATTCATAAGGCTGCAACTTCACTTTTATAATTGGCTGTCACTCCGCCTATTGTTTTTGGACGCTTGGTGCTCAGCAATTGGAAATCGTTTCCATTAAAGAGTTAAATCGCTTCCACTGGGACTATTGAAATGAGTTTATATAATAATGCTTGGTTATCCTTGGACCCACTCTGGCTAGCATCGTCGACATCGCTGGGGGGCATTCGCAGGAAGTGATGAAGGGATGCATGGTCCTCGTTCCGGATTCCACCAGAGCTGTCATTATGCCGTAATGGCGTCGCCTCCCGATCCATGCGTCTCACCCGTTACCTTTCTCCTTTCCGTTCACGTCCTCTTCTCTCGGGCTTCTATTGGCACGCAGCCTGGTGCAGAGCTGTCAACTCGATGAGGTCATGATGATGTTCGAGCGACAGGTAGGTATTGTCGCGGTTCTCAGCGTTTGCCGTATCCTCCATCTCTCGAATCACTGGACATTGTACTCACCACAAGTCTAAAAAAAAAGACGGGTTCCTCCTGCCGAAGCCCCCTTTTTATTTATACCAATTCCTCTAATCGCTGCCAATACGCCATTATACGGTATCCTGCAAGTGTAGAAACGCGTTCATTAAGTTCTTGTTTTCGTCCTGAAGACGGCAAATACGTCTTACGTCTTTGTTTAAGTAGTAATGTGTTGCCGAAGTGTGAACAACGTTCGTGTAGCGTGCTTACAAAACGTTACTCATAGGTTAGAAATAAGGTTTTTTGGGTACGCTAAAACATTTACCTCGACGTGTTTTGACTTACGAGTAACGGTGTGTTCAACGTGTGTCAACGATCGCATAACGTTGCCTACAAACTTATGGCCAGCGTGCGGAACGTCTTGAGTCATAGCCGGATACGTCGTTAAATTTCAAGCATGCAAAAATTTGAGGACAACCCAAAAGAACAACGTTTAAACGCCACGTACTGTACGACTTATGGCAGTGTTTTTCAGCGTGGTCTTAACGTATGACAAACGTACCCATACGTATTCGACGTGTGCCAGCGTTTTAGCCAAATTTTTCATAATCGGATACGCTGGCTAAATCGTCAAGGTGATGAAGACAGCGGCTTTACTGAAATTCTAAGCAGTGTAATGTTTCAATGTGACTCTGAAATTAAAGCATAGAACAAATAAACAATTGCAGTATAAAAAGGAAATCACTGAATCGTTTTGCTTGAACAAAATTTAATCTAAATTTATTGACTCGTCAAATGTAGCCACGTTTTGTTGATATAACAGCCGAACAACTCGTGGCATTCTTCCACAATGCGAAATCAATATTGTTCGCGGAAACTTCTTCCCCAACACTGCTTGAAGAAAGTTCCCACAAATGTGTTGCACTTGTAGGTTCGGCTTTTAACCTTCTTGTCCAGTTCATCCCAAAACCATCTCAATGGGGTTTACGTCTAGGAGAAAGATGTGCTGGCCATTCCATTAATTTGAAGCTTTACCATTCTTGCTTCCTTTTCTCTCAGGTAGTTCTGATATAGCCTGGAGGTATGTTTGGTGTTATCTTGCTGTAGGATTGAAACCCCTGACCAACTTGGCGTAACCAGTATGGTATTGCATGGCGTGCCAAATGCTGTGTATAGCCCTTTTAGGTTCAGGGTGCCAGTCACTCTGTGCAAGTCGCCGGCTCTGGATCCAGCAAAAGAGCCCCCAGATACATCACACTTTCTCCTCCATGTTTGACAGTCTGTGTCACACACAAATGAGGAACCATCCTTTTGCCTACTCGACCAGCGCAACAAAAACCCTGCGTGATGACGAAGATTTCAAATTTATGATTTCATGCCGTCCATAAAAGAACCTTCTGTCCAGTTTTCCAGTAGTCACTGGCGGTGCCTTCAATGGCCCAGGCAAGCCTCTTTTCTTTTTTTGCCATCTAAGCAATGGCGTTCTTATTGCCACTCGACCTTTCCAAACCTTGCAAGGGGGGGGGGGCTGGCGAAAAAAGAGTCTTTTTTTCTTCACACGTAAACTGAGAGTCCTTACTTCGACCAGTGTTAAGCTGTGCTTGAAGCTGTGCCCTGTGAAGCCACTATCATGCAGCTGTTGACTCTCAGAAACTTGCTTCTGCATTGTTGTGGCTTTGGGTCTGCCAGACCTCTTCCTGTCAGAGTTTCTCCAGTTTCCAAGTGGCCGTTTGATGGTGTCGGAAACTGACTCACTGACACCTTGGCTTGCTTTGGCAATTTCTCCAAAGAAAGACCTACACTTCTAGGGTTAAAAATGGTCTGGTCTGTCTTCCTTTGCTTATTGTACTTTTTTCTCTACCATTATCGAGAGCAATATACTTTACTTCCTGCAGCGCAATTTTGTCCAATAATGCTCAAGAGGGTTGTAAGCAACACAGTCTGTTCCCAACACTGCTTTTATACAGGAAGAGGGGTTTGTAACTAATCAACAAAAAGTGTGGGACACCTGCAGGAATTGTTTGCATTCAACTTCAAAATCGGCTTAAATTACTTCCATTGCTGCAGAACAGCTGCAGTTGCTAACCCATTACTTGTTCCTTTGAAAGGGCCTTTTTAACAACTCCAAAATTCTACTCATTATTTTCAGTCTGTTTTGATAACAAAACTTTTTGTTTTTTTAGCCTCTGGCATTTACCGCTTTGCTTTGTTAACCATTCAGGTTATCACTGGACTTGAAACTGTGTAAATTTTCATAAAAACGGAAAAATGGCGCGGAGTGTTCAAAAACTTATTGACCAAGTTGGTGGTATATTGTTACGGATCTGGAAACCTATGACGCACACAACATTCAGGTCCAAAAAGTTCAAGTTAGTCCGTTAAGTATGTGTGTAGTCAAGATTCCCTTCCTTTTGTCTAGTGGGAGGTTCAGAAAACGTGCGTTATGATTTCTTTTAGTTAGGTTATTAAATCCAACCATCCAACAAACCATCAAACAAAACGACAAACACCACTGAACAAGCGCTTCACTCGCCTAACCGGCGACTCGCTGTCCGAGGCAGAATCTCTAGGCAGTTCCTTCTCCGGCTTCCACAAACTTGTAACTTCTTTTTGACGAGTATGGGCACGTGTGTGGTGGGGGGGGGGGGGTTCCCGGCATGACTGAAAACCCGCCCCAGAAGGGCGGACCATGGAAGCCCCATTCAAAAGGGCAAACAGTGACGTCAGTTTCACCAAAGCGCCCCTCTCTGCTGAGGGAGTCCATTAAAATTACCGACCACCGCCTCAGCGAGAGTTTCAGTGCAGAGGAGGTTTCTGTGGGCAAAGGGATTTTGCCTGTTTACGAAGGGGTGGTTACGAGGGGCGTGGTTTACGAGGGTGGTTACTGAGAAGTGGTCACAGGAGGTCTACGTTGCTGTTACGAAGGGTTTTTGCTGGCCCTCTACAAGGAAGGACAGTAGCGACCTCCTGACCCCCCTCAACGGACCCCGATTATTCGCACCCGAACTCCACCACGAGCCTTCTAGTCCCCCACGTGCGACAGGGGATCGGAACCAACGACCTTTGTCAGGGGGCCGCGCATCGCGGAGCCACGCCCTCCGCCGATGACCAGCGTACAAGCCGAACTCTGACCCCCAGGCTCATCCCACTCATCGGCTGGAGGGTCGAATTTAAAGAACCTTGGGTTTTTCTTTTCATTTGTGTGTGTGTCTGTCTGAGTGTGTTAGGCCTGTCTTGTTAAGTAGAACTAGCATAAGTGTTTTTGGCCCATTGTAAATACGTTGCATTGATATTCGCTTTAAGTCTCGCTTACTCTTAGTCTTTTTATTTTACTGTAAATAAATTATTAGGAAAAGTTCCCAGCTCGTTTCCGTTCCTTTCTTTATGGTCCCAGCATGGGTCCGGGTCTGAGTTCAGACGGGGTTTCCATTCCCCAATTATCGTTAATCGTAGCCGGAAACGTCCTGGGCATGCCGCTCGACTGCAATCCGAGCCAGATGTTGGTACTGGTGGAAGTTGATGACTCTTACCGTAGCTGGTAGAGTGATCCGGCTTACGGCCAGACGTTCCGAGGGCGTGAATCCCCGGTAGCAAAAGACTGCGTTGGTTACTTAGGTATATTGGATCTGGACATACCCTACGCCCACGGCCGGTGAGATATTGGCGGTTCACAGGTCGATTAATCGACCCGCCGCTTCGGAGTTATCCGGAGCGACGGCCTATAAATTCCGGGAGTCTGAGTGGGAGATGGCGTAAACCTCCCCACCTAACGGTCGTTTCTAGCCACCGACCCCGGCAGTATAGTATATAGTATATATATATTATATATATAATCTCTCTTC
>CM068952.1:145405848-145418410 GCA_035128595.1 Eptatretus atami
TTCTAATAATGGTTTATTTACAATCAACTTACAAAAGGACTCAGATCAGACTTATCGCGGAATATAGAGGCAAGATTTACAATGAACAAACACTTAAACAGTTCCACTTAAAGACGGCGCCACACACACAGCCATAGAGAAGATGAGCGGACTTTGAGCCTAACGTCGAGTACATCGTTAATTTCACATCTGAAATTTCACGACGTACTAGAGTACACGTATAGCCAGCGCTCAGTTTTTCAGCGGCCTAACGTAACACAAACTACCATACCGTCGACGTTCCCACGTTAGAACATTTAATAGTCGCAACGCGCTAAATCGTCAAAGGTGACTGCGATGTGACACTCCAATTTCAGGCTGATGAAATTAAATCGGAGCGCAGGTTTAACAGAGAACGCCCCCGATTTGCGCGATCGTGCACGGCAATGACTAAGTTAAACATCGTTGGGCAAAATAGGTTGACGAGCCGACAACAGGCTAAGCATAGGATTATTACTTAAAAAAAAAAAAAAAAAAAAAAAACAAAAAAAAACAAAAAAAAAAAAAAAAAAAAAACAAAAAAACAAAACCAAAACAAAACAACACAAAAAAAAAAAAAAACACAACCAACCACAACAAAAAAACAAAAAAAACCCCCCAAAAAAAAAAAAAAAAAAACCAAAACAAAAAAAAAAAAAAAAAAAAAAAACCAAACAAAAAAATACCACAACGAAACGTTCTGGCCCGTTAAATAGTATGCGCATACGACCAACAACGTATATACGCCAATAACTTTTTAAAAACCTCAAAACTGCGTACGCAACGTTACGTGCATTTTATACGTGCCATTCCTGTAACTCAAGTGTACAGCTTTAGAGGGTTATTTAATTTTTAAAATTGTAAAACCGATTACCAAAGATAAGAACTAAATAATAGAACAAAACAACCGATAACTAACCGAAGAAAAATTAGAATTAGAAAGAACAATATCTGTCAATTTGTGAGGAGAATTGAGACTAAAGTAGGGAATTCGCATCTTACTGTGTAATAAGAGTCCGTCAATTGTGGTAATCTAATAAAATACTTCTTTGATCCATCTTTCTCACAACACGCCAACATGAACAACATCTATTTAACATGAACTTCAAAAACCAGGAAATTTGCAAACAAACACAAGCAAAAGTAATATCATTACAAAAAGAGATTCACAAAAACCTACTCGTATGGTCTAATCTACAATTTGGGAACACCACTAGCCGATAGCAACAAATCAGTCCACGGCCTCATTGCCAAACTTATCATTCTTTCCAAAAGAAATCTAACTAAAGAGAAATTCAGATAAAGATTAAATCTGATTAAAAGGAACCTAACTAGAGAGGAAAATCAAAACAAGAAAAATCAAAGTAAAGAGAAAATCTACAAGAAGGGAATTTTACCTTAATATTAGGATCCCATAGCGATTTAAAGAAAAACACGACTTCCTCAAAAAGAAAAGTTTCATAATAACTTTATAAAGAAGACAAGTGAAGAATAAAACAGCACAAGAAAATTGGGGAAATATTAAGATAAGAACCTTGGAAGAATATCAGATTTGTACTAAAAACAGAATGTTTTATGTTAGCTGATGTTGTGAAATTTAGATCACTCGCATAATAAAAATGTATATGGACCGCCACTATTCACAGCTCCTGGAGCTTGGAGTGCAATTTAAAAATACAAAAAAAAGATATAGATAATCATGTGTAAATATAGCTTTGATGATGAGAGTCAAGAGAGTGGAATCACAAGTAGTCAATAAAGATATGCTAACAAATATAAATCTTCCAATACGATGTGAAAAAGATAGAAATTGATGTATTGAGCTATAAGGGATGAATGGCAAGTCCAATCTCCTATGTAAATTAGAGTGGGTGGAAGAAAAAGGATTATGAAGCTTGATGAATATTGTTACTCTCTCAAGACGATGAATGAGGAAGAAAAAGTATATGAAGTGATGTGAGGCCCGAGTGATCCCATAATACATAATGACCTTCCGTTTGCAAGGAGAAAGAACCCCAAAGAAAGAATTTAATGATATCCAATAAATTAATATAAGCAAATCAACAGAAAGTTAGTACACATTCTATGAAAAAGAGGATATGTTTGCATCAGAGAAGCTTGAAACAGTTTTTGAGAAGAAGGATTGAGAGTAGCTTAAAATTCAATAGAGTTTAAAATTAACAAGTCCTTGATAAAAAGTATATTAAATAACTACAGATATGAAACAAATTACAAAAGTAAATGAAGGATTCTATAAATGATAAAATGCCTGTCTTGGAAGACAAATGAGAATGTAAAACAGGCAAAACAAGATTGCTCATCTTGAAAAGAAGCTTTAGACGAGAAATACAAGTTTAAAAAGAGAGGTTTTTCAGAGAACTTTCCTGCATTCAAGGAAAAGAAAAGTATAAATGAAACCAATTTATGAAATAGCAGTCGAGCTTTAAAGATATTGATGTATATATTTTAAATGCCTAAAGAAAAGCACGTAGTGACAATGTTTCATTGTGTATATGACACGAAGTTATCCAGATAAAAAATGATGAGTGTATAAAGATGAAGAAAAAATATTGAGTATAGAACAGTAATTTTAAGTAAGAAGAGGAGTTATTCAGAAAGGAATGAAAAGGTTATTGGTAGTTAAGGGATGATTGGGTGGAAAAGAGAGTTTTTTGGATGAAGACAAAGGCATATGCTTTAAAGTATGGTGTCAGATTGAAAGAGGTTAAAAGAATAAAAGAAATATTAAAAAGAATCAATAACTTTAAGAATTATATAATGTTGATGAAAAGATAGAAAGAATAAAGAAAAAATGGAAATACAAAAGAAGTTATAATGCATAAAGAATAGTAAGAAGTAATAAAGCATAGGGCCTTGATGATAAAGAGATTTTTTAGATAATGAATGATTGGTTCATAATGATATGTATGATGAGTGTAGAGAATATGTGTAACGATGGAAGATGGTAGTTAAGGCTACCGCTGTTTTTTCACAAAAATGGTCAAACAAAGTATTAATCAAAACTAAAGAGTGAGAAAATCTCAGTCTGTATAAAATGGAAAATCAATAATGAATGTGAAAAATGCAACATAAGTCTTATGAAAAAAATAACTAAAACAAAGGTAAATAAACATAGCGAACAAATTAAAAACATAAGTTAGAGGAGTAAGAAATAATAAATATCTTGAATGGACTGAAAATTGATGGTACAAAATTGAACAATGAAAACAATTTACTATAACTCAAAATGATATGTGCATCAGGAAGTGTTCACAAACAAGAGCATTAGAAAGTTATCATTCGTAATGGCACAAAAGGGTACCTTAAAAAATATAAGATTCAAATGGTTTTATTAAATATTAGATGGGATTATTGTGCAAAGAAAATTAACAATGAAGGAATTGATAAGAAACAATCTTTAGTTCAATGAGTGAGCTAAACAATATCATTGGTTTTAAAAAAAAGTCCAACCCACCATAAACAGCTCCACCGCACATTCACCATCCACCCATCCACTCCATCTATCAAACCCTCCACATAAACCTCACCACATAACCCCCAACGTCACAAACGTCCCACGCCCCACTCCCCACGTCCACGTCCACGTCCAACCGTCCCAGTCCCCACGGTCCCCAACTCCAACTTCCCCACACCAAACGTCCCCAACGTCACGCCCACTCCCCCGTCCAACGTCCCACATCCCACGCTCCCCACGTCCCATGTCAACGTCCCCCGTCTCCACAACAAACCCCTCCCACTACACACCCTGCCCCAAACCCTTGCCCACACTAAACCCCTGCCAAACAAACCTCCCAACCTGCCCAACTCCCTCACACAAACCTTGCCACCCGCCCACACACAACATTTTATAATTAAAAAAATTTCCCAGGTTAAAAGGGGAACAAATAAATAACCTTGCAAAAAAAGGGGGTTATTTGGGAAAAAAAAATAGAATCGTGAAAATACGCCTTCATTTACATGGGGAAAAGGACAGAACCAGTATATCAACACTGAGACACAAAGCTCAAACAAGAGCGGAAGAAGAGGAAGGAAAGCAGGATGAAACAGCAATGGAACAAAATTGAAGGTGGGTTGGAGGAGAGTCAAAACAATAACCTGGAAAGATGGGCTTGGGAGGTTATGAGGAAAAAGAAAATGAGCATGGATGAATGAAACTGCAGAGGAGAAACAGCCATCCTTAAGTCCTTGGGGGGAAAATAGATTGCACAGACGAGGAATGATTGCATGGGAGAAAAAGAGTATAAACTATGAGCAGTGAGAAGGATTTGGAGTTCCCAGAGGTGATTACTGCAGTCAGGTGTCCCTGGAGAAACTTGGGGTTGGCGGTGCGGGGCAATAAAGCAACGGCAAGAGGGTGCAAAACCAGAAGAACAGTGAGGAAAGAAGAGTCATTAAACGTCTGTGATTGGAATACATGCCAAGAGATCAGTGTAAGGGCGGTTCCCATGAAAAAAAAAAATTCTTTTGAAAAAAGGGGGCTTCCAACCTTACTCCATAAGAAGTGTGAGGCCAGGCAACCACCAAAAGGAAGCAGAAAGTCTAGCAAAAAAGTGGACGAAAGGCCTTGAAGTTTATAAAAGTTCAAATTTCCAAAAAGGAAAGACGTGCAATACAGCGAATTGCACTCCGCCGCTGGCTTAACAAACTCTGATCTACTGTAGACCCGCTATGCGGGAAGACACGTTTGAAAATCAGAATGCGACCACGAATAGCGAGCATTGTAAGGAAAACCGGGGGATAGTTCCTGGAGGTTCCTGAGCACGGGAACTTAAAAGTTAAAATCTTTTCACAGAATGCACGATACAGTCATAAAAAAATGCTAAATCAAAGGGAAGCTGAACATATTTAAAAAGGTCTGGTACGGGGGGTGACTTGTCAGGGTCTGAAGCACGACTCCCGACAACGAATGAGCAACTTAACTATCACAATGATCTGCTATAATTGTAAAGCTAAATGGCTTAGATTTAGAGGGTCTGTTTGCACCATTTTTGCATAAAAGGAATGGCTGACTGCGAGAAAACAGAGGTGACTTCAAGGCAATTAGGGTGAACAGAGCAGAAAAAGATATTGTAAGCAAGATGGCATAACAGGTTTTAGGAGTAGGAACATGATGTGTCCACAAAGATTCAAAGAATCTGAGCCAAGTCATCACAAGCTTCTCATCTTCTTCAGGTGAGAAATCAGGTCCAGAAGTTGCATATGAGAGGGTAAGATATGGAGATGAGTGAGGGTTGGGAATATGAGGTTGGAAGTAAACAGAGAAGAGACATGCGTTCTTGGCTGGGTGCCAGTTAAGTGATGAAAGGAAGGAGGGGAGCATACTCACAAAGACAGACTTAAAAGTGCTATCAGGATCTGGTTTGAAGATAGTTCACCCTTATGTTGGCCAGATGTATCTGGCTCCAAGAGGGACACACACACCCTGTCCTGTGGAACCCTTGTCAGATTGCCTTCTCCATGAAGAGAAGGCAACTGCCTTACAACAGAATTCGTGGACCAGGAGGAGAGGAAGGGTGCGATACTTACAGAATGATGGATAAACATGCTGGGGAGAGAGAAGAGGGAGAGAGGCGAAGGAGAGAGGAAGCAGCTTATGGAAGAATTGCCATGAGGCATCAATATCCAAGTCAGTGAGATGAGACCAATACAAAAAGAGGGCACCTGCCAGTCCTGTCACTTGGCTCAAGTGAAATGATCCGCAGCTGAGGCATCTCTGAAAAACAGCCAGAGAGATGGATCGGACCTCACAATAAAATGATCATTGAAGCAAATGGAGCATGTGAATAGGAGACGTAGAAGAAGATACATAATTATAAAATTTACCATTCTTCTCACACGTCAAGGTTGCAAGGTAAGCCTCACATAACCTGTTTGCTCATGATGTGGCAATAATTAGGATTCAGAAGGTTACATCAAACAGAGAGATAATCTACGACAACTCGAGGCATAGTTTCAGCTTTTAACCAAGGATTCTCACAATATTCAAAATGAGATGTCAGTTTCTCGCTCACCTCAGAGTTGGGGACGTGTGCGGCCAACTTGTGACCCGCGCGTCTTGTTCATCAACAAACCAAAAACTGGCCCAACCGCGATTACCCTCGCACCTTGTGCCTTGGCGCATGAATCGCGCCTTTGAAAGTACATCTGCAATTTGCAATGGTCAAATAAAGTGCTAACAAATTACATCTTATATGTTTTGAATCAAAATACAAAGGTGCCTTTCACTAACCTTAGACCCCACGACCAGATTACTGAGTCAGCACTGCCGAAGCACTTTATCAAATCGCATAGAAATTGAAAATTGTGTTCAGTTAATTTATTTTCTCTTGGTTGAGGGAAGTCGTGGTGGAATGCTTTTCGTTGGTAATATTTGTCTCCTGTTGCTCTGAGAGCAAAGTAATAAACACAATAACATGTAGAAAAAATTATTGAACCTTGAATTCGTTTTCTGAATAAATTTGACCTAAAATGACAGGATCTCATCTAACTCCGAATATAGATAAAAAACATGAATAAACAAAGTAGCACAAAACCAAATCTCTACAATTAATTTATAACAAAAATGAATCAACAATCATTTCTTTGTAGAACAAAGGCAGTGGCCTTCAGAAAATATCCCCATCAACTTTGTCATTATTTGGTTGTTACACCTGAAATTAAATGGATTACATAAAAAAAAAATTATTGGCACCTCATCCAACCAAAATAACTGCTAATGACAAAGTGATAATATATTTCAGAATTTTTTACAATAATTAAAAAATAAAAAGCTAAGATGTCTTGCAAATCAATACTTACCTAATCCCTGCACATCAGCTTGGAAGAAACTTTGGCCCATTCGCTCCTAAAGAACTGCTTCAACTCAGAGAATTCGTATAATCGGTGCACACTACGGGCTAAACTTCACTCAGATATGAATTGTCTGTGATAGGGTGGGCAGAATAGTACCCTCCCAGAGTTCAATAAGAGCCAGCGGGCTTTTATCAAACAGACATTGTAAGCGCGATATGATGTGTCCGAAACGGCTACAACAAATTCTTAACACTGCCTGCCACAAGCCATCTTAAACCCACAACCCTGGAACGTTCATGTCTGGGAATTTAATGTCACGGGAGCAAATGAAAGATAATCTGTATGGCCTACCTCCCCTTTTTGTGTTCATTTCTTTGAATAGGGTGTGAATGGGGGAAAACAAATAAATTCTCCGCTGAGTGAACGAAAACTGCATTGCAATAATACTGAAAGGCAATTTCGGAGAGCGCATCGCCCACGTACGCTGTCCACGAGAAGATAATCGGTCAAAAATATTTGAAATATCATCCTATACAATACAATATGTTTTGGCCCTTCGCCAAATGGTGAAAGAATCACTTAAATTAAATAATCTCGTTCCGGATCCGATTCAGATCCAAAAAATGAAAAAGTCATCGTTGCGACAACACCCAACCTTCACCAATTCGTCAATCCATCCGCAACTTTTGAGATACGTGCACGTAAGTTTTGCCCGACCTCAATGGTGAAAAACTGAAAAAATTCGAGTATCGATCGGATTCGGACTTCACTCAAAATCAATTCAACTCGCGTCAAACACCAAACCTGCACTAAAATGTCATCCGGATCCCGTTCCACAACTTTTGAGTATCCGTACACAACAGACAAACAAACGAAGAAAGGGTGAAAACATCACCTCTTTCCAACCTTCTTCGGTGACGGAGGAAGAACGCCATTACTGTTAGTATTGTAAAGCCAACATTCTCTCACGTAGCTGTTGGTTGTGAATAACTTGCTAGTCAATAACCAACCTTGCAAAAACGAAGGATCGTCCCATCCCTCCCGTTGAAGTCAAGTGAGCTGTATTGAAAAGTAGACTCTAAAACATGAGGCAATGTTTGAATTTCCCAATGAAAAGGCAATGCAGAAAGTATGTTACCCAAAATCTTATCAATAAAAGACCATTTGTGCAATAACATGGCACAGTCTGGTGAAGCGTGTACGACTTAACTTGGGAAAAGTTTATGTAGTCAACGCGTGGCCTGCCTTTTGACTAACGGTCGCGGTACGACGGACCTGAGTGCAGAGAGGAACACAATTCAACAGCAGGGTGAATCGACCAACCCGGTGCGGTAGCGGTCCATGTTTAGTAAACATTGCAATATATACACGAAATACAATCTAGAGCACATTCCTCCACCAGCTGAAACAGTTACGTGTGTATCTCCCACTGGCGGATCTGCAATCCGACATACCAAAATCGAAATCGGCTTGTTTCTATACTCGCCCAACACATCCACAAAGTTTGTCATAAACCATGCCACAACTTATGAATATCGTGCAATTACCTTTTTTTGGCCCCATCTCTCATTGTTTCAATCACTGAAATAATGTAGGATCGGACGTATATTCCATCAAAATAAATCAATCCGGCTATTCATGTACCCAGCAGTCACCTACTTGTGGCCGAATCGTCCATAACTTGGACAGACCCATCCTCTCACAATCAGGGAGTGAAACATACGTCCGTCCAAACTCATAGTGGAGGTAACAAAGTAAACCACAGTGTACATATTTGCATTTCAGAAGCTTCTGAGTTTGAGATCAATACTGTACTCGATGCACTTTGAAAGTGAAGGTTGTCTGGAAGGTTGTGTGGAGATAGTGTGTGCTGTTGTGAGGAGACAATTAATAATGACGAGAAACTTCGGAATCAGAATTTGAAATCCATGCTCAGTATATAAATCTTCGACTTGGATTTGGTTGAATGATTGGCAAGAGTTTGCATTTGTTTGTGGGTGCTGGAGATAATCACCTGGTCTTCGCAAGAACACAACATGCGGCAGCTCGGAAAGTCCACGAACTAACGCTAGCCGAAGGCACACCTTGGGCTACACTTCATTGAGGATGGCACACTTTGGAGTAAGTAACTATAGGAGCTGGGATCAATCCCCAGACTAGGAAAACAATAATCTACAATATTATTTCGTACTATGGCACAATATCCTAGAATCTAGACCTAAGCCTCCCTCAAGCACACCGAATATGGGGCTCCAACTATAACGTCGATTACTGCCTTTCAGATTGATTTAAAAACATACATAACAGGGGACTGAATCATAACAAGCGCACACCATACAAGGTGCATCACTTCGCTTCGACTTTCACATCAAATTAAAGGAAATGGTATCGAGGGTGCCCACGATTATTATAATATATATTAAATATTATAAGATTCCCTGTCCATCATTCAAGGCCATTTTACACTCAATCAAGAGAAAAATGCTAAGGTCCAGGCTGTGTCCGACCCTCAATGGAGTGGTCCTTAAAGGCATGGAGGTATGGTTTGAGCATTCACCAACACAACCAAAAACATACACGCGGTGCCAAAGTTGAAGGCAACTGGCCCAACCAAAAGCACACAGACCAAGCGTATTTTGTGAGAAAAATTGCTATCTAACCCTGAACAGATATCCAAATCAGTTGTAATTGAGCATTGATAGTTTCATTGAAAAATGTTCTGGTTTTCATGTTACCGCCTAAGCGAGAGTAGGGTGGGAAAGATGCCTCAAAGCAACTGAAAGTGACCGGGCACACTTGCACCAACTACGCAGTATGTTATACGGTGGAATATGCAGTAAGTTATTTTAAAATTCTTATCTTTGTGGCTTTGTCGAGGGTAAGGAATCGACACTGATGTAATATAGTTTGCAGATTATATTTCAGGAACCATAGCGCAGTTCTAGAAACCAAGTCTAACATTTTGCCATGTCAATATCGAATCCTGACCAGTGTACTACAGATTGTCACGTCTACGCGAAATGGAGCTATCCGAACAACCAGTAGGCAGGTCACAAAAGGTGTCCTATTTCAAAAAATGTTGTATGGAACTAGTTTTAAATGCCTAAGAAAATTGGGAAAAGAAGGTAGAACTTGGCAGGTAAGCAAATAACCTGAGCGAACACAAGAACTCCAAAACGGAATAAACAATCCACCATTTGTGAATTCCAATTCCGAAACGCTTTATAATTCGCCGGATTGCTAGGGTGAAAAAATGAGTGATTGCCTCTCTTTTGGATGGTAAATCTGCCCAAGGCCAAACTCAAATTGCATTCCAAAACGTCTGCAACACATGTGTGGTAAACTTCAGAGTAGAAAACAATAACATCTGTCCAAGCCTCAAAATTACTTCAACTGTCTCCCTCCTGTAAAACTTGTGTGCTGTTAGATCTATCTCGTAATATATGCCTCCTTCATCCTTCCTCGTCTTTCTAAATGGCACCACAGTCGATCTCCGCTCGTGGAGAAGCAATACCTCATTCGGTGTTTTTCTTAAAATAATGTCCCAAAACTCCACCACAGTATGCATAACTTCCTGTAATACACAACTTCTACTGATCTGTGTCTTTTGTACCTGAAGAAGGTGGAGAAGGTTTCTTTCAACTTCAACCTCACTCTGATTTTGCAACTGGACTCGGGATGTAATCAAGCGCGGTCCTATAAACTTTCTCTGCTTGCACAATCGCTTCTGCTCTTTAAACCCTATTTCATCATTTACCTCAGACCCAGCGTATCTTTTCATCTGCTTTGAAAACCATCACAATCAACTGCAATGACATTAAAATGGCAAAAAACTCATCCATTAACTTCAAAACCAATTCAACTACTCGAATCACAACCAGTCATGGAATCCGATATCCCAGTTGAAATGATAATTCTTCCTTCTTCTCAAACCACCTCACCTGCAGATCACAATTTGGTTTCAGACCAGTCAGCACCTTGGACATTCCGCTTTCTAACACTCGCAACAATGGATGGAGCCTCAAGTCAGACATGTAATCAGGTGACATCTCTCTGGACATACAACGTCTTTGATACAGTCTGGGCATCTCTGCCTCTCTCCAAACTCTCTGTCTATGGATTCCAACCAACTCAAAAATTGCTCACTACTTCCCTACTCTCATTAGCCAATGGTTGGCTCCAACAGAATCCTTTTAATTCTCTCGCCTGTTCAAGGCTGAAGTGCCCAAGCAGTCTGCTCCAGGTCCTATTGCTGATCTTCATCATAGCCAAGCTCCTCCATCTCTCTGGAAAATTCTCCTTTATCAATTTGCTGATACTCCTGACTTTTGCCATGACATCCCCATGCCTTCAGACAGGGAGTGTCTGCAGCTTCTTCCCTCTTCAGACTTGAAAGAATAAGTCACTATCGAGCTGAGTCAATACAATTTGGAATAGTCTCCTTCAAAATCCTGAAATGATCTCTAGATCACTCCGTCCGTCCCATCTCTCGAAAGTTACCGTCTGGCAACCGCCCCCCACCCCCCCCCATCTACGTCTTAACATTTCTGAGGAATTCAGCATTCATCAAACCCTGTCTCACTCTCAAGACATATCGTTCATGGGCAAAACTCATTCAAATTGCCCTCCAAAAGCCAGCCACAACTGGGCCATTCCTCTTCTACAAGCCTCCTGCAACACCTTGATACTCCTATCCACCTACTCAAGCCTACTATCATCACTGATGGAGTTACTGGCCATCCAATGGGCTGTCTACTCGCTGCTTCCAAATCTGGATGCCAGTGAGAACCAGGGCTTCAAGACTATTGGAGCCTCATTGAGAAACTGGTCATTGGGCATGCTTACTTCCCATCCAGACTGGGTCCGGTGTATATTTCCTGTCTTCTCCCACTCTTTCTGGTTGGCCGCCTGTCTGGGTCTTTCAGAGCGTTGTGTTCTTCCCCTCCTCTCGCCTCCTTGCATCCTGTTTATTGGTTGCGATCATGAGGTTACTAGCTTTTCATGAGCTTTCGATCGATCATAATTATTTTGTTTTGCGGTTTCGGGTTTTTGTTCAAGAACTCGACCGATGTGGGGAAAGTTACGTCGCTCCCATTCACCTGATTCTCGGAAATTTTAGGCCATGCTCACTGGATAATTTCCTGTGAGGCGGCGGATGTCGCTTACCCACCGTGGCACGCCAATACCTCCACCGGCTGTAGCCGTAGTCTTTTTTGTCTAGAACCTCTACTATTAACCATAACGGTGTGTAACAGAACCACCTCGCACATTGTACGCCCCGCAGACCGGAATCACTCTAGCCAACTTACCTTTCCGCGTTCGGATGCCAGCCCAGGAGGATCCACCCAAAGAACGTACCGCTGGCATAATGAACAGATTACGGTATTAAAAAACTCGGTTTAAACTCAGATCCGAAATCGCTAAGTGACCAATGAAGCAAAAACCGAAAGGAGACTGGGAACAATTTCTGAATTTATACAAGCCACTCAATCAAATAAGAAAGACACGTAGCAGACTTTACGTGGGATAAACATGGTCGAAGATAACATATGATTAACACTTAAACTTCTAATCTTTAAAAGACATGAGCCACTCATCAGCCGAAAAAAACCAAGTTATTGCAAAAGACCTGTCCGCATTCAAGAGCGAGGAGCTGCGTGAGTCGCAGTTCCTTTGGGTACCTCACATTTGGAAGGGATTGCGCCAGTGTCTGCGCAACCTGCCAGTGGTC
>CM068952.1:145426082-145439292 GCA_035128595.1 Eptatretus atami
CTTGTGCTCGCGTCTTTATAGACCGGAGGAGGAGCCTATATGCAAATTTCAGGATCAAAACGCGAGTGGATGCGGGGCCACGCCACCCTCTGTTCAGCCATTGGCGTGGCAAAAGGGGGCGTGAGCCTCTTTTGATCCGAATTCTCTCTCGTAAAGAATCCACGTTCATCGCGCTTGGAGGCTCGCGTTGGGTGCTTGCCCGCGGCTCAGACTGCGCCGTTGGCCCTGGCGCCGCTCTCCCCGCTGCTTTGTGCTTGCCGCCGTCTGCCTCGTTTCTGTCTTTCTCGCCCTCCTCTCTTCCCGGCCCCTCTGTCGCCTCCCTCCTCCCCTTCCCCGGTCTCTCCCTCCTGTGCTGGCCCTAGCCGTGCGTGTTCGCGTCGCCGGCCGCGCGCTGTGCCTCCCCCCCGCTCCCCTCTGTTCTCGCCGGCCGGGCTCTGGCTGCCACCTCGCCGGTTGGCCCCGCTTGCCATTTCTTCTCGCCTGGCGCCGTGCGGGTCCTTGGCGCTTCTCCGTGGCTCGTCCCCGCAGCGGCCGGCCGCGGTTCTGCCCTGCCCCTGGGCGCTGCTGCGCCGTCTGCTGCCTGGCTGGCCCTTCCTTCCCCGGCCCCCCTGGCCCGCTTGTCCTTCCGCTCCCGCCGCGCTCTCCCCGTGCGGCCCCCCTCCCTTGCTGCCCGGCCTCCCGGCGCGCCTCGTCGGGCCCTCGCCCGTCGTTTGCCTCCCGCTCCTGCCGCCGCTCCTTGCCCTGCCCCGTGGTTTGCGCGCCCGCCTGTCGTTTTGCCCTTGGGCCCCCTTGTCCCCTCGTCCTGGCTTTTCAGCTTCCGGCGCCGCCGGCGCCGTGGCCTGGGGCCGTGGCCTTGTGCTCACCCCTTTTTCCCCTGCTGCCGTGGCCCGGTTTTGGCTTGGCCGCGTCAATGTGGCCGCCGTTTCTGGGCTTCCCTGGCGCCGCCGGTTGGGGCCCCTGCTCTCCCCGCGTCCTCCCCCCCTGTCCCCGCCTTCCTTGCCCCTCCGGCCCGGTCCCCCATTTCCGTGCCCGTACGCGTTTTGTCCCTGCCCTCCGCTTCCCTGTCCCCGCTCCCTCTTTCTTGCCGTCTGCCCTGTGCTCTGGTCCCTGTCCTCCCGTGGTCGCTTCTGGCGGCCGGCCCCTTCTCTTTGCCCTCCGTTGCGTTTCCCCGCCCTCTGCCCGGGCGCCCTCCGGCGGTGGTCTTGCAGCCTTCCCCCCCTCTTCGGCTTCCCCGTCCCGCCCCCCTGGCCGCCCTGCCGCCCCCTCTCCCCTCCGCTTCGTGTTGCACCCCCTATGCACGCCAAAAACACCCTAGGGCCCCTCCGTCCTCTTGCGCTGCCCCCTCCGCCTCGTCTGGGCTGGTCCCTCTCTTGCTTCGTGCGCTCCCCTTCCGCGCTGCTCCCCGTCTGTGGTCCGTCTTGCGGCCCTGCGCCCGTCATGTTTCGCCCATGCTCGGTTCTGGCCTCCTCACTCCCGCGCCCCTTCCCCCGCGCCTCTGGTCCTCTCCTTTGCCCCAAACACAAAGCCACGCGTTGGCCTCCCCCGTCCCCCGCGCTGCGCTTGTGGGTGCTGGCCACCCTGCCCGCGCCCCCTCCGTCCTGCCTCCTTGTTAGGCCCGTCACCGGCCTTCGGTGGCCCGCCGCCCTGGGGCCCCCCCCCCTCTCCTCCCCCGTCGCTCTCGTTGCCCTCGCTCCGTCTGCCCTGCCCCTGTCCGTCCGTCGTTGGGCGCCCTCCCCCCTTTCTCGTTTTTTTCCTCTCTTCGCGGTGGCTCCCCGGCTCGTCTTGCCCCGCGCCCTGCTGCTGCCCGCTGTTGCTGCGCCCCCCCGCCTCTGGCGCCCTTTTTTCCCTTTTCCTCCCGGTGGTCGCGCTCCTTTCCTGCCTGCCCTTCCTGTCTGCCTGTCCCGTGCCCCCGCGCCTCCCCCGCCGTTTGCTTCTTCGCCGTGCCTCCTTTTCTCTGGCTTTTTCCCCTCACTCCCTGGTCGGCCCGCTGCGCGGCCCCGCCCTGGCCTTTTCTGCTTGGTCCCGGTTCCTTGGCTTTGCTGCTCTCGGTGTGGCCCGTGTTCTGTCTGTTTCCCTGCCCTGCGTTTCTTGTCGCCCCGTCCCTCCCCGGCTG
Source organism: Eptatretus atami (assembly GCA_035128595.1). Taxonomy (NCBI): domain Eukaryota; kingdom Metazoa; phylum Chordata; class Myxini; order Myxiniformes; family Myxinidae; genus Eptatretus; species Eptatretus atami. The sequence goes on from CM068952.1 coordinate 145,428,196, forward strand.
TGCCCCCGTCGTCCCCCCCCCCACCCCCCCCCCCCCCCCCCCCACCCCGCCCCCCCTCCCCACCCCCTGCTCTCCTCCCGTTTACCCCTGCCTGTCCTGGCTCCCCTCCCATCCCCCCCCGTGCGCCGTTTTCGGCCCCGGCGTCGTGGCCGTTCCGCGGTTCTCGGGGTGCCCCCCTCTCCTTTCTCGCCCTCCCTTCTTTGCCCTCGCGGTGTCTCTTCTTTTGCCGCCTCTTGTTGCCTCCTCCTGCCGTTTCTTGCCCCTGTCTCGTGCCCCTTGCCCCCTGCCTTGCTGCCTGGTGGCTCGCGCTGCCTTCCCCCTCGCTGCGTCCCTCCGCGGCCCCATTTTCCTCCTTCCCGGCCCCCCGCTCCTTACCCGCGCGTCCGTTTTTCCTGTTCGTGCCTCCTGTGTTCTGGCGCCCTCGTTGCCGCCCCCCCGCGGTCCTCCCGTTCCCTCCCCTTCCCCTGCCCCTTTCCCCTTTCTCTCTCCTGCCCCGCCCGCGCTGTGCCCGCGCCTCCGCCGTCGGCCGCCCCGCGGCCTCTTCATTCTCGTTCCCCGCGCTGCTTCTGCTGGGCCGTCCGCTTCTTCTTCCTTGTTCTCGCGCCCCCGTTCTTGTTTCTTTTTCCTCTCCTGCTTTCCTCTGTCCTGTTTTCTTCCTGCTTTCGTCTCCTGTGGCTGGGCCTCGCGTTCCTCTCCGCGTGCGTGCCCCCCCTTGCCACGGCGGGTCCCCGTGCGTTCCGTTTCTCGGTGGGGTCCCGCCCTTGCCGCTCTTCCCGTGTTTCCCCGCCCCTGCTTGCCGTTGTTTTATTTCTCTTGCCTGCCTCCCCTCGCGTTTGGGGCGGGTTCCTTCTCCGCTCTGGCGCGCGTCTTCTCCTGGCCGTGCCCGTTCTGCCGCCCGCGCCGCTCCCCCGCTGTGCTCCTCGTCTGGTGTCCGCGGCCGTCGTCCTTGCCCTGTCGGTGCTTTCCTGCTTGCGCGGGCCTTTCCTGTCTCTTGCGCGTGCCTCTTGGCCGCTGGTGTTTGGCTTCATGTTCGGGTGGTGGGCTTGGCTCCGCGGGTCCTGTGTTCCCCTCCCTCTTCGCTGCTTGCCTTCCTTCGCCTCGGGTGGGGCTTGCCTCCGTCTGTCTCCTTCCTGCCGTCCAGCCCCCTGCGTCCCCCTTGCTGGCTGCTTGCGCCCTTTGCGTCTCTTGTGTCCGCGTGGCTGCCCCGTCCCGGGCTGGTGCCCTCCGCGGCGCGCTGCTTTGGCCCGCCCCTCCGCTCTGGCCCGCGTACTGGGTTCCCCTGGCCTGGCTTAGGCTTGCCCTCCTTGCTGCCCTGCTTCTGCTTGCGCCGCCCCCCCCGCTGCAGTGTTTCTCTTCTGGTCCGCTTCACCCCCGCCTGGCCCGCGTCGCCCGGCCGTCTCTCCCTGCCCTGCTCCTGGCCGCCCTCTCTGTTCTCCTCTCCCTCCTCGACTCCTCCCCCCCTTCCTTTCCCTGGCCGGTGCCCTCCGGCGCCTCGCGGCGCTCCGCGGCCGTTTCCCTTGGCTCTGCGGCCCGGTCCTTGGCCCGGTGCGAACTCGTGCTGTCGCGCTCCTCCGCCTGGCTTCGTTCCCCCCTCAGCTGGTCTACCTTGTTGTCGCCCTCCGTCGGCTGCTGCGGCTGCGTCCCCCCCTGGTGTTCTTTCCTCCCCGCGGCTCCTCCCGCCCCTCCGCTCTATGCGCCCGCCCCCTTCCCCACTTCCGCCCCCTCCGGCACTCGCCCCGCTATCCCGCCCCCCCCTTGCCTTTACCCTGCCCTTCCCCTGCCCTTGTCCCTGTCCGCGCCTTCCCGGGCCCTTTGTCTCCTCTGTTCCGCGCCGTGCGCCCCCTCCCGTCCCCCCCCGCCCTAAGGGTTGGCTCTCGCCCGCCTTCCCCTGCCCCCCCTTGTTCCTGCCGCCCTTCCCCGCTGCCGTCCTCCGTTCCCCTCCCCTCCTTCGCTCGTGCTTCCTGCCCGTGTCGCTCCTCTCTCCTCGCGGCGCCTGCCCTCCCCTTTCTTCCGTCCCCGCTGCCCCGCTCTGCCCCTGTCGCACGCGGTCTTTTTCCTCGCTCTATCCTTCTGGCTTTCCCCTGTGCTGGCTCCTTTTCCTCCCGGCCCTCTTCGCTCCATCTCCTCCGCCTGCCACCTGCTCCGCCCGGGCCGGCCCCTCTAGCCCCATTCTTCTCTGGCGCGCCGCGCGCTGCCGCCCGTCCTCTCCCCCGCATTCCCTACTGCACTGGCCTCCCCCGTTTGTTCTGGGGCTCCATTTTCCCCTGCCTGGTCGGCCGTTTCCCCCTCCCCTGGGGGCTGCCGTCTCGGTATTTCCTCTTCCTTTCTTTCTGGTCCCTAGGTCTTGCCGTCACTGCCCCCTCTCGTGTTCCACCGGACGCACGTGGGCGTGTCCCGTTGCGCCTCCCTCCACCCTGCCCTGTGTTTTCGCCACTCCTTTTCTCTTTTGGGGCGCGTGCCCCTGTTGGCTCCACCCTTCGCCTTTTCCCCCGGCTTTCCCCCCGTGTCCCGCCTCCCTCCGGACCGCTCCGCGCTGTCGCGTCCCTCCCGCCCTTCTGTTTTTCTTTCTCGGGTCTCCCCCTCCCCGTTTCCCCTTGCGCAGTTTCTCCCTCCCGCCCGCGTCCTGTCTCCTGTTTCCCTCCCGGTTTCTTCCTCGTGCGCTCTCCCTCTGGCCTTGCCTCTCGTACCTTCTGGTGCCCGCCTCTCTCTCCTTCCTCGTGCTGTCACCGTGCTCCTCGCCCTCCCCCTGCTGTCCCCTGCTTTGTGGCCGCTTTTGTGCCGCTGTGTGTTCGGTGTTCTGTCGCCTCTTTTGCCCCCTCTCTTCTGCCTCGCTGTGGCCTTTTTGCCTGCCTTTCCGCCTTTCCCTGTTTGGCGCGCTCGGCGCGTTCTCCTGTCCCGTGGCTGTCCCGGTCCCATGTGCGCCCTCTTCCCGCCCGCAGTTAGCTTTGCCCCGCCTCTGGCGCGCTTGCCGCGTCGTTACCCCGTCCCTCCCCCGCCGGCCCCGGCTGGCCTTGCTCTTCCGGTGACTGTTGTTTATGGTCCGTCTTTTGCTGAGGGCCGCGTTTCTTGTCCCCCGTCTTGGTGGTTTCCGCGTCCCCTCTGGCCGGTGCCGCGGGCCTGCCCTGCCGCTGCCTCTTGTGTGCCCGTGACAGCCTGCCGCGCTCCGCGCCTGCTTCCGGCGCGGCCTTCCTGCCTCCCGGCCGCCCCCCACGGCTCCTCTTGCGTGTGCCCTCACCGTTGTGCTGCGTGGTCGGCGTTCTCGCCCGTCCCCGGGTTACCCTCTTCTCTCCCCGGCCCCGCTTCCCAGCGCGTACAGTGCGCCCCTGGCTCCCTGGTCACGCCTCGGCCTCTTGCCCCACGCCGCGAGGAACGTGCTGTACTGCTTTGCGCTTCGTGCCTTTACGCTCCTCCCCTCGCGGCGCGCGCCGCTTGGGCCATCGTCCGCCTTTGCCGGCGATACGTGTTGGTGCGTGCTCCAGCCGATCTCCCTTGGCTGCTTGGCCCTCCTGGCCGGGTCCCTCATCGGTGTCTGGTGGCGCATCTGAGAGCGGGTGACTGGGTCGGGCTTTGTGTGTGACACGGAGGTGGACTTTTCCTCCGCGCCCGGCTACCCGCCGAACGCTGACTCGCGCGCTCAGATGCATCGTTCGGGCTGCCCCCCTCGGCGCCCGCCGCCGCCCCCCGGTCCTCTCGCCCACATTTCCTCCACCTTCGGTCCTTGCCCGCGTCTTCACTTTTCTGGGTGCGACGTGGCCCCCGCCTGCGTGTGCGTCGCCTTTGCGGGCTCCTTTCTCTCGTTCCCTCGGTGCTTCCGCACTCGCGCCTCCGCCTCCGTCCCACGCCCGCCCCACCCGTCACCGCCCGCCCCCTACCGCCCCCCCCCGCTGCCGCGCCCGCCCACCCCCCGCCCTCCCCCTTCTCGCCCCGCTCCGCCCGCCGCCCAGCCGCGCCCCGATCGGCGCACCCCTCGCCCCCCCGCCCCCCGGCCCCGCCGGCCCCCGCCGCGCCCGCCCCCCGCCCCGCCCACAACCTCACTGCCTTGCGCCACGCATGCCCTCCCCCCACGCCCACCTCCGCCGCCGGCGGCCGCACCCTCCTCCCGGCTCTCTCCCCCCGCCCCCTGCCACTGCCCCGCTTCCTGCTGCCTTGCTTGCTCGCTTTGTGTTCCCTTCCCTCTCCTGTTCTCCTTACTGCTCTATCGTCGTTCTTCTTCATTCCCTTTCCTGCATCTCATGTTGCAATCTTCGGTTATTTCCTTCAGGTTGGCTGAACTTCCTTCTCCTGTACTGCAATTATTATGTTTCTTTCATACTTCTTCTTGTTCCTCCCCATTCTGCGCATCTCGTGGTTTCCTTCATTGGCGGATTTTCTTCTTCCTGCTCTCAACTCGTTCTTTCCATCATTATCCTTTCTTGCAGTCTCATCTCTTTAATCTGGTTGCGCTTCAGCTGTTTCGATTGACAGTGGGTTCTAACGTTGGTTCATTCTTCTGCTGTGTTCTTTCTTCACTCCTCCAACATCCCTCCCCACCTCGGTTTCTGTGATTCGTCTCTTCTATGTTTTGGTGTTCTCTGTAACAGAAGCTGTTCTTTTCTAATTCTTTATCATCTCTTCAAGCACGCGTTGCTTTGGTTCTAGCTGAGGTTGCATTAACAGTGTGATTCCAAAGGGAGGAGTACTAAGGTTGAGCTTTTACGCCAGCTAAATGCCGGATTTTTGGAAAATTGTCTAAAACGCTGACGGAAACGGAATACGTTGATTGGGCTAAGATTTCTGATACATTGAAGCACTGCTGGAATAAAACAAGGCCATGACAGTGTGTTATCGCTGGCTGTATAAAACGTTAGTATTTTCGGTTGTCCTCACATGTTTCACACATGCTATAGGAAATTTTTATAGACTGTCATGACCAGGAGATGATGACTTGCACTACTTCCGCATAAACGCTAGCATGAAGTTGTAGGCAAGCTCACACACACGATCGGGTTGACGACACACGGCTCTCCGGCGTCGAGAAACCACGTACTTTGTGAGTCTACTCAAAAAGAACCGTACGAAGGTCGGTTATAAGGCGCCCGAAACTGATAGTCTAACCTATGAGTTCGGTGTTGATACTACACGTGTACGGCGCGATCGGCAACACACCATGTGAGATGACCCACGACGTTGACATTTGTAAGGGCTCCATAAAGTCGAAGCACCATCAAGGTAATTGGGTAGGCGTACAGTGTGCCAGACTCCTGGTGTCTTTTTTTATAGTTTTTATTTTTTTTATATTTTCCTCTATCCTTCGGGTTGAAGTGGATAAGATTTTGGACTTAGAATTTATTAGTGCGGTATAATTGTGAAAGATATTGAAGTACGGGCTGCCGCTCACGACGATGAAAGATTTAAAATCATGACCGCGCACTGGGAGGAGTCGCGGAGGAGTCTGGAAAAAAAAAAGAAAAAGAAAAAAAACAACCGGGAACCTGGAAACAACTGACGACTAACCAGTTACCCCGTTGCACGCCGTGTAATTCGATACACATGTTATGAGCAGCCGTTACAAGAGATAGGGTGTGTTCGTGTTGGTGTCCAACGATCGTAGATATGTGCCGTACACATGTCATTCCCTCGGCCATGCGAGAGCGCACGTGTATTCATAAGCGGCAAGGTACGCTCCGTAAGATTTGCACTTTATTAAAATAATATACAAGGACGGTACGCGTAATCTTTAGCGTTCTATTCACGTATACTCAACTTCCCACGATGTCTCACAGGTAGTTTGACAGTGAGACGGCCAGCGATTTAGACCGCATTATTTCAAGAGGATCGGCATAGCGTGGCGATCGCCTAACGGTCGTGACTAGACGGATGTTGACACTAAATCCATTGTTATCTGGAGCGGTGTGATAATGATTAAAGTGAAAATCTTGGTGCGGGAAAGCGCTTTTCAAATAAGGTCACGTCACGTCAAATCCGTCGGCGATACATGCAGCGCGCTATGCCTTAAGTGTAGACTATCTGATTGAGGCGGCCCGCTCGCTCCCGGGCGACCCACCCCACCGTCCTCCACACGCACCATGCCGGTTGCGTCACTCACCAGCTCCCATCCGCTCACCCTAAACACCCACGCGTCTCTCTCCGTCCCCTCCACACACACCCCGCCGAGCTCCTGCCACCACACGCACAGCTCGCATCACACGCTCACGACATCTAACAACACACCGAGACACTCACCCAAAACTTCACCGCCTACACGCCCACGCCACACTACAACTTGTGTACACACGCTCGCAACTTCCCGGCTCACAACCGCCACGTGCTCGCTCCACCCGGCCTCACCTTTCACTCCGCGTCTCCGCCTTTCTCCCTAGCATCCCAGATCCAGCCTTCCCCGCTCTCTAGTTGCCAACGCCTCTTTCGCTCGCGCTGGTTTCTCGCGCTCACTCCGCACACCTCTTAACCTCCCATTTGCATGGCTCCCTCCTTCCCACGCCACCCCGCCACCACCTTTCCACTCTCTCATTTGGTCCCATTTTCTTTCCCGTATTCCCTCTTATATTTCTCACCCGCCACTCGCCCCTCTCCTCCACTCTACTCCGTATCCCACGTCTCCACGCGAGCCCTCTCTGTTCATTGCTCTCTCTCCACCGTCTCCGACTCCCCTCGCTCCCCCACCCCGCGCCGCACTGATTATCCCAGCCCAACTTCCGTCCTTTCCTCCACGCACTCTCTCCTCCTCCTTCTCTTACTCTTCCCGCTCTCCTCTCTTTCCTGATCCTGCTCGTTCTCCACTCCCTTCCCTCTCCCCACGTGCTCTCTCCCACATGCTCAGGTAAGAGCGCCCTTCGCTTGATCCGCAGTTCACCTCTCTTCCAACTCCTCCGCCTCGCCTTCCTCTCCTCTACAGGCTTCCTCTCACCCTCCGCTCTCCCCTACCACCCTTGCTCTTCCCGCCACCTCCCCGCTATTCCTCTTCGATCCACCCGTGTTGCTCCTTGTCTCCACAGACTCTGCTTTCCTCTCTCTCTCTCTATCCGTTCTCTCCGCGCCATCTCTACTTCCATCCTCTCTCTCCCTCTGCTCCACTCCCGCTCAGTCCTTTTAAATCTCCACTCAGGTCGTTCACCCCCCTTTCCTCCTCTCCACCTCTCCTTCTCTCTCATCTCCCCTCTTCCAAGTCTTCTCTCACTCGCCCACGCTCTCCACCACATCACTCTCTCCTCCCTCCTCAGCTTCCTCCCCTCTCGCTTAGCCTCGCCGGCGTCCGCCTCGTGTCGCCACTTCTGCGGATGCCCTCCAATGGTCGTCACTTCCCTCCCACACCCTTCCGCCTCCCTTCAGCTTTCTGCCTCTCACTCACACCACTCTCACCGCACTCCGAAACATGGCACGTCTACCGCTCACTCTCTCGCCTGTTTGCTTCCGTTCATTCGATCGACCCACTTCACCCTCACGAGACATCCCACCCGGATGCTCCCTCGCACCGAAACCTGCGTGCGGCCCGGCGCACGCACTATGGTCCACACGGAATCATCCCACTCTCCCAAATCTCTCGACCTTGGTCCCCCTACACACACAACAACAGACTCTCACACGCACGGAAGCTCTCACCTTCTTCTTTTTTCTTCCGCCCATCTCTACATGTCTCCACTTCACCCGCCCGCCCCCACCAGCACCATTGGCTTTGCCCCCCCAAAGACACTTCTTTTCTGCGTGGGCTCACAACGCCCACTCGCAGCCTCGTCTCAGACCACACCCCCACCTCGCTTCCGCCGAATCTCTCTCTCTCTCTCTCGCATCTCACTCTTTAAGTGTCTTCCACCCCCCACAACCAATCCTCTTCAGACACACCATGCTCAATACCTCTTCTCCTGCACTCCATTTCTAAGTCGATTCTCCACACCCTCACCACAATTGTCCTACGACGAACCAACACACGCTTCTTCTTCGTCACCCCTCGCCTATTTGTCCTCGCACCCCCCCCGCAAACTTCCGACTTTCTTTGCTTCTCACACTTTCTCCCACATGCCTCCCTACGCTTTCTACCAACATTTCCACCCGGCCAGTGAGTCCTTCAACCCCCGGCGCCCCTCTCGCCCAGCGCACACACCTCCTCACCCCGCTCAACGGCCTGCACCGGTTGCACATCATATCCTTACTGCGCCCCATACGCACGCCACTCCCCTGCAGTGACCCCGGCGCGCGGACGGTTGCACCCCCCCGCGTTCCCTTAGTCTCTCGTCTCCTCGGCTCTCTACTCCTCCGAGTCGTGTTTCGTGCTGTCTCTCTTTTTTGGCGCAGCCGCCGCGCCTCCCCCGCCTCTCTCCTCCCTTCCTCCACGGCCCAATGTGCGCACTGCCCCCCCGGTGACCCCCCGTGGTCACACGGCGTGTTGGCACGCCCCCGCGCTGCCGACCCCGCCATACATCCCATCCGCCCTCCGTCGCCCTCGTCCGCCCCGCCCGCATCCTCGCGTGCGCCGTCTCTGCCTCCCGCCGCTGGCTCGACACTCAGCTCGCGTTGAAGCTCCCACCCTTCTTCACACCCCAGTGACCCCACACCCCGCCGCCCGGCGTCCCGCGGCCCCATGGACTCCTCCTATTCAGCACCCACCGCTCTTCCTCCTGCGCCCCGCCGCCCGCCCGTCCTTAGCGCAACACGCGCCTCCGTCCGCTCTATTCTCTGACATCCGCGATTCAACATTCTCTATTTTCTCTAACATCCGCTCCCCGCTCGGCGACGCGAGCCTGCCGAGTCGCACCTACGCCACCCCGCTCGTGCCCGGCCGCCCGCTGAATATCCTCACTCTCGCGCACGCCCGCCGGACGTTTGCTTCCCCCGCTCGACCGCCCGCTCCCGCTCCGAATCTCCCCTCCCCCCCAGCCACCGCCACCCGGGATGCTAGCTTGAAGGCGCGCCCGTAGGCACCACGGCCTGGAACACTCCTCCGTGACCCTCCCGCCCGGCGCAACCCCCCCCCCCCTCGCCCGTCGCCCCCGGCCGGCCCCGAGTCTCGGCCCCGGCCGGGTTACCGCCCCCACCCCCAGTCGCTCCTGAGGATTAGCGGTGAATCAATAGCAGAAGCTGAGTCGGATTTATAAGTTCGCGCTGCCGGAGTAGGACGCGGGGAGTTGGTACCACCCGCCTACAGTGACCAACACGACGAGTTGAGCGTGTTCGTATACAGGGACAGAGCAGAGTTAATCGTCGCACGGCTTACGTTCAGTTGGTGTTACGGGAACGAACCATCTACCAACTTACGTGATCAAGATCGAGATTATGAAAAGGAGGAACGAGCAAAGCCAAGACAGTTCAACAACGCAAGCACTTTATTTTACAACAACACACACAGGCAAGCAGTATTCCACAGTCAAGAAAATGCTAACAAAAGCAAATAGAACGCACTAGCAATACTACCCGAATAAAAGGGAATATTTACAAACACTTAAACAGTTCTGTACTTGTCCGGGACTCGTGGCCACATCGACATGATTCCAAAAGCAAAGGAAAGAAAGCCACCCTCAACGAGGAAGGAAGGCTAGACAGGTCCAGTGGACCGCATATGTGCGTGGAACCTGGCAAGGGGAGCGGACCAGGTCACGAGCACCCCGGCAAAAGAAAGTCTTACCAGCCCTACCCACCGCCGGTCTCCCCGCTCGCACCGCGAGTGGCCGCGCCCTGTCAGCCCGCACATTCGCTCTGCTGCTCTCGGCGCCGCACCGCCCCCCCCCGCTCCTGCAGCCGTGTGCTCGGCGAGCCCTCCCTCCCCGCGCCGTGGCCCCGGCCGCCCGACGCACGTCTCCTCGCGCTCTCGCGCGCCCGACCCACCCGCTCTTACGCCCGACGGGTCGCTCGCACGCAGGCACACGCGCGCCCCTCCCGCCCACCCCCGCCGCGCCCCCACCCAACCTCACGCCCGCCGAGCAGTGGGGCGACCGCGGCGCCACCGACAGCACCTCCTCGCTCGCACACCGACCGCGCCGCGGCACGCACGCGCGGGAATGCGCCGCCCTCGCGCCTGCGCTCGTCGCTGCCCTCCCTGCGCAGCGCGCCAGACCCGCGCCACCCCTCCCGCGCCCCCCCCCGCGCCCCCAGCACTCACACATCGACACACCCACGCACCGCAGACCCCCCCCCCCGCCCGCCAGCCGTCACCCGCCTACGCCACCGTCTTCCCTCGACCCGGTGAAACGGAACTGACCTCGCCCGCACTGAAGCTGCAAGACTCAGAACCCGCACTGAACTGACACTGAACTGAAACTCGCAACGACGACCTCGGTCTCTTCCCTCGAGACCAGCCGAACGTGCAACTCCACCGCCATGGCGCCCGACACAGTCCGCGCGAGTCGCCTTGTGCTCGAGCGTACTTATAGAACGGAGGAGGAGCCTAATATGCAAATTTCGAGGAATCAAGACACGCATTCGGAGGCAGGGCTGTCATTACCGCCCCACACTCGCGTGGAACTGGGACCAGGCCCATTGGGTGCTGGCGAAAGAGGGGACTGTTGTATGCCTCATTTGGATCTGGGCCGAATTCGTCTCCATACTAAAGAAATCCACTGGTTTAAGCACCCCGCAGGCGTTCAGGAGAGGACGGGGGCCATAATGACTGAGCTGCCGCATGACCCTATCGCCAAGTAGGCACCAGTGCTGGACGGAAAAAAGGGGGCTGAAGCTTTTGATCCTGAATTTTCCCTGAGCGAGAAACTGCATTTCGTACCGCTAGGCGACTCGCACGCGTCTCCGGCACCATCAACATGACCGAGAACGCGCGGGCTCTCTGACAGCACGCGAGGTAGAGACAGTTTGGTGTTCTGACTGGGTGTGTGGTCGAATGGTGTGATAAGAAGGAGATTAGGCGAAGGGTGGCAGGCGAGGGGTATTGTCTGTTGGTGGTTGGCCTGGTCGGTGGAAACGGGACGTACGGTTTTGGCGAGAATGGCGGATGAAGGAGCGATGTTGCAGGGGATGGAGTTGGTGAAGGTAAAGGTACGTGGCTGTCGGCGTGTTCGTGGCGTCTGGCTTTATATGGTTCAAAGATAACACATAAGAGAAAGAAAAATGGGCTACTCAACAGCTGTACGCAGGCCCGAATGGGATCACATTATA
>CM068952.1:145481840-145504723 GCA_035128595.1 Eptatretus atami
TTTTTTTTTTTAAAGTCCAAGTTCATCGAGGGAAGAACAAGGTTACAAGAGGCCAAAAGGCAACATAGTTACGGATTTCAGAATCCGGTCTGATGAATGCATCCACACATCCAGGTCCTCACAGTTATTTCTTAAATGCATGTTCAGATTAGCCCCATCCCCATGTCTAATGGGATTTTAAATGTATGCGATGAGAAGGGAAAAGAATAGATCCCCTCTCTTATGGGAAGCTTCGTTTTTTTTTTAACGAAAGACACGTTTACACACATTTCTTTCGCGAGCTCTGACGCGCGCCCTTATTTTTCCTCAGCAACGTTTATGCACGTATTTCTTTCGCGAGCGCTAAAGACCGCCTTTTTTGAGAGCTCGTGGGTCGTCATGGTAACCATGCGCAAGTGGGGCGGAGTGAGCTTGGGGCGGACTCTGCGCCCGCCGAGACGGTCTGCATATATAAAAAAAGAATTGGAGGCCCGTTCTGAGGGAGAAGAAAAGAGAGAAGTAAGCGCGAGAAGCGAGCAAGAAGTGGGTGTAAGCGACAAAAAAAGGAGAAGAGAAGCGAGCAAGAAGTGAGCAAGCGAGCGGTGTGGTGCGCGTGTGGTGTCTGACCAGCGCAAACAATGAGACAATTCGTCCTTCCCAGTGCTTGAGCAAGCGAGCGTGTGGGTGTGAGCAGCGCCGACGAGTGAGGCACGGATCGGTCCACAACGAGTGAGGCACGGGTCAGTCACCGACGGACTGTGTGGGTCACTGGACGTCACCAGTTTCGTGAAGTGTGAGGAACTGCCCGTGTCGCAGCACCAGGGTCTAAACCCGCGACAGACGATCTCGGCGCCCTCCCAGATGTCGAATGGCGTTCAAGGCTGTTCGCGAGAGAGGTGCACGGCAAGGCTGGGTGCTGGCAACGAATGTGACACGCACGCACACATTTCAGGACGTTTTCACTTCACGGACAACTACTCTCTGGTGAGCGAGACGACTTCTCCCCCCCCGCCCCCCCAATGATCTGCTGGGTACCCTTGTCTGTGTTTAGCTGTAAGTCAACCCCCGATGAGTATCTGCTCTTTGTCTCTTTCCTGGCATTTTGATCTATTTTGCTTTGAAATTTATTGTTTTATTTACCTCAGAAAAAAAAAGTTCTTTTTATTTTATTAGGGTACCCTGTCATTCTGACAGGGAACCCTATTGTTTTTCTTCTGTTTATTTCCTTATTTATTATTACTTATTCTTTCTTATTTATTATTCTTTTTCCGCCGGCAATTTGCGGGTTCTTTCGCTTTAAAAATCATTTTCTCAGGAACGGTAAGTCCGATCGACAAAAAATTTTCACCATAGTATGTATCTTTTTTGATAGCAAACTTAATTGGTAATTGTGACGTCATAGGTCACGTGGTACGGGCGCCATCTTGAAAAAAAACGAAAAACTTTGGACCTCTGTATCCTCTGAACGGTGCAATGGAAAAAATTTTCGCTTCATACATTTGATTAAGCTCCTCAAGGGGAACAGGGGTGATTTTGCGTGAGTCATCCATCGGTCAAGAGGTGTGCCGGTCAAAATTTGTTAGGTACAACGCTGCATCGGAAAATCTTAAATTTCTTGAGCCTCATCTGCACAACAATTCACCGTAGAAAAATATATTATGACGTCATAGGTCACTTGGTTCGGCAGCCATCTTGTTTTGGGAATTTTTTTTAAAAAAATCTTCTTCTCCAAAACGGCTAAACAGATTGAGGCAAAACTTTACACACACATTCCTCATGAGGTCCTTGATCAAGTTTGTTAATTTCTTATTGATCGGTCATACGGTTTGGCGCAATCTTGAATTTACCGTAAACCTTCAAAACATCTTCTTCCAGAACGGCTCGTCAGATCAAGGGGAACTTCACAAACATATGCACACGAGTAGGGAATATAAGTTTGTTAATTTCAATTGATAGGTCACATGGTTTGGCAGCCATGTTGGATTCAAGAAAAATATTAAATAATGTTTTCTCTGGAATCACATAACCTATCGAAGCGAAAATTTGCAACCATCATCCTCCTATGATGTCTGCATTCATAGTAAAATATGACGTCACAAGTCATAGGTTTGGCGGCCATCTTGGATGGAAAAATGCACCTTATCCGATTAACACGAAACTTCACACACGTATTCCACGACGGGACTGGAGGCAGGATGTAAACTTATGATGTCATAGGTCCAATTGTTCGTCAGCCATCTTGGATTGAAAATTAATAAATTTTAAAAATCTTCTTCTCCAGAACGGCTAGACAGATCGAGGCGAAACTTCACACACACATTCCCATGAGTTCCTTTATCAAGTTTGTTAATTTCTTCTTGATCGCTCACATGGTTTGGCGGCCATCTGAATTTACCCAAAACCTTCAAACATCATTTTCTCTCCAGAACGGCTTGTCAGATCAAGGGGAAACTTCACAAACGTATTGCCCACGAGTAGGGAATATAAGTTTGTTAATTCTCTAATTGATAGGTCACATGGTTTGCAGCCATGTTGGATCATGAAAAATATTAAATAATGTTTTCTCTGGAATCACAATAACCAATCCGAGCGAAAATTTGCAACTATCATCCTCCATGATGTCTGCATTCATAGTAAAAAATTATGATGTCACAAGTCACAGGGTTTGGCGGCCATCTTGGATAGAAAAACGCACCTTATCCGATTAACACGAAACTTCACACGCGTATCCACTACGGGATAGGAGGCAGGATGTAAACTTACGATGTCAAAGTCATATGGTTTGTCAGCCATCTTGGATTGAATATTAATAAATTTTAAATCTTCTTCTCCAGAACGGCCCGGCAGATTGAGGCAAAAATTGACGTACGCTTTCCCCAAGACATCCTTTCACAAGTTTGTTAATTTCTAATTGATAGGTCACACGGTTTGGCGGCCATGTTGAATTACCCTAAAACTTCAAACATCTTCTTCTCCAGAACGGCCAGTCAGATCAAGGGGAAACTTCACACACGTGTTGCACACAAGTAGTGAATATAACTTTGTTAATTTCTAATTGATAGGTCACATGTTTGGCGGCCATGTTGGATTCAAGAATTATATAAATAATGTTTTCTCTGGAACCACATAACCTATCAAAGCGAAACTTGGCCAATATAATCTACCCCCATGCTGCAATGCCGCTCCTCTTCTTATGACTTGCAACTTGATGCCATAGTATGTTATTTGGATTGGACCTAAAGGACATTCCAATCTGAGCATACCCTTGTTTTAAATCCCACATATGAGGGAGAGTCAAATTTTCTTTTCATTTTAACCTGTTGAACCCTCGTGGCCGTTTAACCAGCTGCTATTCAAACCTCCATATATCCGGATTTTTCTCCAGGGAGCCCAGGGTGGGGGAGCCGAAAGTTCAAGGAGCTCAGGGTTCAAAGGGTTTAAAAAGCTTGAACACTTCAATTATAAACAGCATACAAGAAGAAAAAGCAATTGACACCAAATGACAAATAATAATAATGATCACTTTTTAGCTCGCCTGTTCAAAGAACAGAGAGCTATAGCGATACCCCCGGCGTGAGCGTCAGCGTGAAAATGTTAAAGTTTTTGGTGCAAGTTATTTCCTTTCTAATGTTTTTATCTACCACACTATTTTTTACTGATTACAATATACAAATACATATATTGCTTTAAAATTATTTGGATCAGACTTCACTGCAATGCTTTATAAAAAATATTATTAGACTAGTCTTTTAAAAACTATAAATGTATAAACAGGCGAGCATTGGGTGGCTTTGACACCAACTCTCTGGTTATGTCTCGTTGCCGGAGGCATTGTTTTTGGGTTGTTTGTCCGTCCAGGCATCCGTGATAGGTTTTCGTGACCACGATAACTTAGGAATGACAAAAAGGATCCAAGTCAAACTTGGTATAATTATATATAATGACATAAAGAACTGCTAAGATTATGTGGTCAAAGGTCAGAGGTCCCTTTGGGTAAACATTCTGTACTAAATTGTGAACCAATGATGGGATTTGGCCCAAACTTGGTATAAGTATATATTATGATGCAAATATGAATTGATTCGATTTTGGCATCAAGAGGTCAAATGTCAGAGGTCATGTCAGGTGATAATGTGATACTTGAGAATAGCTGAAGGGATTTAAATCAAACTTGGTGCCATTATGTAATAATGTGGGTGGAGGAATATCAGTCGACGTCGCGACGTCAAATTATGTCTAGTTTTATTTAGTATGAGCCAATACAACCGGTTGCTTCGCTGAATTAGAGAAATTTGCTTCCAAATTATGTCCGAATTAGAGAAATGAACACTTTTTAGGAGTCAGAACTGCTGCTAAGTTCAATTCTGGAGCTTAAATTTTGTAAGAAGGCTTAGTTTAAGAGATTCTTGAGGTTATGGCATGTAAGGAAATGAAATTAAGCCATGATGAATGCTGGCATCTCCTGGCGTTTATAACCATTGCAATGTACCCAGCTATTTGTAGCTATGATGAACAGGCATTTGATAATACGAGTGAAGAAAGTGGGGAAAAAAAACCAAAAAGAACTATCGTTAAGAAATCGTTGCAGCCTGTTCCAAGTCAAGATGGTGTGAGCAGGCCAAAAACATGGTGGCTTCAGACCCCAGCGAGGTAACCTGGATCCACCTTCAGACCCCAGAGAGCGAGGTGACTGAGGATGCGCCTGATAAAGGATGTAATTAAATAAGACCGTTAATTAGCTTCAAAATGGGTGTTTTAATTAACCCAAACACCCAATTTTCACTCTTGCACTTCCTTGGAGTTCCCTTGGTATGCATGTAAGTTTCATGGTTTCATGGATTTGGAATTATGGAGGAGAGTTGCCGATGCGCGCGCGCTCTCACACACACACACACACACACACACACACACACACACACACACACACACACCACAAAACACCTTGACATTTATGAGTATAGACTCCAAAAGTACCAGCCCAGTGATGGGAAAGGCTAACCATTGGTGGCGAGAATAATTACAGACGATAACAGTCAGGCAGATGTGTGGGAAAATTCAGTCCATCTTGTAGCGCTCACTTCACCGGCTGCTGCTCCTGATTTTTGCGGGCACTCCTACCCTCAGGGCAGTAGTACCATATTATTGGCTCCCTTTAGTTGGCAATGTGCTGCAGCACGTTTTTGTTCCAGTATACCACCAAACGTGGTGGTGCTGTTCAAACAAACTGCAACAACGAGGAAGTATACCCTTATTTTTCCTGGGGGTTTAAATTTAAGGTCGAAGAGCTGCTAACCACGCTTAAACCTGGCCTGTACAACATTTTACCTTTTTGAGGAAATTTGGTCCAACTCCATCCAGAGGTGTAGGAGTGTAAATGTAACACAAAGACAGCCAGATTGACATGTGTGGCATATAAAATTATTTTACCACCACATATTTTTTTAAAATAATTTTACACATTAGACAATATACCTCGCACAAAACTGCCATGTTTGCTTCCATGCGCAGCGACGTCTTAATGATTATGACATCCTAGGTCACGTGGTGTGTTAGCCATATTGGAAAAACGGAAAATTTTTGACCTCTGTATCTCTGAACCGCACAAGGGAAAAGTTGAAACTTGGCAGATAGCAAGTACTCTCATGGGGAATGTGTGATTTTTTATGACATCATAGGTCCCCTCGTTATGATGTCATAATTGCAGATGTGAAATGCCACATCGCTTAGTATGAAAATTTTGAGGGTCATTTAGGGATAAAATGGTCCACAGAAAAAAAAAATCATGATGTAATTTGTCGCATGATTTGGCAGCCAAATAATTAAAATAATAATAACAAAAAACTTTCAAAATCTTCTTTAAAGTGGCTGAACTGTTTGAGGTGAAACTTTACATGTATGACCGCCTGTCCATGAGTAACAAAAGGTTCACACATATGATGTCATTGGTCACATGGTTTGGCAGCCATATTTGATTTACCCTAAAACCTATAAAAAAAATCATCTTCAGAATTGCTGACAAATCGAGGGGAAACTTCACACAAGTCTTCATCAAGTCATGGGTGTACAATTGGCACATAGCAAGTACTCATGGGAAATGAGTGTGGTATTTTTATGACATCATAGGGTGCCTTTGTTATGATGTCATTATTGCATATGTAGAACGCTACATCTGATCAGATAAAAAAATTTTGAGGGTGATCTCAGGATAAAATGGTCACAAAATTTTTTTTGATGACGTCATGGCCACGTGATTTGGCAGCTCTGTTTTATTTTTGTTTTTAGGTCATCTTACCGAGATGACCTAATAAAGCCGGACCAAATGTCCGTCCGTACGTCCGTCACAATTTTTCTTTCCGATCTTGATGAAACTTAGTATGTGGTAGAGGTCCATGAGTGTTGCACAACGATATAATTTTGTCCGGGTTCAAGGTCAGGGACGAGGTCACGAGGTCACGTAAGTTATAAAATCGCCATTTTCAAAACTATCTAGTCTGCCATTTTACAAGATATTCGGCAACTGTTTATTTGATTATGATAGTAAAAAATATTATCTTGTATCTAACCGGACAGATTTTTGAATTTCCTTCCCGTTTGATCGTCACGTGATCTGGAAAATGGCCAAAAACGCGATGCGATTCGCAAAGAAGGAAGGAAGGAGAAATGAAATATAAATATAAAACACATTTTTAGCCTTTTATATTTATACATTTTCCGCCGAAGGTGCAAAAATTTCAAAACCCGAAATGTAACGTCGGCATTTATTTTCAAAATATAATTTCGGGCGCGCGCGCCAAAATGCCGAGTCATCTTTAACCAAACTGCGCTGTTAGAAACTGCGCAGTAGTCGGTCATGGCGTCTGAGCAGTGGCCAGCGTGGTTCAGATTGACTGTGGTTTCTGGGCGAAGGTGATTGTTAAGAAGTATGTCGGCGGTATAAATTCGAATGACTGTATTGGTGATTTAATCACGCAACATCTTGACAACGAATATTCTGGCCGAACGATTGCATCAATTCAGTGCATCAGCAGGGGATGATTCGCAGGCTCCACTCGATCGTGCCGATATCTAACATAATCACGGCGGACATCGGGCTGCAGGCTGGTGGGCGAGGCCACGGATCCCGGATGAGGGGATAAGTGATAAATTATGCTACATGCTTCGGGCTTTCTGATTAATATATCAATGAGTACATTCCATAATTAATGAATTAATAATTAATGAATCTGGCATACAAAATGTTTTTTCATACCTGACATGTTACTTTGTGCAGTGTCACGAAACTTCTGTGGAATTAATAATTAATGAATTTGCTAGCTCTAACGATTTTTCAAACCTCAATACTCTATAAATACTTGACCAATATTCATTCTGAAAGTTGCATTATAATCAGTGAAGAATAATCTACAGGATTATCATAATCTCCGAGAACTAAGCCTATTTTTTCGTTTTTTTTTTCTACAACCGGAAGTGAAATGTCCCCAGAGAGTGGACGGACCGGAAAACCACGTATTGCACTTACTGGTGATTCTGATGTGTTAATCCGGGTACTAAAATGAACAATACATATTTATTAATTATGTCATTAGTTAGTATTATCCTAGTGTATCTCTGTGAACTATTTCAATCTAAACGGTTAGTTTGGACTGTTTCGCGGTTACCTGAACTGGACATTGAGAACTTGTGGTATTATAGAGATGACCGTCACCCCCACACGGGGGTATTTTTTTTTTAATCTTCTTTTCTGAAATATCTGTAAAGATCAAGGCAAAACTTTACACATATGATTGCATATCCATGAGGAACAAAAAGGGTAACACATATGATATGATATAGGTCAGATGGTTTGGCAGCCATTTGGATTTACGCTAAACCTATAAAAATACACCACTCAAAAGAAGTCCTGGTGAGGGTCTGCAATCTCTGATTGCTCTTTTCCTTGTTCTACTTGGATCAGGATCTATCGGTGTAAGTTTGACATCAACGGCTCAGAACCGCTGACCTCATCGATTAAGAGTGGACTCTCTAAGCATTATGCACCAGACTCCGTTGTGTTATGGTTAGAGCATCCACTCTGCATCTGGGGGTAGGTGGTTCAAACCCTGGCCCAGTCATACCAAAGACCATAAAATGGTACGTGCGTTCCTTTGCTTGATGCTCAGCATGCAATAAGGATAGAGCATGGACAAACAGGCATACGTTGGCATCCATTGTTTCTAAATTCTAAATTAAATTTTTATTCTCCTATAGTTCGTCTTATTCTGTCATTTGTTCATTAAGAATAGTTTGTCAATGTCCTTCGCTCGTTTGCAATTTGGGCAAGTATGTATAAGGACCTAAACCTTTTTGCAGATGATCAACCTCCTCATCTCCAAAGGAGCAAACGTGAATTCGTATGACAAGAAGGATCGTCGAGCAATTCACTGGGCTGCATACATGGGTGATGCCTTGGTTGGCTGGATTTCAAGTTGTTTTTTCTTTTTCTGGTCATTTTGAGGAATTAATTTGAGCATAATTTAGCAAGAGGCATTGTATAATTCTTCTTAACTATAGTCTTTGTTTATAGCACATTTTTGTCAGAATTGACTTGCTATACAGTATACGCAATTAGCTGTTGTCACAAAGATCAATTTCAACAATTTCTTTTTTTTCGCTCTCTTCCACAAAATTCTCTACCCATCAATCCATTGTCTTTGATGCAGTTTTGCACGATCACACACAAATTGATTATTACCTCCGCCACCGAAGGTGGAAGGAAGTTATGTTTTCATCCCTGGCATGACTTGTGATGAGTCTGTTACTTTTGGAAATCAAGATTTTCAAGTGTCTTGGTTGGTTGTGTGCATTATTCTGTTTGTCCGTTTGTCTGTCTGTCTGTCTTTTTATGTTCATCGCCTTAATCTGTTTGTCTGTTCGTCTGTCTGTCTTTTTTTATATATCTATCGCCTACAGGTCACAATTTTAAGCCAATCTTCACAAAACTTTACAGATGGTAGACTTTGTCATAAGTAAGAAGCCCATTTAGGCCATCAGCCATGGCTCAGAAAGTGCTTGAAAATCAAGTTTCGTTCCACTCATCGGGGGGGTAGACAAAACCTTGATAATATGATAGTATATATCCAAATACATACGTATGCAAAAGTTCTCCACTCAAATAGCTGCAGTTATTGTGTATTTTCCTCTTGAAAATCGATGCGTTCCAGCGTTCTCTCATTTGAACTCTGATCACGTGTGGGCCACGTGACGCCTCGACAGCCAATAGATCGGCTGACATCGTATGCAAATTACGTCAGACTGTCACGTGACCAGCTAGGTTGTCCAAGGTGGAAGCTTCTGCAGGGAGGAAATCACCGGCAGCTGATCGGCGATTTTTGATGAATATGGCGTGAGGACGCTCCCCAGTGTATTATTCACCAGGACAATGTAGCGAACGAAAAAGTCAAATGTTTTACGTCTGTAAGATGGGATAAATGGAGAGAAAGTGTCAACAAATGGCTCGTCTTAGATGGTCACGAACGATGTTTAGCCGAGAGTGCCGTGTAAAGATTTAAGTTACCCCGGGGGTAGCTTGAAATCGATTTCATCCTACCCCCTACGATTTCAGATTACCCCCTCAAAACATTTATTATGTTGTTTATTTACAAAAAATAGTAATTTAATTGATATTGAAACTAATTAGGGAAAAACCATTGACCACGTGACCGCCTTTAAAGAAGTTTGCAATGAATTTTGATTTTATTATGAATGATTTTATTTAATATTGTTATTAATTGAAATCAGTATTTCTCATACAGTTATAGTTTTTGCCACATTTTTATGAAATCCTTCTTCGATATAGTTGATACAAATAGACATACTGGTATATCTTTTTAACCAACTCAGACTATATTTACAATTATGGAAACAAGGCAATAAAATCAATGTATAGAAAGGCAATGAAAACAGCTTATTTTTAATTCACAATTTCGTTGTGGTGGTGGTGGTCGGTATGGCAGCTTAGCTGCCGGGGTAGCTCTCATTTCTTGAAGCGTGACTGTGTCGCTGATGCAGTGCCCCTCTACCAGTACACACACTGGAACTGGTACTCATTTCACCGACCTCGGAAGGATGACAGGCTGAGTAACCCCGGTGTATTAATTCAGTGGCCGACGGGCTCGAACTCAGGACCCTAGGATCCAAGCCACCACCCTAAACACTACTCAGCCACCTAGGATCCCAAGCACCACCTAACCACTACTCAGGACCTTAGGATCCCGAGCAACACCAGGCTATGCACTCGAGCCCGTCGGCCACTGCTGTACATGCAGGCGATGTGTCGTATTGGCAAGTGAGGTGGAGTTTATCTGCTGCCATGAAGTTCCTCCTGTGATTTCAATGAACCAATTTGATGATGGAAGTTGTGTGATGGAGAGCAGAGGTTTCCAGACTGTTTGAATAAGGATGTTCTTGAAATGGCTCCAGTTACTTTACATGACGCCGGACTCTTGGACCTCAGAAAACTCCATTCCGAAAGTTGAGTCAAATGTATGCCCGCTAATATTTTGGAGTATGGTATTTGACACAAATATTGATCGATGCCGGAAGATTTGCCTCACAACTTCAGTTACGTACAGTTCACACATCCTTCATTATGTACAGATTTATTTTTTTGGTCCTGGAGATTGAAAAATGCATTTAAAAATCTGTTCTCTTTCCCACAGAATCAAATGCTTGCTATCCCCACACTTTTTGAGAGAAACAAAACAAAACAGGATATTGTAATCGGCTCCATTTGCCTGTCCGTCCGTCATGCTATCTCCTCCTAAACAGTGATGCAGAAATTCACCAAACTTGGTAATTATGATCACAACATGGCACAGGTGCAAGCGCAGTTCATTTTTGTCCCACCCTCTGGGTGGGGTCAAAATGTCGAATACCAAAAAATGCATTGACAGGCGCATTTTCTAAACATTTTTTTAAATGAAACTTTTTATATGCAATCAACATTGGGGGATGCATGAAATTGCGCAACATTTTTTTGGGGATTTGACCTCTGGTTCATGCCCCAGTGGGTGAGGAATTGGGTCACAGGGCCAAAATGGAGGAAAATAACTCAAAATTTGATGTGGGTCATTCCGGTGGAATTTTTGCTTTTTTGTCATCTTTCAATTTTGCTTTGGATGGAAAGCTTGGGGATTTGTGATTGCACGCCATCGAATTCACTCTAATTTTCTTATAAATGCTTATAACTTATTTATATTGTGCCATAGAAATACATAGCGATATCTGGTGGATAAAACTTTCACACATTATAACCATAAACTTACCAATGCCCGATCTCGCTTTTCAGCTTTTCATTCGCTGTACCACCGTGTACCCAGATGCTTGGGAAAACGAAATAGTGGGCATATCATCTGGTTTCAGTAAATTTCTAGATTTATAATCACAAACTCATCTTTTAAGTCTCTTTCAAGCAATCAGGCTCAAAATCCTCCAAGCAAAGACGCATCGTCTCAAGTCTCTGAGGAAATCGAACGAGTCTCAGGTTCTGCAAGCATGTATTCCACTGATCCGGCTGTTTAAGTGGCAAAGAGTAGAAATTTATGTTTTCCATTTGGTTCTTCGTTTGATCATCCATGTTGTGATAACAGCTACAGACAATGCACTGCGGTATATTGCTTGAATACAATGGATGCTAAGTAGGCTACCGATCTTTATCGCTAACAAGTATGACAGGCTTAGACTACGCATAGGATGGATGACGTCGGCAAAAGTGGTACCCGATAATGGCGCCAACCCCAGAAGTCCGTACAAATTACGCAAAGCTGTCATTGCAATTTGTTTATATGTCACCCTATTCACAGATATAAGTTTTGAAACATAGATGATTAATTAAAGTCTTTATAATACCCGGAGTGTTTCTTTAAATAACAGTCTTTAATGGAAGAATCCTTATTCACCAAATAATTCAAGAACAGCAGAGAGGAAATGCACAACAACTCTTAAGTTTTGGCAAAAAGATTGAATCAATCCAATATTCAGACATAGAGGGACCTTCATTGTGGATGAACATGGGCCACATGCATTAATGTATTAAATGCACTCGTTTAGAGGGTGCAGTGATGCAGGCCAGCAATGGACTATGAAATCCAGGAACCAGTGTTGGAATAAAATGACTGGAGCAGAAATCGCATCAAGCTCAGCAGCAATGGTATTCGTGATCCCTTCCTCTCACCATTGTTACAGGACACACAGAAGGTGCTTCGACTGTGGCTGGCCAAGGGAGCAGATGTGAGCTGTAGAGATAAAAGAGGTTACACTCCTCTGCATGCTGCAGCTTCAAGTGGCCAAGTGGTATCGTGAAGCTGCTGCTAAGTATGAATGTTGACGTAAGTCGTGCACACGTGTTCTCACCTTTTCGCCTCTCTGGAGTGTTATCGTGAATATAACGCTTTTCAGATTTGAAATAATACTCTCCTTCAAACAAGTAATGTAAAAGAAAAAACTGCCTGATTTAAATACAAAACTTTAATAGAGAGGCGCTGCAATAATGGGTATTAAATGTCTATGGCATGTTAAACTTTTGGCCGATTAACATCCATGTGTAGTTATTGATACAATTAAGATTCTAGTATTTTACTACCACTAACGTGTAGTTGGTGGAGATAAACACTTGACTTTAGGGTTTATCTATACTATAATGGAGGTAAGTGGTTTATTATCTCCTCCTAGACGAAGCGTAAAGGTCCGCAAAACTTCGCAATATTGTACTTGGAAAACATGATCTGGATCGTTATACTTTTTTAGCTCACGAGCGAAAATGTACATACTCGCTCATTATCGCCTGTGACAGCATATTCGGTGTCTCCATTTTCTTTAAGCTGTGAAGCTCATTACACCATTGAGGTGGTGATGCACAACGAAAATGCCCAGGGCAATTTCTGTGTGCAGTAAAATTTCTTTGTTTTTTTGCATCTGTCATCTCGCATTTGCTATTTACGTTACCTTTCGAGCTTCAGGCTGAAATTTTGAAGTTCGAAATAACATCCTTTTTCATCATCGACGGGCAATAGTGGCCTAATACTTTGATATAAAACTGGTCAAGTGGTTTTTCTTTTAAAGGTGTTTTTTGTTTGTTTGTTTTTTTAAGTTTTTCTTGTTCATTTGTTTGTAAAACTTTCTGGACATCCTTTAAATTTGTTGCACTATAATACCCAAAAGTATGCATATGACAAGAGATACAGGTGTGTATGAATGAGTGTATTGAGTTCTGACAATAAGAAAATGGAGAATTGTTCGGATGGTTGTGGAGTTTGTGGTCCTGCTGGTCTTTTTGCTATTATGAAAAAGTTGCTTTTTGGTGAGCTAGTTTCCCCATTTTATTGTTCCCTATCAAGGTTTACTGTAAAATGCAATTGTCAGTGTATCATGGTTTTATTTATTTTATTTATTACATTGCATGTCTCAAAAGAATAATGTGGCATGACATCCCATGATAATGCAAGAATTTATATCGACAAGTACATTTCTGTCCCGACTCATTTAAGGATATGAACCGCTCTGTTGTCCATCTTCTTTTGACAGATCAATGAGTCAAACTGCTTTGGGAACACTGCAGTGCATGTGGCTTGTCATAACGGGCAGGATGGGGTCGTTAGTGAGCTGGATGTGTGATGGTGTGCTTTCTGTGAACCAGCCAAATGCAAGAGAGGCTTTGCACCTCTGCACTTTGCAGCAGCCTCTACACACGCGCCTCTGCCTGGAATTGCTGGTTAACAATGGTGCCAATGTTAACCTGCAGGTGGCTGAAACATCATGGTTGCTTTCACTTGCTGCTGTTAACTTATTTGTGGTACCAGTTGAGATTGTCAACAATAAATGTTTGCAACCAAGTGGAGAAGGTGAAAGAAAAGCCTGAAGAAAGAAAATGTGATGGATAGCTTGTGATACTTGATAAGTTTTTAAAAATGAAAAAATAATTGATAATGTAATTGCTGATTTTGAAATGCTGGCTCAGCATTATTTTAGTAATGAGCGGAACTCAAATTGTATCTTGTGGGTTTTCTTTACTTGTTTGTTTAATATAAATGTTTAAGTCCAATTGTTGTAATTTGGCTTTGTCTTAAACAGAGTAAGAATGGCCAAAGTCCTTTTGCACATGACTGCCATTCATGGAGGTTTACTCGTACAGACACTCATTCAGAATGGTGAGTGCTTGAAAGTTCAATCCCAAATCACTTTTTGTTTGTTTTAATATTTGTATTTGCAAGGGGCAAGAAGCAATTCTGTTTTGGATCTGTTTAATCCTGGGGTCTTGAGCTTATCTGTCAATATACTATCACAAATGCCACTTTGATGTTGATCAATGATTATAGTAATTAATGAAATTTGGTGTTTGTGATTTCGTCTTGGGTTTAGTTGACTTTTGTGAAGCAAGTCCTAAATGTTCTAATTGTCAATTATTTGCTACAGGAACCGCAGGATCATGCACGTGTGTGAGCAGGTTGTGAGATTGATTTGGAGGTTGTGAGGGGACACCCATTGCATGTGGCCGCGAGATATGGACATGAACTTCTCATCAATATATTGATCAGGCAACGATTAATATTACAGGTGAGGCCATCTGGACTGGTGGACCTTGCAATCTCCTTCGTCTTTCCTTATCACATTTTATCGGACATGTTTTAGCCCTCACCAAGCATCAGCCTAGTGGGTGCTTGTATTGGATGCTGCCCATCTGTGCATCCATCTGGAACTTTACTCCACATGATTGGACGTTTTTCTTTCATAATTTTTATTTTTTTTTTTGCATAATTGGGATGTTTTATTACCCAATTTTGTTCAAGTATTGGCACAAGCCACAGTACATGATGAATACACGTTTATTTTTTATTTTTGCATAATTGGATGTATTTTATTACCCAATTTTGTTCAATATTGGCACAAGCACAGTACATGATGAATACACGTGCACCTCACTTTATTTTATGATCTGATCAAAGAGATGGCCGACTGGTAGATTGGCAGCCATTTTAAGTTGTAAAAAACAACAACCCGATATTGACACGTCCTCGAACTGGTTTCTCAGACATGCATTTACCGATGTTCAACTTGGCACACAATGAATGATGGCTTGCATAAGAACGTCTTTTTTTTTCCGATATCAGATCCAAGTTGGCTGACTGGTGGCCATTTTGTTTACTTAAATGTGTCCCCAACCATTTCTCAGACATGCGTGGTCCGATTTGTTCAAACTTGGCACAAGCACAGTACATGACGTAACACATGCCCCTCACTTTATTTTATGATCTGATCAGTGATGGCGACTGCTAGACTGGTGGCTATTTTAGTTGTACATAAATATGGGGCTAGCCATTTATCTCCGTCCAGCAAAATTACTAAAACCACGGGGGCTATGACATTTTAGGTCTCATTTTTTCCTTGTTTTATACACTTTACCATTGGTGACTTCCCACTTCCAACACACAAGTTTTGAATTATTTATTTATATGACACTTCACCATATCCACCACCAAAATTTATCTTCGCTAATATATTAATGGACTACACATCCATCCATTTTTTGCTCACCTGGAACATGGTTCAGGGGAGTATTGGAATTGCAACGGTGTCCAGGCATTCAGGGCATTGAGTCAGTCGACTGTATGTAAACACTCGGAACTCTTTCTCGAAAACTAAACACACAATTTGGATGAAACATCGACCACAACCTTCATTCACCCGTATGTACTTAAGTTTTTGAATACGGCATAAAAATAATTAGGGGCTTGCCCCCAAAAATATGTATTTACTTTCTTCTCCATTACATATTTTGTGGGTCATCTACACCTTCCAGTGGTTCCTTGGTTTCTCCCAGGTGAGCCCAGGGGCATTGACGCCTACTTTAAAGATGTGGCTGGGGTGGTGTCTGATGAAGGCCTTGTAATTATTGTTTGTTTTGTTTTGTTGGAAGATTGAATAAAGGATAGACATAATGTTATCAATCGTTGTTTGATTATTTCTGAGTTGCATAAATCTCTCGAATCCATGCCTTTTGTGCTGACACATTTTGGAACTTTATGGACAGGAAGCTGGATTTTGCCTTATCTTGCCCTACTTGGAGGGAAACTCAGACTTTCTCTAAAAGTGCAAAAGGTCATTTGGACTGACTGGAATAAAATATGATAGCAAGAAGGGCAACTGATTTTCAGTTCCATGTTGGCCACTGATTCGTGACAATTTTATTTTTATTGTTGTTATATTTTATTATTGTTATTCTATTTGTTGTTAAAATAAGCACGTTTTCAATTTCAGTTGTTTTTCGACTTGCAGGTGTGGTGCTCACAAGATGTATCCGCTGCATCTCGCTGCTCTCTATGGTTTCCCAGACTGCTGTCGGAAACTGCTTACATCCAGGCAAGTGATTCTCGGCCACATTAGTTAATTTCCTCAATGGTGTATTGTCCATTCATGTGCACCAAACTTCAGTATTTGATGGTGATCAAAGGACAAGATGTTTAACCTTTTTCATATTTGGTTGTTGTTTTTCTTCTCTCTCTGCTTTCCTCCTGCTTTCCCCCTTCTCTCCCCCACCTCCCCCTCCCCCTCTCCTCAACACTGATTCTCTGAAGTTAGTTTCTGAAATATTGTAAATTATTGTTCAAGATTGCAGCTGAAAGCCAAATAAGTTTCCTGGCTTTGATTGGCGTTTAATGTGTCTAGGTTAACAAGCCAGTTTAGAATTACTGAGGGTTGTTTGAAATTGAATGTCTAAAACTTGGTGGGAAGAACTTGTACATGCCATTAAAACAGTGGCCATGTCATAAATGAGACAACAGTGATTTAAGAATCTCATATGATGAATGATTGAGAGGGTCTTTTTATCAGTTTGCTCATTTACATAATGACAGCATTAGGGAAAACAACTGACAAATGAACCAGAGTATAGAGATTTTAAGTGGGTTTATCTGAGCATCATTTGCTGCTTGCTTGACATGCTTTCAAAGTGTGATCTCTGCAAAATTCGATATTGTATATAAAGTGGGCTCTTATAACACTGGTGACCAACTGTAATTACATGTTGAGAAAAAGTTTTGTGGAGAATTAATGAAAAAGATTCAAATGCGTAAACCCTCAAATATCACGGAGGTTAGGTTTCCGAGAAAATGCCATAGATGGTTATAAACCCGTGATCATGGAACCAAAGGCAATGGGAAAAGGGGGGTTCGGTTCTGGGCTCGCCAAAATATAGAGGAAGGTGGGCGGCAGCAAAATAAACACTCACAATTGAAACTTAGAAGGGCACTTGGTTAGAGCGCATACCTCCGCCCGTATGCCTGTCCACAAAAACATATCGGGCCCAATCATTTTTAGCTCGCCTGTTCGAAGACAGAGAGCTATAGCGATAACCCCTGGCGTGAGCGTCAGCGTTGAGCGTGAAAATGTTAAAGTTTTTTTGGTGCAAGTTATTTTTCTTTCTAAATGTTTTTATCTACCGCACTTTTTTATACGCCGAGAGATATATATATATATATATATATAATATTATATATATGTTGCGAATTCGCGCCGCGTCGGCGTGCGATCGGCCACGCGACTCGAAACCGCGCCGCTCGCCCACGCGGACGGACAATTTCAGTCGTGACCCTTCCCGTGCTAACGCCGGGATCCAGTCACGGGTGGGCCTTTCCGTACCCCCCCACAATCGTGCCAATCGGCCAACCCGCGTAGGATAGGGGTTGTCGCGCAAACTCGACCTACCTAAGTACCCACGCGATGGTAAACGGCGATCAGTACCTCGCGCGCAGGTCGATACCCGGACACGAGCCGCTTGGGCGGGCCGTTCCGTACTATCGGGATAACCGGCGGTGTTATCGTCGAACCCGACGTTTCAGATTATATTTACCGGGCGTTTTGCACCCACTACGAACCCTTTAACGTGAAGCAGGATGGAGGTTCAATTAAAGAAAAGACGAAAGCGAAACGGAGAAAACAGTTCACACATGCACATTTATTCCGCGGCACGCGGAGCACACATATAGCACACGTAAGCAAACCAGCATGTATTTACAGTCAAATAAGCAATGCACATATACACATAGAAAAAAGAAATGCACATTATAAAAGATAAGGAGTAACACCGACTACACGACACACGACCACTTATACAGTTACTCCTTTACAAGCACGGCGCCACAACACGCATTCACACCGAAGCAAAGAAAAAGACCCCCTCAAAGGCAAGGGAAGTCGACTGGGCCCGTGGCCTAATGCGGTGGGACCCTGGATGAGCGGCCAGGTCCACGAGACCGAGGGGCCTACCCGCGCCCTCTGATGGCGAGCCGCAGAAGTCGCTGCACCGGCGGTTCCGTCGGCACCTGCTGGTGAAGTTGGAAACGGGGCCCCTTAGTCGCACTTCTCCTCAGCGCGGGGGAAAGGGGGAATTGTTGATGCTCTGGGGAGGGAGTATGGCTGGCTTGCTCGATCCCGCGCGCGAGCCTCCAGTCCACCTAAGCCGTTCGCCCTCGCAGCCGCTGCCCCACCTGATCTCGCCTCACCGATCTCCTCGAGCTCCGTCTCCAAACGACCCAGCCCAACTGACTCCTCACGCATCTGCCTGCTCCACCGACACTGCTCACGATACTGCTCAATTCTGACCTTCCTTCCCGAATCTGCTGCTCCACCGACATCTGCTCTAGCTCCTCACTGGCGCCGCCTTTTTAATCGCTTCGGGAACCACCATATGCAAATTTATCGGATCCAAACGACCTCAGGGCGGAGCCACGCCGCCGATTGGACGGAGAAAAAGGGGGCGTGTAATCATTCCTGATCCTCAATTTGCATATGCCGATTTTCGTCAAGGCGCGTCTGGGCGGGGGCCAAGGCCCCGCGCTTCCTGATTGGGTGGATCAGATGTGGGCGTGATCATTTCTGATCCGAATTTCGCTCGGAAAACCCCGCCATCGTGCACTCGCGTTCTCGCCGTGTCTCGCTGAAGACAGCTCGGACGCTCGCGTCCACAGGTGGTCGGGAATGGCCCGTAGGAGAAGGTGGTGGAGGGTTTTCGGCGGTGTCCGATGGCCATGCGCTGTTTGGAAGGCGGTGATGTGAGTTTGCAGGTAGCGAGTGGTGAAGGTAGGTTTTGGCTGCTGGCCGTTGTTGTTGTTGGCGTGGGTGGCTCAAAACAAGGTAGAACAGAAAAACGCTAACTCAAAGGATCGCAGCCCGAATGAATCACATTAATTCCCTCTATACAATGGGTTTGGGCTAACTACATTACTTAAGAAATATACATCTCAACCTATCGGGCTCTTATGGTGTTTGCGAATTTCCAGAGACGAACAATATTATATATCGGGGCGTAATATGTGATATCGGTCGTCTCGTTCCGTCCGTCCGTCCGTCTGTCTGTCCTGTCTGTCTGTCGTCTGTCCAGTCCGTTCCTGTTCTGCACTCTTAACTCCCAAGTTTTAACTTTTCCCAACGTTTCATATTTGGTACATAGGTACAGACTGTGGAACGTGGTGTCGCGACATACGTTCGTTCATCTAAGATGGTTTGCCAATGGCAACCATAATTCTGTTTTTCCATGTTCCTGTCGCACTCTCACTCCCAAAGTTTTCAACTTTCACGTTTATATTTTGGTAACATAGGGTTAGACTGTGGAGAGGGTGTTTTCGCGACAACATTCGTCATGCTAAGTGTGCCATGGCAACAGGATGCTGTTTTACACGTTAACGTAGCTAGCACAATTTGTATTACCGTTTGTTCGGTGGTATATTGTGCTTCATTGCGTCTTGTTACACTGATTCAAGAATGATCAAATAATATATTGCCTTTAAAATATACTTCACTTGCAATGGCTTTATAAAAATATTAATTATTGACTAGTCTTTTAAAACCGATAAGTGTATAAACAGGCGAGATTGTGGCTTTACACCAACTTCTGTTGAAATATCCATGCTACTATTGTTTTTTGAGCCCATTCTGAATGGTGAGGAAATACTTAAAAAATTCTAGTAGTCGGCTCTGGATCTGGATCTTCACGAAGAATTGAAGCAATTCTTCCTTGTCTCACTACCCCAACATGTCCTCCCAAAGTTTCATCCTAATCCGTCCACAACTTTTTTGAGATATCTGTACAACAGACAAACAAACAAACAAGTGACGACGATGTTGTGCAGAGGCATGATACTTGCAAATCCCATTAAAACAAATTTGACCTCAAAATAATTGGTGGTTAAATTCAGTTGACCTGAAATATAAATCCTCTTCAAGTTCAAGTCAATCGGATGAAAATTGGGAATTTAGAAATATCTCACCAAAGTTGTTGGACTTTGGCCAATTTGACCCTTTTGACCTCCAAAAACAATAGGCTTCTTTCCTTATGACCAACAATCTACCATGTGTGAAGTTTCGTGAAGATTCGGTTTAACAATTGTGCCGGAGGCGAACAGACAGACAGAATAACAAAATTCAATCGACCAATATACTTGAAAAATTTCGATTTTGCAAGTACATACAAAGCAAACAGAAAGGGGTGAAAACATAACCTCTGTTTGGCTTCGGTGGCGCGAGAGGTAATACCATGTAAATATATAATGCCAATGTTAACATTCAATAAACATGAAATAAACGAAATCAGTGTAAATTATTCAAAATATATGACTTTTACCTTTAAATTTATTCAAAACAGTGAGGTGGGTGAGGGTAGAGAATAATTACTACTCGTGTTGTATTCTGTCGTAAATTGAAAACCACAAGACTTGGGCTCAGGATGATTATGAGCTGTGGGGAAAGGGGAGTGGGGAGGGGGATTTAGCGATCGAAGAGCAGCATTGCTTTACGATGAAGTCGTTCCAGCAATGCCACAGGGAGAGAAGGTAAGCTACCCTATCCACCTTGAACTCTGAGCCAATCGTTCTCTGCTTGAGAGGAAGGGTACGAGGTGGCATCCTCTTTCCAGAATATCCCATCTTGTGTTTAAAAACCTGTTCCGGTATGAAATCCCTTTCACCTTGATTGTTCAAGCTGCGTGGATACTTTTTCAACGAGCATCATGGTCGGCCTAATGCTGCTTCCCCAACTAATTTTACATGATAGAGGTCAAATCCTCTTTGAATTTCTCAAACCAGACCCTGTGGCCTGGAACATTGTGGGTACGCTTGTGTTGAAACTTGCAACCACGACCATTACAACGCTAAGTGACGATATCCGCGTTGAAACACTGGTGAGGTGACGAGGTTTGAGAATGGTTCTGAGAATGAAGCATAAAAATGGGTTTTGAGTCCCCAGTTGTCGGAAAATAAGGGTTTCGAGAATGGCAGTTCAAGTATGGCCGCTGTCGAAAGTGATGGTTTGAGAATGAGGTTCGAAATATGGAGTTGGAAATGAGGTTGGGAATGAGGTTTGAAGGATAATGAAGGATTTGGGAATGAGGAAGAGAACAATGGGAAGATTCGACCCCTATTGACCCCGTAATAGCAGCCCATAGTTGCTGCATTTTCACTTGAGCCAACCGATTCAACAACTTATCCTTTTCGCCCATCATAACCTTTTTCTGCCTTTGGCCAACTAACTTTGTCCATCGCTTCCGTTTGGGGCTCGATTAAAATGCGTGCACGAGAAACAACACACAAGACTCATAATGGGAGATAATCGTGTACAACATGGAACGGGACGCAACAATGAATCATGTCACGCTCAAAAGCCTCGATTGGTCGAAATGAAAATCCCGCGATAACGAAAATCATACAATGGTTTCCCACAATTGATCGAAAATCCACATTATTTGAGGGTTGTTTTTTGTTTTTTTTTCAATGGGAATTGCCGCAAACAAGGCATATGCCACCTCTTAGGTAAGGGCTGAGGGAATTAGAAAAGGTAAGGATAGAGAAAAATAAACAAAAAAATCCAACACAGGAAGTAGTAGAGTAACCAGCTCTCCCCACCTCAGTTTCTCTCTCCCCTGTCCCTCCCCACTCTCTCCTTCTCTTGCCCTCTCTCCCTCTCCACTCTTTTCCTCCACTCTTCTCCTTCTCTCTCCCTCTCTCTTGCCTGCCGTCCTCCCCTCTCCTCCTTTCTCCCTCCTTCCCCTCCCTTACCTCCTCTCTTCCTCTGTCTCCCCCCCAACTCTCGGACCCTCTCTCCCCCCCCCACCCGTCGTGTCTCTCTCCCCCCCCCCCCCGTCGTGTCTCTCTTTCCCCCCGTTCGTTCTTCTCTTCCCCCCATCGTGTCTTTCCTTCTTCCCCCCCCCCCCGTCGTGTCTCTCTTCCCCCCCGTCGTGTCTTTCCCCCCCGTACGTGTCTCTTCCCCCCATCGTGGTCTCTCTTCCCCCCCCGTCGTTCTCTCTTCTTCACCCCCGTCGTGTCTCTCTTCCCGCCCGTCGTGTCTCTCTCCCGTCGATGTCTCTTCCCCCCCCCGTTCGTGTCTCTCTCCCCCGTCGTCTCTCCCCCCCCGTTCATGTTCTCTCCCCTCCCCCCTCCCGTCGACTCTCCACACCCTCCCCCCGTCTCTCCCCCCCCCCCCATCGTCATCTCTCTCCCCCTCGTCGTCATCGTCTCTCCCCCTTTCCCGGTCGTCTCCCCCACCCACCCGTCTCATCTCTCTCTCCCCTCCGTCCCGTCATCGTCTCTCTCGCCCCCCCCCCCCCTCCATCTCGCTCTCCTCCCCCCTTCCGCTCGTCTATCCCTCCCTTCCGCGTCGCTATCCCTCCCTCCCGTCGTCCTATCCCTCCCTTCCCCGTCGTCTATCCCCCTCACCCGCTCGTCTATCCCTCCCTTCCCCGTCGTTTCTATACCCTCACCCTCCCCAGTCCGTCTGCCCTCCCTTCGCCCCGTCATTCTATCCTCCTTCGCCCGTCGTCTATCCCTCCCATTCCCCGTCGTCTATCCCTCCCTTACCCCGTCGTCTATCCAAACATCTCCTCT
>CM068952.1:145574300-145588478 GCA_035128595.1 Eptatretus atami
GATAAATTAAGAAAACTTTGTTAATCTTACAGAATGTTAAAGTTTACAGTTCAGTTTATTACAAGAAACATCGGAAAACTGTTCAGGTGCCTCTGATCGACAAGAAATGTGTTAAAACCTACCCGCCAGATGCTGCTGCATGGAGGCATGTCCTCCCATTAACATCAAGAGCATTGATGTTAAACTCTATTGGGTGAGAAAAGTCAATTGGTTGTCACTATTGGCACAATCCAAAATTACCTCAATAAGCTAGCTCTACCTCGTTGCAATAAGAAAAATCGAAAGATGTAAAAACCTCAGTCCCTGAGTACTGGGATTCCACCTTGCACTGAAAATTATGAACGAGCACAGAATTATGAAGAATGATCAATTAGAATGATAGCCTTTAGTCAAAAACTGGTGCGTAAACGTTGCAGTGTGCACCACGAGGGCATCGCAAGGTTTCAAGACCCACTGTTTATACGAGCCCTGGAAATGAAAGCAAATAGTATCCCACAATAAATAGTACAAGAGCTTTGGTTCAACAATTATTCTCAAGGAGCAAGTTAATGGTCTGCCAATTCCTCGTGGTTGAAAAAAATATAAAATTAGAGAGTTCATAGAACACCTTACCCCACGCAGTCTTGAAAAAAAAAGGACATGGGAAGGGTCTTTTAAACTATTGCTTTGTGTTTCCGACCAAAATCCATATTTCCGAGTCGTTGCGATTTTGACTGCATCGAGATATTCCCCCGCTGGGGAACGCAAACGGCAAATTTGATTTGTAAAATGGTGTAATTTTTTTTTGTCTACATACTGTACTGCTAAACTGGAGGTTTTTGGAAGTGACAAAGAGGCGATTTGTGTTCTAGTGTTCAAGTATATAATTAAATTGAAATTAAATGAAGATTTTAAAGGCTGTACAAAAAAAAACAAATAAAAAAAACTTTTTCGGAATTTTATCGCCGTTGATGCACCATCTTTTTACACCGCCTTATTTAACACGATAAATTAGTTATTTATGCCTATTGTTTGCATCTCTTTGCAAAGAGATGCATCTCTTTGTTTGGATAGACGACGGGGAAGGGAGGGATAGACGACGGGGAAGGGAGGGATAGACGACGGGGAAGGACGCGATAGACGACGCGGAAGGGAGGGATAGACGACGCGGAAGGGGGAGAGACAATGGAGGGGGGGGGGCGGACGAGAAGACGATGACGACGGAGGGGAGAGAGAGATGACGACGGGAGGGGGGGGAGACGACGGGAAAGCGGGGAGAGACGATGACGACGGGGGAGAGAGATACGATGGGGGGGAGACGACGGGGGAGGGGTGTGAGAGTCGACGGGGGGGAGGGGAGAGGACATGACGGGGGGGAGAGACGACGGGGGGAGAGAGACACGACGGGGGGGGGGAAGAGACACGACGGGGGAGAGAGACACGACGGGGGGGGGGAAGAGAGACACGACGGGGGTGAAGAGAGAGACGACGGGGGGAAGAGAGACACGATGGGGGAAGAGACACGACGCGGGGGAGGAGAGACACGACGGGGGGGGGGGAAGAGAGACACGACGGGGAAGAGAGACACGATGGGGGGAAGAGAGACACGACGGGGGGAAAGAGGAGACACGACGGGGGGGGGGGGAGAGAGGACACGACGGGGGGGGGGAGAGGAGGTCGAGAGTTGGGGGAGACAGAGAAAGAGAGGAGGTAAGGGAGGGGGGAAGGAGGGAGAAAGGGAGAGGGGAAGGACGGCAGGCAAGAGAGAGGGAGAGAGAAAGGGAGAGAGTGGAGGAAAAGAGGGAGAGGGAGAGAGGGCAGAGAAGGAGAGAGTGGGGAGGGACAGGGGAGAGAGAACTGAGTGTGGGAGAGCTGTTACTTCTACTACTTCCTGTGTCTTGGATTTTTTTTGTTATTTTTCTCTTATCCTTATCCTTTTCTAACTTTCCCTCAGCCCCTTACCTAGAGTGGCATTATGCCTTGTTGCGGCAATTCCCATTGAAAAAAAAACAAAAAAACAACCCTCAAATAATGTGGATTTCGATCAATTGTGGGAAACCCATTGTTATGATTTCGTTATCGCGGGATTTCATTTCGACCAATCGAGGCTTTTGAGCTGACATGATTCATTGTTTGCGTCCGTTCCATGTGTACACGATTATCTCCCATTATGAGTCTTGTGTTGTTTCTCGTGCACCGCATTTAATGAGCCCAAACGGAAAGCGATGGACAAAGTTAGTTGTGCCAAAAGGCAGAAAAAGGTTATGATGGGCGAAAAGATAGAGTTGTGAGATCGGTTGGCTCAAGGTGAAAATGCAGCACCTATGGGCTGCTATTACGGGGTCAATGAGGGGTCGAATCTTCCCCATTGTTCTCTTCCTCATTCCCAAATCTTCATTATCCTTCAAACCTCATTCCCAAACCTTCATTTTCCAACTCCATATTCGAACCTCATTCTCAAACCATCACTTTTCGACACCCATACTTGAACTGCCATTCTCAAACCCTTATTTTCCGACAACTGGGCTCAAACCCATTTTTATGCTTCATTCTCAGACACATTCTCAAACCTCGTCACCTCACCAGTGTTTCAACCGGAGTATCGTCACTTTAGCGTTGTAATGGTCGTGGTTGCAAGTTCAACCACAGCTACCCACATGTTCCAGGCCAGCAGGGTCTGGTTTGAGAAATTCAAAAGAGGATTTGACCTCTATCATGTAAAATTAGTTGGGAAGCAGCATTAGCCGACCATGATGCTGTGAAAAAGTATCCACCGCAGCTCATGGAACTAATCAAGGTGAAGGGATTCATACCGGAACAGGTTTTTAACACAAGATGGGATTATTCTGGAAGAGGATGCCACCTCGTACCTTCCTCTCCAAGCAGGAAAGATTGGCTCAGGGGTTCAAGGTGGATAAGGGTCGTCTTACCCTTCTCTCCTATGTGGCACTGCTGGAGACGACTTCATCGTAAAGCCAATGCTGCTCTTCTGATCGCTAAATCCCCCTCCCCACTCCCCTTTCCCACAGCATCATAATCATCCTGAGCCAAGTCTTGTGTTTTCAATTTACGACAGAATACAACACGAGTACGTAATATTCTTACCCTCACCCACCTCACTGTTTTGTAATAAATTTAAAAGGTAAAAGTCATATATTTTTGAATAATTTACACTGTATTTCGTTTATTTTCATGTTTATTTGAATGTTAACATGCATTATATATTTTACATGGTTATTACCTCCGCCACCGAAGCCAAACGAGGTTATGTTTTCACCCCTTTCTGTTTGTTTGTATGTTACTTGCAAAATCGAAGATTTTTCAAGTATATTGGTCAGTGAATTTTGTTATTCTGTCTGTCTGTCGCCTACCGGTCACAATTTTAAACCGATCTTCACGGAACTTCACCACATGGTAGATTTTGTCATAAGGAAGAAGCCTATTGTTTTGGAGGTCAAAAGGTCAACATTGGCCAAAGGTCAACAACTTTGGTGAGATTTCTAAATTCCTCAATTTTCATCCGATTGACTTGAAACTTGAAGAGGATTTATATTTCAGGTCACTGAATTTAACCACCAATTATTTTTGAGGTCAAATTTGTTTTATGGATTTTGCAAGTATCATGCTCTGCACAACATCGTCGTCATCTTGTTTGTTTGTTTGTCTGTGTACAGGATATCTCAAAAAAGTTGTGGACGGATTAGGATGAAACTTGGTGGACATGTTGGGTGTGAGACAAGGAAGAATTGCTTCAATTTTCGTGAAGATCCAGATCCAGATCCGACTACTAGAATTTTTTAAGTGATTCCTCACCATTCAGAGATGGGGCTCAAAAACAATATGTAGCATGATATTTCAACCAGAGTTGGTGTCAAAGCCACCCAATGCTCGCCTGTTTATACATTTATCGTTTGTAAAAGACTAGTCTAATAATTAATATTTTTATAAAGCATTGCAGTGAAGTATAATTTTAAAGCAAAAAATGTATTTGTATATTGTAATCAGTAACAAGAGCGCAAGTGAGCACAATATACACCGAACAAGAAGGTATATACAGAATTGTGCTACTACGTGTAAAACAGCATCTGGTTGCCATGGCAACCACTTTAGATGACGAATGTATGTCGCGAAACACCGTCTCCACAGTCTGTACCTATGTACCAAATATGAAACGTGAAAGTTGAAAACTTTGGAGTTAGAGTGCAGACAGGAACGGACGGACAGACAGACAGACAGACAGACAGACGGACGGACGGACGGACGGACGACCGGTATCACATAATACGCCCCGATATATATATTGTTACGGCTCTGGAAATTCGCAAACACCATAAAGGTCCCGTAGGTGAGATATATTTCTTAAGTACATGTGTAGTTAGCCCAAACCCATTGTATAGAGGGAATTAATGTGATTCATTCGGGCTGCGATCCTTTGAGTTAGGCGTTTTCTGTTCTACCTTTGTTTTGAGCACCCACGCCACAACAACAACAACGCCAGCAGCCAAAACCTACCTTCACCACTCGCTACGCAAAACCTCACATCACCGCCATTCCAAACAGCGCCATGGCCATCGGACACCGCCGAAAACCCTCCACCACCTTCTCCTACGGCCATTCCCGCACCACCTGTGGACGCCGAGCGTCGAGCTGTCTTCAGCGAGACACGCGAGACGCGAGTGCAGATGCGGGTTTTCCGAGGAGAATTCGGATCAGAAATGATACACGCCCACATCTGATCCACCCAATCAGGAAGCGCGGGGCGGCTTGGCCCCGCTCCAGACGCGCCTGACGAAAATCGGCATATGCAAATTTGAGGATCAGGAATGATACACGCCCCTTTTTCTCCGTCCAATCGGCGAGCGTGGCTCCGCCCTGAGGTCGTTTGGATCCGATAATTTGCATATGGTGGGTTCCCGAAGCCGATAAAAAGGCGAGCGCAGTGAGGAGCTAGAGCAGTGTCGGTGGAGCAGCAGATCGGTGAGGAAGTCAGTTGAGCAGTATCGTGGAGCAGTGTCGGTGGAGCAGCAGATCGGTGAGGAAGTCAGTTGGGCTGGGTCGTTGGAGACGGAGCTCGAGGAGATCGGTGAGGCGAATCGGTGGGCAGACGGCTGCGGAGGCGAACGGCTGAGTGGACCTGGAGGCTCGCGTCGCGGGATTCGAGCAAGCCAGCCATACTCCCCCCAGAGCATCAACAATTCCCCCTTTTCCCCCGCGCTGAGAGAGTGCGACAAGGGGCCCCGTTCCCACTTACACCAGCAGGTGCCCACGGAACCGCCGTGCAGCGACATTCTGCGGCTCGCCACGAGGCGCGGGTAGGACCCCTCGGTCTCGTGGACCTGGCCGCTCATCCAGGTCCCACGCGCATTAGGCCCACGCGGCCAGTCTGACTCCCTTGCCTTTGAGGGGGTCTTTTCTTTGCTTCGGTGTGAATGCGTGTTTGTGGCGCCGTGTCTTGTAAGGTAGTAACTGTATAAGTGGTCCGTGTGTCGTGTAGTCGGTGTTAACTCCTTCTTTTATATGTGCATTTCTTTTGTTCTATGTGATATATGTGCATTGCTTATTGTGACTGTAAATACATGCTGTTTGCTTTACGTGTGCATAATGTGTGCTCCGCGTGCCGCGGAATAAATGTGCATTGTGTGAACTGTTTTCCCGTTTCGCTTCGTCTTTTCTTTAATTGAACCTCCATCCTGCTTCACGTAAAGGGTTCGTAGTGGGTGCAAAACGCCCGTAAATAATCTGAACCGTCGAGGTCGACGATAACACCGCTCGGTTATCCCGATAGTACGGAACGGCCCGCCCAAGCGGCTCGTGTCCGGAGTCGACCTGCGGCGAGGTACGATCGCCCGGTTTACCATCCGCGTGGGTACTTAGGTAGGTCGAGTTTGGCGAACAACCCTATCCTACGCGGGTGGCCGATTGGCACGATTGTGGTGAGGTCGAAAGCCCACCCGTGACTGGATCCCGGCGTTAGCCGGGAGGGTCACGACTGAATTGTCCGTCCGGTGGGCGAGGCGGTCGCGGTTCGAGTCGCGTGGCCGATCGCACGCCGACGGCGCGAATTCGCAACACTGGTGTACAGGAGTGTGATTCTAATCCCTCCCGTCTCCAAGCTAAATTCACAGGAATCGGTCCAGGGGTGAGAGGAGCGTCCCCCGATTCCCTCTAAATTACGAGCGATTAAAAATAACCCCTTACGTGGAATAAGATGGCGTCTCAGGCGAGCGGGAGCCGGGGGTAATAGAATGTATATGTGTAGTGATGTAGAATCCATGGTCCAGATGTAGACCCCGAGCAGGACATTGGTGTGCAGAACAGTTTCTCCCCCAGACGAATCCAGGGCCCGAAATGGGTGCGGCGGCGGCAGAGGCCGCGGTGTATAACCCTCCCCTCCCCCTCTCCACCAAAACCCCCGATCCTGGCCGCATCGGCTCAGCTAAGTGCACCCGACATGGCCCGGCTATTCGCCATGCTGGAACAAATGAACAACAAAATGGAAGGAATGAATAACGAATTAAAACAACAAAATGGATGAAACGCACTCAGGATGGAAACAAACACAAACGAAATGAACGGCAAAATGGATGGAATGACAAAAAAAAATGGATGGAAACGCACTCAAAATGGAAGGAATGAATAACGAATTGAACGAAAAAATGGATGGAATGAAAAAGAATTGAACGAAAAAATGGATGGAAACGTACTCAAAATGGAAACAAACAAAAACGAAATGAAGGAAGAATAAAAGAAATGCGGGGTGAAACGCAGCAAATGGGCCGGAGCCTGCAGGCGGGCATAAAGGCAACAACAGCGAAGTGCGTAATGGCGACGCCACGTGTGGGAGCGAACGAGCTGGGAGGGGGTGCAACGGTTGTCAGGCCCGCGGTGAAGGCGGTGGAGAAAAAATAATCGGGAGACGTGTTGGGCGAGAAGTGTGGAGGTGACGGAAAAAGTGACGGTAACCGAGAGGGAAAAATTAATTGGGGTGACGGAGTCGTGCACGAAGGAAATAAAAATAGTGGAGTGTGAGAAAAGACTTCAAGACATGACGAAGAGAGGTGATAAGCTGGGACGGGAGGTAAAAACGGAGACAGAGGAACTGGGAAGACTGATAGACAAACACAAGGGCAAGATGGAAGAACAGTTAGAAGCCAAAGCAAGGTCGGAGTGTGCGGAGATGAGAAAAGAATTAGAGAAGAAAAATGAGTTACAGGACACCAAAACAAAGAGACAGAATTACAAACGAGCTGAGGATGTTGAGAGAGGAAAGAACGAGAACGGAGAATGAAACGTCAAGGAACCACACTGTACAAATCGAACAGCTGGAAGCGAAGGCCAGATTAAAGAATGAGATGCAAGAAAGAGTAATGATGGAAGAACGAATGAGACAGAAGAAGGAAATCGATCAATGGAAGGAAACCACGAGATTGCAGAATGAGGAACAAGAAAGAGTCCTGAAAGAACAAAGATTACGACAGGAGAACGAAGTCAGCCAACTGAAAGAAATAACAAGATTACAGAATGAGGAACAAGAGAGACAGTGGAATAAAAAACTGAAAGAGTATGAATTTGAAACTGAACGACAAAAGGAAAAAAATAGGCTGGAATACGAGGAGAAGTTGAAGAAGCAGGAAGAGAAATCAGGAGATTGAAGACCAACGAGATTGGAGAGGGAAGAACGAGAGGAACAATGGATAGAAAACAAAAGAACATGAAGCCGAGTTGACCAATTGAAAGAAAAGGCAAGGCTGGAGTGCGAAGAGATAGACAAAGACAGCGAATGAAACACAAAAGGGAAATTAACCACATGAAGAAAACCATGAAACTGCAGAAGGAAGGACACGAGAAGAAACAAGGAAGAGTAATGAGACAGCAGCAACTGAAACACAAGAAGGAGATTAACACATGAAGCAAACCATGAAACTGGAGAAGGAAGGACAGGAGAGGAAGCAAGGAAGGGTAATGAGAGAACAGCGAATGAAGCACAGGAAGGAAATGGGCCAATTGAAAGAAACGATGAGATTGGAAAGTGAGAGCATGAGGAAGAGTGGAGAGAAAACAAAAACTATACGAGTTTGAAATTAATGAACTGAAGGAGAGAGTAAAATTGAAATCCAGAGAGATGGAAAAACTCCAGAAAGAAACAGAAACTAATAGATGTATAGAGACCAGGGAGGTAGAGAAAATAGAGAGAGACTGCACGATAAAGACGGGGTAAAGGAACAGAACACACACACAGAGGTAGTGGAGGATAATGGGGGTGAGCTCGCGGAGCGTGTGGAGACCCGGTGCGAGCAGCTGGATGGCTGCTCCAGGATCGAGGGAGGGAGTTTGCCCCCTTGAGGCGAATCACGACCAGGTGGGTTCGGTCGTGCCAAGCGGAGTTGAAGGACGAGTGCTGTGGTAGGTGCACGTGTAGCTTGGGGGGTACAGAGGCCCGGGAACCTTGTGGGGACACGAATCCCAGTGTGGTTGTGCAGGGGTGTGTGTTTGCGAGTGTGCGGAGATGCGTGCTTTCCGGCACGCATGGTGTGAGTGAGACCCCTGTGCAAGTGGAAGGTTGTGGTGGAGTGAGAGGGTCCGTGTGAGGGAGACCGTGTGCGTAAGGTCTCTGTATGTAAGGGAGATGTCGGTGGCATGCGCGAGCATGCAGCGCGTCTCCGGTATGGGTGTGAGTGTGTTGGAGTGGAGTATGTGCTCGTAACACGCAGGTGTGCGTGGGTGGAACGGAGACGACGGCGACAGAGGGACAGAAGCCGGGTAGCGGCCGTAGCTGTTTGGGCACCGCGCTGGGTTCACCCAGCAGCGAGCGCGGTCCGTGCTGTGCAGCGCACGAGACCCCACGTGCTCGCTTGCGGGAGTGAAGCCCGGTCCGGAACGCCAGCGGTGGATGTTGCCGATCCCGCAG
This sequence comes from Eptatretus atami, assembly GCA_035128595.1. Lineage (NCBI taxonomy): Eukaryota > Metazoa > Chordata > Myxini > Myxiniformes > Myxinidae > Eptatretus > Eptatretus atami. The sequence goes on from CM068952.1 coordinate 145,583,188, forward strand.
ACGGACAAAGTCTAGGCAGGTAGACGAATTTGGACGGATGGGTTCTCCACGCGAGCTTGTGTGAAGCTCCAACGGGCAGAGCACATGTGTTCGCGTGGGGAACCCTCGGAGTGCGAGGGTTGCTTTTGGGGTGCGCAGGGTGACGTCATGGCTGCACGTGGGTTGGAATCCGGCAGGAGGGTGAATCCCTGCCGGATGGTACCGTCCAAGAGGGACGAGGTACACGTGCAGCTGCATGACGTCACGGGCAAGGTGCAAAGTGCGCGAGCTGCGAGTTGCCGCGCTGGTGCTGCGCATAATTGGAAATACAAAATTAACGGAAGCAAGCCTCGCTTTCGGGTGAACAGGATTCCTGTGGGCAAGGGGTGAAAGACCCCTTACCTGGGCACAGGATACAACTAGTTAGGGGAAGGGTTAGCTTAGTTAGACCGACTTCATGGGGCAGGGGTAAGTCCTCATGGAGTCCGTGGAATGGATTAGGTAGAGGATTTTAGTTGAGATTTAGGTTGGGGAAATGATTTTTTAGAGATTTGAGGACGGTGACAGACTTTGGATGTGTAGAGGGGACGTAGCTTAGCTACGTAGTGTTAAATGGAACGTGCTGTAGTTTAAGGGATGACGTGGGAGCACGAGATAGTTAGGGGAGGTAGTTAGAAGGATGGCAGAGATTCAGCGATGGTGTGTTTGGTGAGTTGTGTGGAAACATGTTGAGTGAGTGAGGCCAGCGGGTCTGAGTGTATGGAGCGAATGTGGAATGCATGGTGCGATGAGTGATTGGGGGAGGAGTGACTCCCGCCCAAGGGACCCCGGGGTCAGTGTAGAGTGAGTTAGTGGGTTAGTTAAATTGAAAAATGGAGGTCGTTTTGTTGTTGGTGGGAAGTAGGCTCGAAACCCGTTTGAGGGGTGCAGGAGCCCTGTTGACGGGCTGGGAGCGTGGCTGCGAACGGTGAGTATCGCTGAGTGGGTACCCCGGGCACCGGCTAGTCGGCCGTGGTAGGCCAAGGGCCCATGGGGGGCCGGGTTAGCGTAGTGGGCACGGGTGCGCCCGCTTGGTGTGGGGGCCCGGAGCGCCGTTGGCCGCGTGGGCAGTGTCGTGGGCACGGGTGACCCTCGGAAAGGGGCCCGGGGCGCCAGCCTGCCACGTGTGCGTGTCAGGGGAGTTGCCATGAGGGGCACTCCCGGTGTTTAGGGAGCTGGTAGGCTCGGAGGCAGTGTAGTGCCCGGGGGTGCCATCGTAGGGGATTCGGCAGAGGTCGTGCCTGCCAAAGGGAGCCACGCGTCCCAGCCACGAAGCCGTGTGAGGGCACGGGAGGAAAATTCGAGGGCGAGGCCCGACATTGTGTGGACACCAACACAGGCGACGGGAATCTGGGTTGTTAGAACAATAGTGTAAGCGAGAGGCGCTTTTTGAAAGCCCCGGGGTAGTTTAAAGGTAACGGTTAGGGTAGATAGGAAGTGTACCCTCCGCACCATCCATCCCTTCGCTCTCGTTGTGGGCCGCTGGACCCACTTTGGGTTGAGATCGCTGAGATCTGGGGAGGCCATCTTGAGGCTTAGTTGGGCCTCGGCACAGGACGCTAGCTCTCCCTTATTCCCCTCCGGAAGGGAACGTAGGGGTTGGGAGAAGGCTAGGTGACAGAATAGGTTAGCCGAACAAGGACGATAAAGGGGGTTAGGGGACGATTTATAGTGGGGAAGAGGGTGGAAATAAAAACAACAAAAAAAAATAAGTTGGGGGCTAAATTGGGTTTTGCAAATAAGGGGGTGGGTATGGACAGTGACAGGCAAAGGCGATAGGTGGGAGGAAGACAGGTAGGTAGGTCCGAGCCCGCCTTCCGAGTGGCCAGCACCACCGCACTCCCTCCACCAACCTCCACTGCACGGCAAGAAGCCGGCCCACTTCATCGGCTGGCGTGTGTTTTGCTACAAGGCCTGTGCGGCCGGATCGTCTGCAGCTGTTGTTTTACTGCAAGGCCTGTGCCGGCCAGTTCGTCTGCCGGCTGTGTTCGCCTGCAGCGGCCTTGTTCTGCAGGCTGTGTTCGCCTGCAGCGGCCTTGTTCTGCAGGCTGTGTTTGCTGCAACGGCCTTTTCTGCAGGCTATGTTGCCTTTACCTTTGCCATGTCATGCCACTGCCCCTGTTCACCAGCCCCGTTCCATTTTGCTTTGCCCCCCCTTGTTCATTGCCATGTGCGCCAGGATCAAGCAACAGTTTGCAAGCTGCAGGAACTGTCCTGTTGGCAGCTGCAACACGGGCCTGCAGTGGCGGCCCGTGCACCGGTTTTCTGTTGACTCTTACCTTTTCCTGCAGAGTCCATTGATCCTGGGCCATGGTTTAGTGTAAATTATAAGGTTAAGTTGTGTATTGTGTAATGTAAATATGAGTGCGCCCCCGGCATGTATGTGTTAGCGCCGGCAATTTTATTTAAGTCGTCTGTGTGAGTGAGTTTGTTAGTTAGTTACTCAGCCCTCAGGTTATTTATTTTGGGACACGAATACCATGAATGTCGCACTCAGGGATCCGTAGGTAAAACGTACTAGGGGAAGACTACACATGATGGCACACGATAATTTGACGACTCGGGACGAGTCTGTAAAAAGGGGAGGGGGTAGTGTTACGGCTCTGGAAATTCGCAACACCATAAAGGTCCCGTAGGTGAGATATATTTCTTAAGTACATGTGTAGTTAGCCCAAACCCATTGTATAGAGGAATTAATGTGATTCATTCGGGCTGCGATCCTTTGAGTTAGGCGTTTTTCTGTTCTACCTTTGTTTTGAGCCACCCACGCCAACAACACAACAACGCCAGCAGCCAAAACCTACCTTCACCACTCGCTACCGCAAACCTCACATCACCGCCATTCCAAACAGCGCCATGGCCATCGGACACCGCCGAAAACCCTCCACCACCTTCTCCTACGGCCATTCCCGCACCACCTGTGGACGCCGAGCGTCGAGCTGTCTTCAGCGAGACACGCGAGACGCGATGCAGATGGCGTTTTTCCGAGGAGAATTCGGATCGAAAATGATACACGCCCACATCTGATCACCCAATCAGGAAGCGCGGGGCGGCTTGGCCCGCCTCCAGACGCGCCTGACGAAATCGGCATATGCAAATTTGAGGATCAGGAATGATACACGCCCCTTTTTCTCCGTCCAATCGGCGAGCGTGGCTCCGCCCCTGAGGTCGTTTGGATCCGATAATTTGCATATGGTGGGTTCCCGAAGCCGATAAAAAGGCGAGCGCAGTGAGGAGCTAGAGCAGTGTCGGTGGAGCAGCAGATCGGTGAGGAAGTCAGTTGAGCAGTATCGTGGAGCAGTGTCGGTGGAGCAGAATCGGTGAGGAAGTCGTTGGGCTGGGTCGTTGGAGACGGAGCTCGAGGAGATCGGTGAGGCGAGATCGGTGGGGCAGACGGCTGCCGAGGCGAACGGCTGAGGTGGACCTGGAGGCTCGCGTCGCGGGATTCGAGCAAGCCAGCCATACTCCCTCCCCAGAGCATCAACAATTCCCCCTTTTCCCCCCGCTGAGAGAGTGCGACAAGGGGCCCCGTCCCACTTACACCAGCAGTGCCCACGGAACCGCCGTGCAGCGACATTCTGCGGCTCGCCACGAGGCGCGGTAGACCCCTCGGTCTCGTGGACCTGGCCGCTCATCCAGGTCCCACGCGCATTAGGCCCACGGGCCCAGTCTGACTCCCTTGCCTTTGAGGGGGTCTTTTCTTTGCTTCGGTGTGAATGCGTGTTGTGGCGCCGTGTCTTGTAAGGTAGTAACTGTATAAGTGGTCCGTGTGTCGTGTAGTCGGTGTTAACTCCTTCTTATATGTGCATTTCTTTTGTTCTATGTGATATATGTGCATTGCTTATTGTGACTGTAAATACATGCTGTTTGCTTACGTGTGCTATATGTGTGCTCCGCGTGCCGCGGAATAAATGTGCATTGTGTGAACTGTTTTCCCGTTTCGCTTCGTCTTTTCTTTAATTGAACCTCCATCCTGCTTCACGTAAAGGGTTCGTAGTGGGTGCAAAACGCCCGGTAAATAATCTGAACCGTCGAGGTCGACGATAACACCGCTCGGTTATCCCGATAGTACGGAACGGCCCGCCCAAGCGGCTCGTGTCCGGAGTCGACCTGCGGCGAGGTACGATCGCCGGTTTACCATCCGCTGGGTACTTAGGTAGGTCGAGTTTGGCGAACAACCCTATCCTACGCGGGTGGCCGATTGGCACGATTGTGGTGAGGTCGAAAGGCCCACCCGTGACTGGATCCGGCGTTAGCCGGAGGGTCACGACTGAATTGTTCGTCCGGTGGGCGAGGCGGTCGCGGTTCGAGTCGCGTGGGCGATCGCACGCCGACGGCGCGAATTCGCAACAATATATATATATATATATATATCTCTCTCGGGCGTATAAAAAAGTGCGGTAGATAAAAACATTAAAGGAAAAATAACTTGCACCAAAAACTTTAACATTTCACGCTCACCTCCGCTGAGCTCACGCCAGGGGTATCGCTATAGCTCTCTGTTCTTCGAACAGGCGAGCTAAAAATGTATTGGGCCCGATATGTTTTTGTGGATCAGGCATTACGGGCGGAGGTATGCGCTCTACCAAGTGCCCTTCTAGTTTCAATTGTGATGTGTTTATTTCTGGCTGCCGCCCACCTTCCTCTATATTTTGGCGAAGCCCAGGAACCGAACCCCCCTTTTCCCATTGGCCTTTGGTTCCATGATCACGGTTTTAACCATCATGGCATTTTCTCGGAACCTAACCTCCGTGATATTTGAGGGTTTACAGCATTTGAATCTTTTTCATTAATCTCCACAAAACTTTTCTCACATGTAATTACAGTCATGTCACCAGTGTTATAAGAGCCCATTATACAATATCGAATTTTGCAGAGATCACACTTTTGAAAGCATTGTCAAGCAAGCAGCAAATGATGCTCAGATAACCCACTTTAAAATCCTCTATACTCTGTTCATTTGTCAGTTGTTTCCTAATGCTTCATTATGTTAAATGAGCCAACTGTAAAAGACCCTCTCAATCATTCATCATATGAGATCTAAATCACTGTTGTCTCATTATGACATGGCACTGCTTTTAATGCATGTACAAGTTCTTCCACCAAGTTTAGACATCATTTCAAACACACCCTCTATAATCTAAACTGCTTGTTAACCAGACACATTAAACGCCAATCAAAGCCAGGAAACTTATTTTGGCTTTTCAGCTGCAAATCTTGACAATAATTTACAAATTCAGAAACTAACTTCAGAATCAGTGTTGAAGGAGAGG
>CM068952.1:145590150-145621665 GCA_035128595.1 Eptatretus atami
GTAATAAAATACATCCAATTATGCAAAAATAAAAAATAAAAATTATGAAAGAAATACGTCCAATCATGTGGAGTAAAGTTTCCAGATGGATGCACAGATGGGCAGCATCCAAATTACAAGCACCCAGCTAGGCTGATGCTTGGTTGAGGGCTAAAAACATGTCCGATAAAATGTGATAAGGAAAGAGAAAAGGAGATTGCAAGGTCCACTAGGTCAGATGGCCTCACCTTGTAATATTAACTCCGTTGCTGATCAATATATTGATGAGAAGTTCATGTCCATATCTCGCGGCCACATGCAATGGGGTGTCCCCTTCACAATCCTCCAAATCAATCTCACAACCTGCTCACACACGTGCATGATCCTGCGGTTCCTGTAGCCAAATAATTGACAATAGAACATTTAGACTTGGCTTCACAAAAGTCAACTAAACCCAAGACGAAATCACAAACACCAAATTTCATTAATTACTATAATCATTGATCAACATCAAAGTGGCATTTTGTGATAGTATATTGACAGATTAAGCTCAAGACCCCCAGGATTAACAGATCCAAAACAGAATTGCTTCTTGCCCCTTGCAAAATTACAAATATTAAAACAAACAAAAAAAAGTGATTTGGGATTGAACTTTCAAGCACTCACCATTCTGAATGAGTGTCTGTGAGCGAGTAAACCTCCCATGAATGGCAGTCATGTGCAAAGGACTTTGGCCATTCTTACTCTGTTTAAGACAAAGCCAAATTACAACAATTGGACTTAAACATTTATATTAAACAAACAAAGTAAAGGAAAACCCACAAGATACAATTTGAGTTCCGCTCATTACTAAAATAATGCTGAGCCAGCATTTCAAAATCAGCAATTACATTATCAATTATTTTTTTCATTTTTAAAAACTTTATCAAGTATCACAAGCTATCCAATCACATTTTCTTTCTTCAGGCTTTTCTTTCACCTTCTCCACTTGGTTGCAAACATTTATTGTTGACAATCTCAACTGGGTACCACAAATAGTTGAACAGCAGCAAGTGAAAGCAACCATGATGTTTCAGCCACCTGCAGGTTAACATTGGCACCATTGTTGACCAGCAATTCCAGGCAGAGTGCGCCGTGTGTAGAGGCTGCTGCAAAGTGCAGAGGTGCAAAGCCTCTTGCATTTGGCTGGTTCACAGAAGCACCACCATTCACCAGCTCACTAACGACCCCATCCTGCCCGTTATGACAAGCCACATGCACTGCAGTGTTCCCAAAGCAGTTTGACTCATTGATCTGTCAAAAGAAGAGTGGACAACAGAGCGGTTCATATCCTTAAATGAGTCGGGACAGAAATGTACTTGTCGATATAAATTCTTGCATTATCATGGGATGTCATGCCACATTATTCTTTTGCAGACATGCAATGTAATAAAATAAAATAAATAAAACCATGATACACTGACAATTGCATTTACAGTAAAACCTTGATAGGGAACAATAAAATGGGGAAACTAGCTCACCAAAAAGCAACTTTTTTCATAATAGCAAAAAGACCAGCAGGACCACAACCTCCCACAACCATCCGAACAATTCTCCATTTTCTTATTGTCAGAACTCAATACACTTCATTCATACACACCTGTATCTCTTGTCATATGCATACTTTTGGGATTATTATAGTGCAACAAATTTAAAGGATGTCCAGAAAGTTTTTACAAACAAATGAACAAAGAAAACTTTAAAAAAAACAAACAAACAAAAAAACACCTTTAGAAAAGAAAAACCACTTGACCAGTTTTATATCAAGTAATTAGGCCACTATTGCCTGTCGATGATGAAAAAGGATGTTATTTCGAACTTCAAAGATTTCAGCCTGAAGCTCGAAAGGTAACGTAAATAGCAAATGCGAGAATGAGCAGATGCAAAAAAACAAAGAAATTTTACTGCACACAGAAATTGCCCTGGGCATTTTCGTTGTGCATCACCACCTCAATGGTGTAATGAGCTTCACAGCTTAAAGAAAATGGAGACACCGAATATGCTGTCACAGGCGATAATGAGCGAGTATGTACATTTTCGCTCGTGAGCTAAAAAGTATAACGATCCAGAGTCATGTTTTCCAAGTACAATATTGCGAAGTTTTGCGGACCTTTTACGCTTCGTCTAGGAGGAGATAATAAACACTTACCTCCATTATAGTATAGATAAACCCTAAAGTCAAGTGTTTTACTTCCACCAACTACACGTTAGTGGTAGTAAAATACTAGAATCTTAATTGTATCAATAACTACACATGGATGTTAATCGGCCAAAAGTTTAACATGCCATAGACATTTAATACCCATTATTGCAGCGCCTCTCTATTAAAGTTTTGTATTTTAAATCAGGCAGTTTTTCTTTTACATTAACTTGTTTGAAGGAGAGTATTATTTCAAATCTGAAAAGCGTTATATTCACGATAACACTCCAGAGAGCTGAAAAGGTGAGAACACGTGTGCACGACTTACGTCAACATTCATACTTAGCAGCAGCTTCACGATACCAACTTGGCCACTTGAAGCTGCAGCATGCAGAGGAGTGTAACCTCTTTTATCTCTACAGCTCACATCTGCTCCCTTGGCAGCCAGCAGTCGAAGCACTTCTGTGTGTCCTGTAACAATGGGTGAGAGGAAGGGATCACGAATACCATTGCTGCTGAGCTTGATGCGATTTCTGCTCCAGTCATTTTATTCCAACACTGGTTTCCTGGATTTCATAGTCCATTGCTGGCCTGCATCACTGCACCCCTCTAAACGAGTGCATTTAATACATTAATGCATGTGGCCCATGTTCATCCACAATGAAGGTCCCTCTATGTCTGAATATTGGATTGATTCAATCTTTTTGCCAAAACTTAAGAGTTGTTTGTGCATTTTCCTCTCTGCTGTTCTTGAATTATTTTTGGTGAATAAGGATTCTTCCAATTAAAGACTGTTATTTAAAGAAACACTCCGGGTATTTTATAAAGACTTTAATTCAATCATCTATGTTTCAAAACTTATATCTGTGAATATGTGTGACATATAAAAACAAATTGTTCAATGACAGCTTTGCGTAATTTGTACGGACTTGCTGGGTTGCGCCATTATCGGGTACCACTTTTGCCGACGTCATCCATCCTATGCGTAGTCTAAGCCTGTCATACTTGTTAGCGATAAAGATCGGTAGCCTACTTAGCATCCATTGTATTCAAGCAATATACCGCAGTGCATTGTCTGTAGCTGTTATCACAACATGGATGATCAAACGAAGAACCAAATGGAAAACATAAATTTCTACTCTTTGCCACTTAAACAGCCGGATCAGTGGAATACATGCTTGCAGAACCTGAGACTCGTTCGATTTCCTCAGAGACTTGAGACGATGCGTCTTTGCTTGGAGGATTTTGAGCCTGATTGCTTTGAAAGAGACTTAAAAGATGAGTTGTGATTTAAATCTAGAAATTTACTGAAACCAGATGATATGCCCACCATATTTCGTTTTCCCAAGCATCTGGGTACACGGTGGTACAGCGAATGAAAAGCTGAAAAGCGAGATCGGGCATTGGTAAGTTTATGGTTATAATGTGTGAAAGTTTTATCCACCAGATATCGCTATGTATTTCTATGGCACAATATAAATAAGTTATAAGCATTTATAAGAAAATTAGAGTGAATTCGATGGCGTGCAATCACAAATCCCCAAGCTTTCCATCCAAAGCAAAATTGAAAGATGACAAAAAAGCAAAAATTCCACCAGGAATGACCCCACATCAAATTTTGAGTTATTTTCCTCCCATTTTGGCCTCTGTGACCCAAATTCCTCACCCACTGGGGCATGAACCAGAGGTCAAATCCCCAAAAAATTGTTGCGCATTTCATGCATCCCCCAATGTTGATTGCATATAAAAAGTTTCATTTAAAAAAATGTTTAGAAAATGCGCCTGTCAATGCATTTTTTGGTATTCGACATTTTGACCCCACCCAGAGGGTGGGGACAAAAATGATACTGCGCTTGCACCTGTGCCATGTTGTGATCATAATTACCAAGTTTGGTGAATTTCTGCATCACTGTTTAGGAGGAGATAGCATGACGGACGGACAGGCAAATGGAGCCGATTACAATATCCTGTTTTGTTTTGTTTTCTCTCAAAAAGTGTGGGGATAGCAAGCATTTGATTCTGTGGGAAAGAGAACAGATTTTTTAAATGCATTTTTCAATCTCCAGGACCAAAAAAATAAATCTGTACATAATGAAGGATGTGTGAACTGTACGTAACTGAAGTTGTGAGGCAAATCTTCCGGCATCGATCAATATTTGTGTCAAATACCATACTCCAAAATATTTAGCGGGCATACATTTGACTCAACTTTTCGGAATGGAGTTTTCCTGAGGTCCAAGAGTCCTGGCGTCATGTAAAGTAACTGGAGCCATTTCAAGAACATCCTTATTCAAACAGTCTGGAACACTCTGCTCTCCATCACACAACTTCCATCATCAAATTGGTTCATTGAAATCACAGGAGGAACTTCATGGCAGCAGATAAACTCCACCTCACTTGCCAATACGACACATCGCCTGCATGTACAGCAGTGGCCGACGGGCTCGAGTGCATAGCCTGGTGTTGGCCAAGTGTCTAGAGGTGGTGGCTTGGGATCCTAAGGTCCTGATAGTGGTTAGGGTGGTGGCTTGGATCCTAGGGTGCTGAGTAGTGGTTAGGGTGGTGGCTTGGGATCCTAGGGCCTGAGTTCGAGCCCGTCGGCCACTGAATTAATACACCGGGGGTTGACTCAGCCTGTCATCCTTCCGAGGTCGGTGAAATGAGTACCAGTTCCAGTGTGTGTACTGGTAGAGGGGCACTGCATCAGCGACACAGTCACGCTTCAAGAAATGAGAGCTACCCGGCAGCTAAGCTGCCATACGACCACCACCACCACAACGAAATTGTGAATTAAAAATAAGCTGTTTTCATTGCCTTTCTTATACATTGATTTTATTGCCTTGTTCCATAATTGTAAATATAGTCTGAGTGGTAAAAAGATATACCAGTATGTCTATTTGTATCAACTATATCGAAGAAGGATTTCATAAAAATGTGGCAAAAACTATAACTGTATGAGAAATACTGATTTCAATTAATAACAATATTAAAATAAAATCATTCATAATAAAATCAAAATTCATTGCAAACTCTTTAAAGGCGGTCACGTGGTCAATGGTTTTTCCCTAATTAGTTTTCAATATCAATAAATTACTATTTTTTGTAAATAAACAATAAATAATTTTTTGAGGGGGGTAATCTGAAATCGTAGGGGGTAGGATGAAATCGATTTCAAGCTACCCCGGGGGTAACTTGAAATCTTTACACCGGCACTCTCGGCTAAACGTCGTTGTGACCGTCTAAGACGAGCCATTTGTTGACACTTTCTCTCCATTTATCCCATCTTACAGACGTAAAACATTTGACTTTTTCGTTCGCTACATTGTCCTGGTGAATAATACAATGGGAGCGTCCTCACGCCATATTCATCAAAAATCGCCGATCAGCTGCCGGTGATTTCCTCCCTGCAGGAAGCTTCCACCTTGGACAACCTAGCTGGTCACGTGACAGTCTGACGTAATTTGCATACGATGTCAGCCGATCTATTGGCTGTCGAGGCGTCACGTGGCCCACACGTGATCAGAGTTCAAATGAGAGAACGCTGGGAACGCATCGATTTTCAAGAGGAAAATACACAATAACTGCAGCTATTTGAGTGGAGAACTTTTGCATACGTATGTATTTGGATATATACTATCATATTATCAAGGTTTTGTCTACCCCCCCCCGATGAGTGGAACGAAACTTGATTTTCAAGCACTTTCTGAGCCATGGCTGATGGCCTAAATGGGCTTCTTACTTATGACAAAGTCTACCATCTGGTAAAGTTTTGTGAAGATTGGCTTAAAATTGTGACCTGTAGGCGATAGATATATAAAAAAAGACAGACAGACGAACAGACAAACAGATTAAGGCGATGAACATAAAAAGACAGACAGACAGACAAACGGACAAACAGAATAATGCACACAACCAACCAAGACACTTGAAAAATCTTTGATTTCCAAAAGTAACAGACTCATCACAAGTCATGCCAGGGATGAAAACATAACTTCCTTCCACCTTCGGTGGCGGAGGTAATAATCAATTTGTGTGTGATCGTGCAAAACTGCATCAAAGACAAATGGATTGATGGGTAGAGAATTTTGTGGAAGAGAGCGAAAAAAAAGAAATTGTGAAATTGATCTTTGTGACAACAGCTAATTGCGTATACTGTATAGCAAGTCAATTCTGACAAAAATGTGCTATAAACAAAGACTATAGTTAAGAAGAATTATACAATGCCTCTTGCTAAATTATGCTCAAATTAATTCCTCAAAATGACCAGAAAAAGAAAAAACAACTTGAAATCCAGCCAACCAAGGCACTCACCCATGTATGCAGCCCAGTGAATTGCTCGACGATCCTTCTTGTCATACGAATTCACGTTTGCTCCTTTGGAGATGAGGAGGTTGATCATCTGCAAAAAGGTTAGGTCCTTATACATACTTGCCCAAATTGCAAACGAGCGAAGGACATTGACAAACTATTCTTAATGAACAAATGACAGAATAAGACGAACTATAGGAGAATAAAAATTTAATTTAGAATTTAGAACACAATGGATGCCAACGTATGCCTGTTTGTCCATGCTCTATCCTTATTGCATGCTGAGCATCAAGCAAGGAAGCAGCACGTACCATTTTTATGGTCTTTGGTATGACTGGGCCAGGGTTTGAACCACCTACCCCCAGATGCAGAGTGGATGCTCTAACCATTACACAACGGAGTCTGGTGGCATAATGCTTAGAGAGTCCACTCTTAATCGATGAGGTCAGCGGTTCTGAGCCGTTTGATGTCAAACTTACACCGATAGATCCTGATCCAAGTAGAACAAGGAAAAGAGCAATCAGAGATTGCAGACCCTCACCAGGACTTCTTTTGAGTGGTGTATTTTTATAGGTTTAGCGTAAATCCAAAATGGCTGCCAAACCATCTGACCTATATCATATCATATGTGTTACCCTTTTGTTCCTCATGGATATGCAATCATATGTGTAAAGTTTTGCCTTATCTTTTCAGACATTCAGAAAGAGATTTAAAAAAAAAATTACCCCCGTGTGGGGGTGACGGTCATCTCTATAATACCACAAGTTCTCAATGTCCAGTTCAGGTAACCGCGAAACAGTCCAAACTAACCGTTTAGATTGAAATAGTTCACAGAGATACACTAGGATAAACTACTAATGACATAATTAATAAATATGTATTGTTCATTTAGTACCCGGATTAACACATCAGAATCACCAGTAAGTGCAATACGTGGTTTTCCGGTCCGTCCACTCTCTGGGACATTTCACTTCCGGTTGTAGAAAAAAAAACGAAAAAATAGGCTTAGTTCTCGGAGATTATGAAATCCTGTAGATTATTCTTCACTGATTATAATGCAACTTTCAGAATGAAAATTGGTCAAGTATTATAGAGATTATGAGGTTTGAAAAATCGTTAGAGCTAGCAAATTCATTAATATTTAATTCCACAGAAGTTTCGTGACACTGCACAAAGTAACATGTCAGGTATGAAAAAACATTTTGTATGCCAGATTCATTAATTATTAATTCATTAATTATGGAATGTACTCATTGATATATTAATCAGAAAGCCCGAAGCATGTAGCATAATTTATCACTTATCCCCTCATCTGGGATCCGTGGCTCGCCCCACAGCCTGCAGCCCTATGTCCGCCGGTGATTATGTTAGATATCGGCACGATCGAGAGGAGCCTGCGAATCATCCCTGCTGATGCACTGAATTGATGCAATCGTTCGGCCAGAATATTCGTTGTCAAGATGTTGCGTGATTAAATCACCAATACAGTCATCGAATTTATACCGCCGACATACTTCTTAACAATCACCTTCACCCCAGAAACCACAGTCAATCTGAAACACGCTGGCCACTGCTCAGACGCCATGACCGGACTACTGCGCAGTTCTACTGCGCAATTTGGTTAAAGATGACTCGGCATTTTGGCGCGCCGTGCACGAAATTATATTTTGAAAATAAATGCCGACGTTTACATTTCGGGTTTTGAAACTTTTGCACCTTCGGCGGAAAATGTATAAATATAAAAGGCTAAAAATGTGTTTTATATTTATATTTCATTTCTCCTTCCTTCCTTCTTTGCGAATCGCATCGGCGTTTTTGGCCATCTTTCCAGATCACATGACGATCAAACGGGAAGGAAATTCAAAAATCTGTCCGGTTAGATACAAGATAATATTTTTACTATCATAATCAATAAACAGTTGCCGAATATCTTGTAAAATGGCAGACAAGATAGGTTTTGAAAATGGCGATTTTTATAACTTACGTGACCTCGTGACCTCGTCCCTGACCTTGAACCCGGACAAAAGTTATATCGTTGTGCAACACTCATCGACCTCTACCCACATACTAAGTTTCATCAAGATCGGAAAGAAAAATTGTTGACGGACGTACGGACGTACGGACGGACATTTGGTCCGGCTTTATTAGGTCATCTCGGTAAAGATGACCTAAAAACAAAAATAAAACAGAGCTGCCAAATCACGTGGCCGATGACGTCATCAAAAAAATTGTGGACCATTTTATCCTGAGATCACCCTCAAAATTTTTTATACTGATCAATGTAGCGTTCTACATATGCAATTATGACATCATAACAAAGGCACTTATGATGTCATAAAAATACCACACTCATTTCCCATGAGTACTTGCTATGTGCCAATTGTACACCCATGACTTGATGAGAACTTGTGTGAAGTTTCCCTCGATTTGTCCAGCAATTCTGAAGATGATTTTTTTTATAGGTTTAGGGTAAATCAAATATGGCTGCCAAACCATGTGACCAATGACATCATATGTGTGAACCTTTTGTTACTCATGGACAGGCGGTCATAAATGTTAAAGTTTCACCTCAAACAGTTCAGCCACTTTAAAGAAGATTTTTGAAAGTTTTTTGTTATTATTATTTTAATTATTTGGCTGCCAAATCATGCGACAAATTACATCATGATTTTTTTTTCTGTGGACCATTTTATCCCTAAATGACCCTCAAAATTTTTCATACTAAGCGATGTGGCATTTCACATCTGCAATTATGACATCATAACGAGGGGACCTATGATGTCATAAAATAATCACACATTCCCCATGAGGAGTACTTGCTATCTGCCAAGTTTCAACTTTTCCCTTGGTGCGGTTTCAGAGATACAGAGGTCAAAAGTTTTTCCGTTTTTCCAATATGGCTAACACACCACGTGACCTAGGATGTCATAATCATTAAGACGTCGCTGCGCATGGAAGCAAACATGGCAGTTTTGTGCGAGGTATATTGTCTAATGTGTAAAATTATTTTAAAAAAATATGTGGTGTAAAATAATTTTATATGCCACACATGTCAATCTGGCTGTCTTTGTGTTACATTTACACTCCTACACCTCTGGATGGAGTTGGACCAAATTTCTCAAAAAGGTAAAATGTTGTACAGGCCAGGTTTAAGCGTGGTTAGCAGCTCCTTCGACCTTAAAATTTAAACCCCCAGGAAAAATAATAGGGTATACTTCCTCGTTGTTGCAGTTTGTTTGAACAGCACCACCACGTTTGGTGGTATACTGGAACAAAAACGTGCTGCAGCACATTGCCAACTAAAGGTGAGCCAATAATATGGTACTACTGCCCTGAGGGTAGGAGTGCCCGCAAAAATCAGGAGCAGCAGCCGGTGAAGTTGAGCGCTACAAGATGGACTGAATTTTCCCACACATCTGCCTGACTGTTATCGTCTGTAATTATTCTCGCCACCACAATGGTTAGCCTTTCCCATCACTGGGCTGGGTACTTTTGCGAGTCTATACTCATAAATGTCAAGGTGTGTGTGTGTGTGTGTGTGTGTGTGTGTGTGTGTGTGTGTGTGTGTGTGTGTGTGTGAGAGCGCGCGCGCATCGGCAACTCTCCTCCATAATTCCAAATCCATGAAACATAACTTTACATGCATACCAAGGGAACTCCAAGGAATGCAAGAGTGAAAATTGGGTGTTTGGGTTAAAAAACACCCATTTTGAAGCTAATTAACGGTCTTATTTAATTACATCCTTTATCAGGCGGCATCCTCAGTCACCTCGCTCTCTGGGGTCTGAAGGTGGATCCAGGGTTACCTCGCTGGGGTCTGAAGCCACCATGTTTTTTGGCCTGCTCAACCATGCCTTGACTTGGAACAGGCTGCAACGATTTCTTAACATAGTTCTTTTTGGTTTTTTCCCCCACTTTCTTCACTCGTATTATCAAATGCCTGTTCATCATAGCTACAAATAGCTGGGTACATTGCAATGGTTATAAACGCCAGGAGATGCAGCATTCATGGCTTAATTTCATTTCCTTACATGCCATAACCTCAAGAATCTCTTAAACTAAGCCTTCTTACAAAATTTAAGCTCCAGAATTGAACTTAGCAGCAGTTCTGACTCCTAAAAAGTGTTCATTTCTCTAATTCGGACATAATTTGGAAGCAAATTTCTCTAATTCAGCGAAGCAACCGGTTGTATTGGCTCATACTAAATAAAACTAGACATAATTTGACGTCGCGACGTCGACTGATATTCCTCCACCCACATTATTACATAATGGCACCAAGTTTGATTTAAATCCTTCAGCTATTCTCAAGTATCACATTATCACCTGACATGACCTCTGACATTTGACCTCTTGATGCCAAAATCGAATCAATTCATATTTGCATCATAATATATACTTATACCAAGTTTGGGCAAATCCCATCATTGTTCACAATTTAGTCAGAATGTTTACCCAAAGGGACCTCTGACCTTTGACCACATAATCTTAGCAGTTCTTTATGTCATTATATATAATTATACCAAGTTTGACTTGGATCCTTTTTGTCATTCCTAAGTTATCGTGGTCACGAAACCTATCACGGATGCCTGGACGGACAAAAACACCCAAAAACAATGCCTCCGCAACGAGACATAACCAGAGAGTTGGTGTCAAAGCCACCCAATGCTCGCCTGTTTATACATTTATAGTTTTTAAAAGACTAGTCTAATAATATTTTTTATAAAGCATTGCAAGTGAAGTCTGATCCAAATAATTTTAAAGCAATATATGTATTTGTATATTGTAATCAGTAAAAAATAGTGTGGTAGATAAAAACATTAGAAAGGAATAACTTGCACCAAAAACTTTAACATTTTCACGCTGACGCTACGCCGGCGGGTATCCTATAGCTCTCGTTCTTTAACAGGCGAGCTAAAAAGTGATCATTATTATTATTTGTCATTTGGTGTCAATTGCTTTTTCTTCTTGTATGCTGTTTTATAATTGAAGTGTTCAAGCTTTTTAAACCCTTTGAACCCTGAGCTCCTTGAACTTTCGGCTCCCCCACCCTGGGCTCCCTGGAGAAAAAACCGGATATATGGAGGTTTGAATAGCAGCTGGTTAAACGGCCACGAGGGTTCAACAGGTTAAAATGAAAAGAAAATTTGACTCTCCCTCATATGTGGGATTTAAAACAAGGGTATGCTCAGATTGGAATGTCCTTTAGGTCCAATCCAAATAACATACTATGGCATCAAGTTGCAAGTCATAAGAAGAGGAGTTTTTTTTTTAAGTCCAAGTTCATCGAGGGAAGAACAAGGTTACAAGAGGCCAAAAGGCAACATAGTTACGGATTTCAGAATCCGGTCTGATGAATGCATCCACACATCCAGGTCCTCACAGTTATTTCCTTAAATGCATGTTCAGATTAGCCCCATCCCCATGTCTAATGGGATTTTAAATGTGATGCGATGAGAAGGGTAAAGAATAGATCCCCTCTCTTATGGGAAGCTTCGTTTTTTTTTTAACGAAAGACACGTTTACACACATTTCTTTCGCGAGCTCTGACGCGCGCCCTTATTTTTCCTCAGCAACGTTTATGCACGATTTCTTTCGCGAGCGCCTAAGACCGCCTTTTTTGAGAGCTCGTGGGTCGTCATGGTAACCATGCGCAAGTGGGGCGGAGTGAGCTTGGGGCGGACTCTGCGCCCGCCGAGACGGTCTGCATATATAAAAAAAGAATTGGAGGCCCGTTCTGAGGGAGAGAAAAAGAGAGAAGTAAGCGCGAGAAGCGAGCAAGAAGTGGGTGTAAGCGAGCAAAAAAGGAGAAGAGAAGCGAGCAAGAAGTGAGCAAGCGAGCGTGTGGTGCGCGTGTGGGTGCTGACCAGCGCAAACAATGAGACAATTCGTCCTTCCCAGTGCTTGAGCAAGCGAGCGTGTGGGTGTGAGCAGCCCGACGAGTGAGGCACGGTCGGTCACCAACGAGTGAGGCACGGGTCAGTCACCGACGGACTGTGTGGGTCACTGGACGTCACCAGTTTCGTGAATGTGAGGAACTGCCCGTGTCGCAGCACCAGGGTCTAAACCCGCGGACAGACGATTCGGCGCCCTCCCAGATGTCGAATGGCGTTCAAGGCTGTTCGCGAGAGGGTGCACGGCAAGGCTGGGTGCTGGCAACGAATGTGACACGCACGCACACATTTCAGGACGTTTTCACTTCACGGACAACTACTCTCTGGTGAGCGAGACGACTTCTCCCCCCCACCCCCCAATGATCTGCTGGGTACCCTTGTCTGTGTTTAGCTGTAAGTCAACCCCCGATGAGTATCTGCTCTTTGTCTCTTTCCTGGCATTTTGATCTATTTTGCTTTGAAATTTATTGTTTTATTTACCTCAGAAAAAAAAAGTTTCTTTTATTTATTAGGGTACCCTGTCATTCTGACAGGGAACCCTATTGTTTTTCTTCTGTTTATTTCCTTATTTATTATTACTTATTCTTTCTTATTTATTATTCTTTTCCGCCGCAATTTGCGGGTTCTTTCGCTTTAAAAATCATTTTCTCAGGAACGGTAAGTCCGATCGACACAAAATTTTCCCATAGTATGTATCTTTTTTGATAGCAAACTTAATTGGTAATTGTGACGTCATAGGTCACGTGGTACGGGCGCCATCTTGAAAAAAACGAAAAACTTGGACCTCTGTATCTCTGAAACGGTGCAATGGAAAAAATTTTCGCTTCATACATTTGTTAAGCTCCTCAAGGGGAACAGGGGTGATTTTTCGTGAGGTCATCCATCGGTCAAGAGGTGTGCCGGTCAAAATTTGTTAGGTACAACGCTGCATCGGAAAAATCTTAAATTTCTTGAGCCTCATCTGCCACAATTCACCCGTAGAAAAATATATTATGACGTCATGGTCACTTGGTTCGGCGCCATCTTGTTTTGGAATTTTTTTTAAAAAATCTTCTTCTCCAGAACGTAAACAGATTGAGGCAAAACTTTACACACACATTCCTCATGAGGTCCTTGATCAAGTTTGTTAATTTCTTATTGATCGGTCATACGTTTGCGGCAATCTTGATTTACCGTAAACCTTCAAACACTCTTCTCCAGAACGGCTCGTCAGATCAAGGGGAAACTTCACAAACATATTGACACGAGTAGGGAATATAAGTTTGTTAATTTCTAATTGATAGGTCACATGGTTTGGCAGCCATGTTGGATTCAAGAAAAATATTAAATAATGTTTCTCTGGAACACATAACCTATCGAAGCGAAAATTTGCAACCATCATCCTCCATGATGTCTGCATTCATAGTAAAATTATGACGTCACAAGTCACAGGGTTGGCGGCCATCTTGGATGGAAAAATGCACCTTATCCGATTAACACGAAACTTCACACACGTATTCCACGACGGGACTGGAGGCAGGATGTAAACTTATGATGTCATAGGCCATGTTCGTCAGCCATCTGGATTGAAAATTAATAAATTTAAAATCTTCTTCTCCAGAACGGCTAGACAGATCGAGGCGAAACACCATTCACAGCACAGTTCCTCCTGATGTTGCCTCTATACATAGCTTAATTTCTATTCTTGAACGCTTCAATAAAGTTGCGCACTGTTAAGTAATTTTTCAGTCAGTTTGAATGTCAATATCAGTTTTAATATTTCTCAGAATCTGCAATCAGGAAATTACAGACAGATCCAAGAGACTAGGATATTAAGTTTGTGTAATTCCTAATTGTAGTCACATGGTTTGCAGCCATGTTGATCATGAAAATATTAAATATGTTTTCTCTGGAATCACATAACCAATCGAGCGAAAATTTGCAACTATCATCCTCATGATGTCTGCATTCATAGTAAAAATTATGAGTCACAAGTCACAGGGTTTGGCGGCCATCTTGGATAGAAAAACGCACCTTATCCGATTAACACGAACTTCACACGTATTCCACTACGGGATAGGAGGCAGGATGTAAACTTACGATGTCATAAGTCATATGGTTGTCAGCCATCTTGGATTGAATATTAATAAATTTTAAAATCTTCTTCTCCAGAACGGCCGGACAGATTGAGGCAAAAATTGACGTACGCTTTCCCCAAGACATCCTTTCACAATTTGTTAATTTCTAATTGATAGGTCACACGGTTTGGCGGCCATGTTGATTTACCCTAAAACTTCAAACATCTTCTTCTCCAGAACGGCCAGTCAGATCAAGGGGAAACTTCACACACGTGTTGCACACAAGTAGTGAATATAACTTTGTTAATTTCTAATTGATAGGTCACATGGTTTGGCGGCCATGTTGGATTCAAGAATTATATTAAATAATGTTTTCTCTGGAACCACATAACCTATCAAAGCGAAACTTGGCCAATATAATCTACCCCCATGCCTGCATGCACGTTAAAAATTATGACATCACATGTCACATGGTTTGGCGGCTGTCTTGGATAGAATAACGCACTTTGTCCGATAAAGACGAAACTCACAAACGTGTTCCACCACACGATTGGAAGCAGAATTTAAATTTATGATGTCATAGATCACGTGGTTCGTTTGCCATCTTGGATTGAAAATTAATAAATTTTAAAAATCTTCTTCTCCAGAACGGCCAGACAGATTGAGGCAAAAATTCACCACACTTTCCGCAAGACATCCTTTCACAAGTTGTTAATTTCTAATTGATAGGTCACATGGTTTGGCAGCCATGTTGGATTCAAGAATTATATTAAATAATGTTTTCTCTGGAACCACATAACCATCGAAGCAAGACTTGGCTACTATAATCTAGCCCCATGCCTGCACATATGTTAACAAGGACAACTGTGTCCAAGAGCCGCGTCATAAAGGTTTTGTCTTCACCAGAGAAGAAGACAAGAACAAGAGAAGAAGAAGAAAGAAAAAAAAAACAACTTCCGATATTTCGTCACATGCCTTGACGGAGCCAATAGCGAGACCCGTCATGGACGATCGTCGTTCATGACAAGAAAATAGTGTATTACAAATTACAATACATTAAATGGAATAATCTTTAAATAGTAACGTGAACTTTTCGAAACTTTAAAGCAAATGTCCGAATATATTTAAAAGTTCATGATAGATGCTCTCAAAAGCACCCTCAATGCAGGATGTGTACAAGTGTTTAGTATTTAAGGAGATCCGGATCCTGTATATGAACGAGTCGAGTCCTAAAGGATCTGCTTCACCAGAAGAAGAAGAAGAAGAACAAGGCCGAGCTCTCTATTTAATTTAGAAGAGTAAATAATGAAGAAGAAGTGTAATAAAATGAAGAAGAAGAGTAATAAAATGAAGAAGAAGAGTAAAATAAAGAAGTACAAAATGAGAAGAAGAGTAATAAAATGAAGAAGAAGAGTAAATAAAAGAAGAAGAAGAAGAAGAGTAAAAATGAAGAAGAAGAGAAAAAATGAAGAAGAGTAAATAATGAAGAAAAGAGTAAAAAAAATGAAGAAGAAGAGTAAAAATGAAGAAGAGAGTAAAAATGAAGAAGAAGAGTAAAAATGAAGAAGAAGAAGAGTAAAAAATAAGAAGAAGAAGAGTAAAAAATGAGAGAGAGAGAAAAAATAAGAAGAAGAGTAAAATGAAGAGAAGAAGAGTAAAAATGAAGAAGAAGAGAGAAAATGAAGAAGAAGAGTAAAAATGAAGAAGAAGAAGAGTAAAATAATGAAGAAGAAAGAAAAAAGAGAAAAAAAATGAGAGAAGAGAAAAAATGAAGAGAAGAGTAAAAATGAAGAAGAGTAAAAAATGAAGAAGAGTAAAAAATAATGAAGAGAGAAAAATGAAGAGAAAGAGTAAAATGAAGAGAAGAAGAGTAAAATGAAGAAAGTAAAAAATAAGAAGAGAGAAAAAATGAAGAGAAGAGAAAATGAAGACGAAGAGAAAAATGAAGACAAGAGTAAAAATGAAGAAGAGTAAAAATGAAGAAGAAGAGAAAAAAAATGAAGAAGAAGAGAAAAATGAAGAAAGAGTAAAAATTGAAGAAGGGATAAATGAAGAAGAGAGTAAAAAATGAAGAACAAGAGAAAAATGAAGAAGAAGAGTTAAAAATAATGAAGAAGAGTAAAAAATGAATGAGAAGAAGAAGAGTAAAAAATGAAGAAGAAGAGTAAATAATGAAGTGCTAAAATAAGACAGCTAAAAATTATACGTCACAAGTCACATTGTGTGGCGGCCATCTTGGATAGAAAAACACACCTTTTGCGATTAACACTAAACTTGACAGACGTGTTCCAATACACGGTTTGAAGAAGATATAAATTTGTGATGTCATAGGTCACATGGTTCGTCACCATCTTGGATTGAAAATAATAAATTTTTAAATCTTCTTCTCCAGAACAGCTGGACAGATTGAGGCAAAAATTCACGCACACTTTCCCCAAGACTCCTTTCACAAGTTGTTAATTTCTAATCGATAGGTCACACGGTTTGGCGGCCACGTCAAATTTACCCTAAAACCTTCAAACATCTTCTTCTCCAGAACGGCCGGTCAGATCGAGGGGAAACTTCACGTACGTATCGCACACGAGTGGTGAATATAAGTTGTTAATTTCTAATCGATAGGTCACACGGTTTGGCAGCCACGTTGGATTCAAGAACAACATTAATATTCGTTTTCTCCGGAACCGCTCTTCCTATCGTCGCGAAACTTTGCGACGTCGTTTAAGTCTCACGTCGTATCAAAGGCATCGTGTACGGGTACCCGGTCATCCTGCCAGCAGTTGTAAAGTGGCAGTTCTAGTTTATTCTATTATTAATAAATTATTTATTGACTTCCAACCTGTCGTGTTTGTCCTTTCCTTCCATTGGTCTAACATTGTCCGAACCGAGATAGACTGGGAGGTAATTACCACAGATTTGACCAAAAATAGTCGGCATGCAACAGCAGTTAAAACGCTCGGCCGCCCTAATTAAAATCTCATCAAGATAACATTGGTGCTTTGCCGAGGGCGCGCTCCCGCTCAGGTAACCACGTGACCTCTAGTTAAACGGAATAATTGATGGTGGAACTGGAACTGTGGTTGACTGGGTGGCGTTCATGTTCTAAAACAACCCAACCTACCACAACGTTAATTGTGAGCGGTGGCCCCAGGTCCGGCTCTTCCGAGGACAACCGGGATTAATCCCTAGTGACAAGCTCGTGTCTCGGTACCCGTGGCCGCCAAATACTAACATTCAGGCCACAGTTGCAAACAAGAGAAGCAATGAACAAACAGGAAAAAGAGATGTGGGTGAGTTTGGGGAGGGTGGGGGTGGAGGAGGGGGGGGGGGGGGGGGAGGCTGGAGGCAACAGCAACAACATAACCCGAAAAAATAACCTACTCATATCCCTGGAAGTGATTGAAGCACCTGGAGAAGCAGTTGCACAACCAGAAGGAAAGAAGAACAAAAAAGTTAAAAGGTTTAACCTGGAGGGCATTACTGGGTGTGTGTGTTTGTGAGATGTTCTGGGATGAGGATGTGATGTGGATGTGTGATGTGTGATGTGTGTGTGTGTGTGTGTGTGTGTGTGTGTGTGTGTGTGTGTGTGTGTGTGTGTTGTGTGTGTGTGTGTGTGTGTGTGTGTGTGTGTGTGTGTCCTGGAGGAACCGAGGATGTTGGGCTAGATGATGATCAGTACAAAATACAGAGGCCACCGACATATCTGCATTGTGAATGTAAGGCCTTGTGCTTTGGCCTCAACGCATAATTAGCACTGGAGTACAATTAGCACACTGGAGTACAGAAGTAATCTTTGAAAGGGGAACCAAAATGCAATTTTTTTTCTTTCTGAAAACCATTGAAAATCATTAATCACAGACTAATTCGAAGGGAAAAAAAATTTTGACTTTTTTTTGCCAATCACAGTGTCGAAAAAAAGCCCCAGTGTTGATTTTCGATTTAATCAGTGACGTCGCATCTTGAAATCACCTTGATCTAAATAGTGGCTTCACGTGGAGAAACAGTGCATGTTGAGCTCGGATTCCGATACCGATTCCACTGTCATGAATAACTCTGAAGTTTCTCAGAATGTTGAAACTAATCAGTGGGATTTTTCAGAAACTATTGAAGACAAAGTTGGTGAAGGAAATGCTTTCGGGGGAATTATGGAGCCATATTGTTTTGAGCTTCACGTGAGAAATTCAGAGGAAGAAGGTGGAAGTGAACATGGAGATGTTAAAAACATCAAAACGCTGGTCGCAATAAAAACAAAAACAAAAACAACAACAAAAACAACTTGAGATCGGTCGGTTTTGCTTTTCGTTCAATTGATGGTTTATAAAGGGAAGGATTTTGTATTTATTGATAAATCAGCTCGTATATTACTCAAATACAAATACCCATCATCGCCCGACACCAAGGACAAAATTGGCGATGAATGCTTTGTCCCACCATCGCAGGCTGACCACTTGTCTTGTATGCTACAGGATCATCCCGTTTCATGCTTTCCCAAGACGCCATTTGTGCCCGTGCCGTGTCCCACCGTCATGTCCGTGAGATGTTGATGTCCCGGCCAAATGGAGAGGGGAGTGGTGCTATGGTGGAGAAGGGGGTATATGGTGGTGGTGGTGTGTATTGTTGGGGTGATGGTTGATGGGGGATTGTACGAGGATGGTGGTTGATTGGGGGATGGTCAAGGGTTGGGGGACATGAAAGTTTTAGACTCCTCGGTCAAATCCACTCAGAGGAGTAGATGATTATACATAGATGGTGGTTCATTTTATTTGCAGGAATTTGTGTTGACAAGAGAATATTATTTTCAGTTGCTCTTGTGGTAACTGTCGGGCAATGGCAACAGGTGTTTGATTCACCGCTCAAATTGTCCGTGTACATGTATGTGGTGGTAGCTGGGTAGACATGGTGCTACAGTTTCAAGCGACGGCTGATTCTTCCACTCAATTGTGGGGATGGCATCCTCTCTCAATTGTGGCGGATAACCACAAGATCTCGCCATCTCTGTTGTTTCATAACAGTGCTCTGTTAAATGTTCCGAGCACAAAGGCAAACATTTTGTAGACCCGATCCACACTCGGGTATTTCGGACAAACCTCGTCCAATTTCTCACAAATTTAGGGTATTTCGGCTGTGGTGTAGCACGAAACTACAGTATTTCGGTTTGCATTACTATACAAGCACCAATGACACAGACTCGGCATATTTGTGGAAAATCGGAAAAAAATATTTGCCATTTGAGTTGAATCGTACGGCGATGTCACCAGGAAACAGTACAGATCTGGTGGTTGACTTCCAGATGTGACATCACGGCTAATCTAAAGAAGAAGAAGAAGAAGAAGATTTTGACCTTTAATAGAAATTTACCTACTTTATAATTTGGAAATCGGAAAAGGACATATCTATTTTGTAAGGCATCAAGGGATAGATTATTGTCGAGGTGGTCTTTGCATTTGGGTTCCCTTTAAATACATTCGTTAATTTTGCAGACATGCCGCTTCTATTCATCTGCTCATGTCTATAGCTGTTTGTCATAATGTTGCTGCATCAGAAAATGCACTCCTTGACAGTTTGTCATCTCAATGCTGCATTCTACATCTCCTTTCAGAAGAAAGAGAAATGTGATTCTCAAGGAAGCAAGATAAATGGACAGGCATCATGGTGGTGGAAATATAACAGAAAATAATAGTGGAAGAAAAACAACAACATTTTTTTTGCCCCATGGCATCAAATTAGATCACAAGAGAAAAGGGAAGTCTAAATGAAAACATTTAAGAAATTTTCCAAAATAAATAAACAAAAAGTTACACATCAGACTATCACAGTATCAGTCGAGTTGTGGCCAAACCAATATTATTCTTGCATTTTTTGCCACACCATGTCGGAGGCAGCACAGTGTTTAACAATGTGTTTTTTCCAATCATGGGTGTGATTATATGTCGCCCTTGCCCCCTCTCACGCTGCTCTTTTATGTTAAAAATACATTATGTGCACATGTTTAAGCTCATTATGTGACAGAAGTGGTTGCAAAAGCTGTTTGCCATAATGTTGTTGTTGTTTTGATATATATTCTATCTGTATTTTGTCGTCCAACAAATTTGCTGGTTTTATTTGCTAACCTCTTGCTCAGCAATGACAGATTTCTTTTTTTGTCACATCAAAATCAACTTTTTTTGCTCATGCAAGTTCTTGCTACTTCAGCTCTCCCAACAATGGATGGAGGTCCTCAATCTCAGACATGAGATCTGAGCTATCTAGCCAGACAGATCTCAAGCATTTGATAGAGTCTGGCAACCCTGTCCTGTCTCACACCATGCTCCACTGTGTACGGTGGAAACGAAGGCCTTGAAAATCATTGCTGTCTCTCATGATAAAGCTGAGTCGCATGGTCTATTACTTTCATATTGCATGAAGGTCAATAGTCTCTCTGTTGTTTTCCATCAACTTTTTAGTCTTGTACCCTCCCACACCTCAGGTTTCTGCAGGGCACAAGCTGTCTGCTAGGAAACCCTGGTGAAACTCCTAAAATCCAGGCTCACTGCTCGTTTCCATTCATTTGTATGCCATATTTCGCTCACCTGTGGAACCAACTTCCTCAATCTGTTCAATCTCATTCTTCCCTCCAATCCATCAATACAGCTGTTCAACACCATCTTAGGTCATCCTCCATCCATCACCATGATCTTTTCTACCCTCATTAACCCTCCCTAAACCCATCTCTTTCCTAGTTTGCAGGTTATGAGGTTCCTCTCCCAATCCTCCTCTTCAATTTTTTTTTGTTCCATTTCTGCTTCTTCCCCATTTTTCCCTTCCACTTATGTGAATGAGAGTTTACACCTGAAAACAGCTTGTTCACCCGTGTTCTCCTCCCCCCTCTTTTTGATCTCATGCTTCCCTGTGTCTATTCTTCCTCCACGTCTCCTTTACATTGACCCTCTACCCTGCTGTTGGTGTTCCGTCCCCTTCCCTCATTCCCACTGTTCATTTTGTTATTTTAAGTCCTGGTCGTTTTGTGTTCTAGCTCCTCCACAAGCATCGACTCAAACACTCAAAAATCAGTTAGTTTTTTTTAATAAAAATAATAAATTGTCTCAAGACTAGGTAATGTTCCTACTTCACATGATGTAATTATTTACTCTTCACAAGTTAGAGAGACACTGGGAATGTGCTAAGGCATATGATGTAGCTCTGATTTGCTGTACACAACATATTTCAGCTATAACAATGGATTGAAGACAGCATGAGTATCTCTGTATTAGGTACCGCCGAACATTACTTGTCAAGAATGCAAGTTTCATTCAAACTCATTTCAACTTCTCCACCTAACCACATACCTCGAGGTTTCCATCAAACGCAGCGTGGTGCAGTGCAGTACGCCCCAAACGGTCTGCTATGTTTATGTTTCCCAACAGCGGTGCAAGTGCCTCGGCACATTGCACCGTGCGGCTTGAAGCAGCCAGGTGCAAAGGTGTCAACCAGTGTTTGTCCCGAGCGTTCACGTCTGCGGCATGCTTCAGTAGGGTCATAACTGCGGCCTGTTGAATGCACAAATGAAACAAAACTCTTGTTTAAGATAAACACACCTATTCATTTTCCTCTTTTGATATAAAGTCAAATGCTCAAGTCATTTTGATACAAAGTCAAACGTTCCAGCACGTAGCCTCAAAAAATAAAAATAAACAAAACTTTCATTTTAAAATACTATTCAATTCAAACACCCTCCAAAAATCGTAAATGGTGGTGATTAGATTTACCCCCTTTTCCTTATATATTACATATATTCCCATTTCTTTGATCCTGACTTCTTTCTTCCCAAATCACTTTCTCTTTTCTTTCCATTGCTTCCCGACTACAATCACCCATACTTTCCCTGCCCGTCCTCCAAAATTCTCCCTCGTTTCAATTCCAACCCCCTCTCCACCAACATAATTATATTCCTTCTACCTCCTTCGATCCACAAACTCAACAAAAACTAGAGCAAAGTCGATGGCACGTCTTCACAAATCCCCACACTTCCCACCTAAAGCAGCAAGGTTGAAAGATGGCAAAAATTTCCACCAGGAATCACCCAATATTAAATTTTGAGTTAAATCCTCCCCCCCCCCCAATTAATCCCTGTGACACCAAGTCCCCACTCTCTGGAGCATAAACCATGGTTCAAATCCAAAATAAAAATAAAAATGAAAATAAAAATTGTTGCATATTTCATGTGTCCCCCAATGTTGATTGCATAGAAAAGGTTTCATTTTTTTTTAAATGTTTAAAAACATGATCATCATTGCATTTTTTTGGTGCTTGACCTTTTTACCCCACCCTAGGGGGTCAGGCCAAAAATGATAGGGTCTTGCATCTTCATGCCATGTGGTGATCATAACTATCAAGTTTGGTGAATTTCTGCACAACAGTTTATATTAGGAGCAGACAGTAATTGTTCTGGAATTCAAGGTCATGTGACAGATCATAGAGCAATGGAGAACTACAAAAATAGAGCAGAACTTGCATGGCAAAAAGGATTGAAGGCCTGCTTCTAAAAGTCCAAACAATAATAGAATCAGAATAGGAAGAGACCTACTACCTTTTCTAATCTCAAACAAAATGCACCTCTGTGCACACCTTTTTCAGACCCTCACCTTGCTCCTCTTTCCTACTGTCCCATCCTTTCTCCTCAATATACTCTTGCCCCCACCCTTCTATTGCTCTACATTCTCCCCCCCCCCCCACGCCAACCTCCTAAACCCCGTCCCTTACACTTTCGCTCTCGATGGCTTTATGAAGGTTTTGCATGTATTAACAAAACTCAGGTGAATGCCAAATTACTACGTATCAGATTTCATCCTGAGACGAAGTCTCAAATTGGGGGTCTTTTTTGCGCTCTTCACGTTTTTGTATTTTTTTCTTTTTATGAGCACTGAAATTTTTGAATGTACAGGTGATGTCGCCTAATGTTATTGTCCTGCATGTGATGCACATCGAAGCTCTACAATGAATCTTAAATTGCTGGAATGTGACCAAATAAAGATTTGCTTGTTTGCTTGCACAGTACGATAGAGGTGAAAACACCGCAATGAGAGATTTGATTTCTGAGGATCAAGGTGTGTTCTCATCATATTCTGACGTGCAAAGAGACCAAAGGAAAAAATATGGAAATGCACCCCGACAAAGTTCCTGCAAATGTTCAAAAAGATCCCATAGGATATTGTACGACCACAAGGATATGCAGATGGAAATGCCAGCCAAACGATCTGGAAAACTGGCACGCTCCATAATGGAGCCCTGTCCACAGCACACAATGACTGCATTTTAATCAGATCAGATTCCTCCTGCCATGCAGTTAATGAAAATATATGCAAATACTGTATATCACATTTGCAAATGGACAAATACACAAATGGACTAGAAGGGCACTCGGTAGAGCGCATACCTCCGCCACGTAATGCCTGATCCACGAGAACATATCGAGCGCAATACATTTTTGAAATAAGATGCTATACAGGACTATATAGTTTTTGGCCCTATCTCTCAATGGTGAAACGTCACTTTAAAAATGAAATAACTCTCGTATCCAGATCCGGATTCGGATCTTCACCAAAATTGAATCAATTCGGCGTGATCACACACCCAACGTGTCCACAAAGTTTCATCTGAATCCATCCACAACTTTTTGAGATATAGTGCTATATATCGTTTTTGGCCGTCTCTCAATGGTGAAGAATCACTTAAAAATTCTCATATCCGGATTTTCACCAAAATTGAATCAATTCGTCCTCGTCATACATGCAACCTGTCCACCAAGTTTCAGCCGAATCAGTCCATAACTTTTTGAGATATCCTGCACACAGACAGACAGACAGATAGGGGTGAAAACATAACCTCCGTCCACCTTAGGTGGCAGAGGTAATAATTATATAAGCTCCTCAGGGAGTAGATAGCGAGATCACACGGTCTGTAAAATTTTGACTATCATTTAAAATGTCATGCAAATGGATAAAAGGAAGGATGCAGCTGACTCCATCTTGGCGACATAAACAGCATCAACAAAAAGATGCCATTGTCAGAGCTATCGACAGTGCAAAAGAGGAGTTCTTAACAAGCAGAAGTACAATGAAAGCGCATCAATTGTTTTACTCTGGCAGTATTGCGTACCATGCAGAACACATTTCATTGCTGCCCTCATTCCTGAGGTGGCACAGGACCATTATTTTCAGAAGGTGGATGGAGGTTATGTTTTCACCCCTGTTTGTCTGCCTGTGAGCAAGATATCTCAAAAAGTTATGGATGGATTTGGAGAAAAACTTGGTGGACACGTTGGGTGCGTGAGAAGGATGAATTTATTCAATTTTGGTGAAGATGCGGATCCAGATCTGGCCCATCGGTGAGATACAACACGTAAACTGTTCAGCCTAGCGGAGGTATGCACTCTACCGAGTGCCATTGTAAAACTGTTTCTTGACTTTTCATTCTCTAAACTAGTGGAGTGCATGATGTAAATATGGCCTATACAGCCGGCACCTAATGAAAATGCCAGAGTTCATTTTGGTTCTCTTCAATGGAAAGAAATGCATGAAAGGACTGACTCAGGAGAGTATTTTATGGGTTTATCCCTCCTGAAATGTTTAATTGCAAAAATAAAGCTGCATTCCATCCAGCTTAGAAAAGAACATTATGAGGTAACTGTTAGAATGCTCATCAAACAAAATGACTGATGACATATTACCGAGATGGCATGCAAAGCTTAAGGGGGAAATCACTGAAAGACTCACCAAATAGCCTGCATATTTTTGGATAAAAAGGAGAGATTTCATTGGCTGAGTTTGTTGTTGCTGTCAATCATGGTTCAAGTTGGCTGCATTACATTGATTACCAACTGGAAAAAAAAACAAGATTGCTGAACTCTGCTTTTATTGGGAATCCAGGAGAGCATGGTGTTGCATGGCTTCCTTTATTCAGACATACAGGTGGCTGACAAGGCAGAACAAGGGCTGCTTAGAGATATTCTTACCTGTGTGATTCTAAGCCTGGTCATTGGACAGCCTCTGGGCTTTTCCTAACCCAAAGCGACAGGAGCTTTCAGGCTCTGATACACAGTTCCTTCCCTTCACTGCTGTTCTTCTTCATTTCTAGTTAATAATATTTTAAAATTGTGTACTGAAATGCTGGACCTTCAATTACATCAACATTGAATCAGTTGCTCCACAACTTGTTTCTAAGCAATGTAAGTATACGACATAGTGTGCAAGTTATTGACAGGTCAAACAAACAAACAAGAGATGTTGTGAAGAGCATGACACTTTTGAAATCTCTAAAACAAATCTGACCTCAAAAATAATTGGTGGTTGAATTCAGTGATCTGATATGCAAATCCTCTTCAAATTTCAAATCAATGGGATGAAAATTGACAATTTTAGAAATATGGCCCCTGCCCACTTTTTGACCTATGTTGACCTCAAAAGTACATATTTGTTGAATTCAGTGATCAAATAGAGTTCATGCAAATCTTCCACAAATTTCAGTCAATGGGATGAAAATTGGGGATTTTAGAAATGTTACAAAGTTGTTGACCTTTTGACCTCAAAAACAGGAGGATTCTTACTTATGCCGAACTCTACCAGGTGGTGAAGTTTCATGAAGATCAGTTTAAAATTATGACCTGTCGGCGGTTGACATACAAACAAGCAAGCAAGCAAACAGTCAAACAGACAGAATAACGCACAAGCCCAACCATTATACTTGAAAAATATTCGATTTTCGAAAGTAACTAGAAAGATATCATACAGAGCATGATACTTGTGAAATCCATAAAACAAATTTGACCTCAAAAATAATTGACTGGTTGAATTCAGTGACCCGATATGCAAATCCTCTTCAAATTTCAAGTTAATCGGATGAAAATTGAGAGATTTTTAGAGATCTCATAAAGTTGTTGACCTATGGCCTATGCTGCATTCAAAAACAATAAGCTTCTTCCTCATGACGAACTCTACCAGGTGGTGAAGTTTCGTGAAGCTCAGTTTGAAATTATAACCTGTAGGCGATTGACATACAAACAAACAAACAAGAAAGACATGGCGTGTGTAACACAAACAAAATCGATAAAACAAGTTTGACTTCAGAAAGAATTGGTGGTTGAAATCAATGAACAAATATGCAATTCCTCTTGAAATTTCAAGTCAACTGGATGAAAACTGACAATTTTAAAAATTCAGCCGAAGTTGACATTTTGGCCTATGTTGACCTCAAAAACACTTGTTCGTTGAATTCAATGACCTGATCCTGTTCAAATTTCTAGTCAATTGGATTAAAATTGAGGATTTTAGAAATTTGACGAAGTTGACCTTTGGCCTACATTGACGTTTTGACCTTTTTAACCTCAACAATGATAGTCTTCTTCCTTATGACGAACTATACCAAGTGGTGACCCTGAAGTTTTGGTGAAGTTTTGTGAAGATCGGTTTTAAAATATTCCCTGTAGGCGATTGACATACAAACAAACAAGAAAGATGTTGTGCATAGCACGATACTTGCGAAATCCAGAAAACAAATTTGACCTTTAAAAAAAATTGGTGGTTGAATTCAATGACCAAATATGCAAATCCGCTTAAACTTTAAAGTCAATCGGATGAAAATTGAGGATTTTAGAAATTTGACGAAGTTGTTGACCTTTGGCCTACATTGACCTTTGGCCTACATTGACCTTTTGACCTCAAAAGCAATTGGCTTCTTGCTTGACGAATTGCAATGACGAATTGCACGTTTCACCAAACATTGAAAGCCAAAACATCTGTATCAATACAAACAACATATGTCATTTACTTTTGCCTGTGGTGGGAAAGCTACAGAGTAAAGGAATGAAATGAACATTAATTTTCCCACTAGTACTGCAGCATAGCAAACCAATTGTTCGACTTTTCATAAAAGCACCAAAATTGGTACATATGTTGACTAATGTATTCTGAACAATTCTGAATATGGAGCCACTCGAGATTTTGCCTTGGTCAGCTTTGGCGGCCATTTTCCAAAATGGCCGCCATTCTACTTTAACAACATGGGCTATCTGTCATTGTTATTATCTTTGTAGGTTTCTCAGAGGTGATAAATACTCCATGTGATGTGCATTTACAAAGGAAAACAATACAAATGTCATTTGTGTTGATTTATTATATTTCCAACCATTGTATTTGGGAAAAATGGTCATTTTTATGGGAAAATCCATTTTCGCACACAGCATCAGTGACAGGTTCAGAAGTATTTTGTTGTGGTGGTGCCAATCCAAATGCCAATGAGGAGACACGTCACCATGAAGAAACACCGCGAGCACAGGAAGCATTTGCCAAAGATGTACAATCACTTGTGGTTGTCATTGAAGAGCTGGGGAATCCCTTCGAGGAGGATAGTTCAGATTTGCTGGTCCTAGACACCAAGGAGATTGCCGATGAAATAGCTGCCTCCCTCGGTCCACAGAAGGCACGTGCCCTCCCTGTCTTTCCACAGCCATGACCGATGTGACACGGTATCGGCATTCGTGGGGCATGGGAAGAAATCTGCCTGGGCCACATGGAACTTGTTTCCAGAACTGACAGATTCTCTTGTGACCCTGACCACCACACCAGTCAACATCCAGGATGACACAATGCACTGCATTGAAAGGTTTGTGGTGCTCCTCTATGACCGCACCAGTCCATATACGGACGTCAACGAGGCCAGAAAGAAACTCTTCGCCAAGAGGAACTCCGTCAAACGCATCCCACCTACCTACGATGCTTTGGAACAGCATGTGAAGAGATCAGTCTTCCAGGGTGGCTATGTCTGGGGCAGGTCTTGGTCCCTCAACCCGTGCTTCCATCACCAACAAACTGGGGCTGGCGGCAAACAGAGGATGGGTCCTACGAACCGCTCTGGACCACACTCCCTGAGGCTTCAAAAAGCTGCTTCGAGCTGGTGTCGTGCGGCTGCAAAAAAGGCTGTCGAAACCGCTGCAAATGCAAGAAGGCTAATCTGCAATGCACTGGACTGTGTGCTTGTGAAGGAGAATGCCAGTAGACAGACGCAGTAGACACAGACTGAGATATCGGCCCAGCATAGAATGTGCAAATGCAAAGTCGCATTGCTTGTAAAAGTGTTGACTTCTTGATCCAGTGCCAGTACACGAGCTCAGAAACTCATATTGTACTAGACTGATGTATGCGTTTACCATGTGTCCTGGTAGA
The DNA here is from genome assembly GCA_035128595.1 of Eptatretus atami. Classification (NCBI taxonomy): domain Eukaryota; kingdom Metazoa; phylum Chordata; class Myxini; order Myxiniformes; family Myxinidae; genus Eptatretus; species Eptatretus atami. The sequence continues at coordinate 145,618,760 of CM068952.1, forward strand.
ATGGTAGTAGACAGTAAACCATAGCCGCTTCAAAGTGAAGTGTGCAATAATTTGACTACATTTTCTGAGTTTGTCATCATCACGATTATCAGTTCCCTTTTCAAAATAGAGTAAAGTATGTAATCTATAATGCAATTTTGTTGATTCCAAACCCATTAATGTGATGAATATCATTTGACTCTTGTTCTCCAGGCAATAATGGGTACTTTTCAGCGAAAGTTTCAGGAGAGCAACAATTTACAAATCAAATAATGCCTTTTTTACCGAAAATACTGGCCATAATATTTGAATATGCCTTTTCATCGTCAATTTACTGAATTTTACACTTTCCTTATATCTACCACCAATACAATAAGAAAACTAGAGGGGGAGCACTCGGGAGAGTGCAAAACCTCCGCCGCCAATACTGCTGGGTCACTTAAATGAACCTGATATCCTATTCATTGTAGGTCAAAACGGATCAGACTCTACTGAACCACGATTGAATAAACTAAACTAGATCGACGCGCATATAGAAATGCCCAAAAAAATAAATCGAAATTTTTTTGAAAAAAAAGGTGCAAAATTTGTTTTTTTCCTCTAACAAATTATTTTTGGGGGTTGGAAATCACTTAAAACATGTAGAAATGCAAAAAAAAAAATTTTTCAAATATTTTCAAATAAATCGAAATTTTTTGAAAAAAAGTTGCAAATTTTTTTTTTCTCTAACAAATTTTTTTTTTATCAATATTCAAATAAAATCGAAATTTTTTGAAAAAAAGTTGCAAATTTTTTTTTTCTCTAACAAATTTTTTTTTTTTGGTTGGAAATCACTTAAAAAAGGTAGAAATGCAAAAACAAATTCAAATATTTTTTCAAAATGGCCGCCATAGCGGCCATATTGGACTTTGGACCAAGTCCAAAATCTAATGGCATGATCCTTGGACCATACCTAATCCCCCCACCAAGTTTCGTCGAAATCCGTCCAGGAGTTTTTCTGTAATACTGTTCAACAAACAAACAAACAAACAGACAGGGGTGAAAACAGTAACCTCCGTCCATCTTCGATGGCGGAGGTTAATAAGAGCATATAGCCAATTTCGCTAAAGTAGAATGGCGGCCATTTTGGAAAATGGTCGCCGAAGCTGACCAAGGCACAATCTCGGGTGGCTCCATATCTAGAATTGTTCGGAATACATTATTCTACATGTGTACCATTTTTGGTGCTTTTATGCAAATTTGAACAATTGATCTGAAATATCAGACTACGCTGCTGGACTACACATAATCAATTAATGTATTAACTTTTGATCAAACGCAGATCCACGTTTAGATAATGCACCTCACTGCGGGATGCACACGCGCGATGTAGGGGGGTCAACCACTGGCTGTCCTTGGCATTCACTCGAGCACCTGAAGCACAAGTATGGGTATTTACAAAAGATGGCAAGTATGCTTTTACATTGCAACGCCTGATTTTAAATTGCAGTTTTAAACAAAGGCAAACAAAGACCTTGCGTACAAAAAAAATTGCTCACAAGCAATATAATTACAGGCCAAGTTCACGAAACCTTCCCTGCTATTTGTCTCATCATCTCTGAGGATCTTAAAGCAACACCAGGGAGCATTTTACCTGAGAGTATGAGCAGTTCAATGATGTCAGGGTCACCCAGGAAGGCTGCGGCATGAAGTGGAGTTCTTTTGTCCATATCCTGACAGTGGCACACATGGTCACATGTAATCGTACACAGGACAGATGGCAAGTACGTCCTATCAAGTATGGTAAAAACTATATTAGTTGATAAATACATTTTTGAACATCGTTCAAAACTAAATTGAGGAACTTGTACATGACATGAAGGACAATGGTGTTGTGGCAAAACGAATTACCAATGAATATGACGGGATGGTCAAGATACAGTTAGTGTCACAACACAAGTTGGCCTAACTGCCCTAACATTTTATCAATCGATGATTCGGTTGGGATGGACTGATTCTTCATCTTTGGTCTTTTCTTATGGCTAGACGAGTGAATGGAGATCTACATTTTAAATATGAACTTGGATGTTTGTTTATATGGTTCAAAAACTTTTAAAAACTACCGAACCAAATGCAAGCAAAGTTTGCATGTTTCCTAAGTGTACCTCAAGTATGGTTTTTGTCAGGGTAGCATATCTGGGCGAGCTTCAGGGGGGTGGGGTGGCGGAAGACCCGATTTTTCTTCATGTAAATGTGCATCAGAACGCACCACTGGTGTTAGCCAGTATTACAAGTCATCTTCTCATGCAAAGAAAGTTGAAATTACTTGATAATATTCATTACGGTGATGTTGAAATCTGAGTCAGAAAAATTCGAAATTTTGAAAAAGTTTCATGTCACTCATTTTGAGCTGAGGTTCAAACAACGGCGTGCAACACTGAGCTTCGCAGCGAAGCCGGAGTGATTTTTGCTCGCGCCATGTAGAAGCAGCAAGGATGGTTGATGAAGGTGGTGATTGCCGACTTCCAAGCAGATGGAATATTAACTTTGGCAAAGGATAGGGTGAATGGAGCAGAATGTTTGTGAATTACAACATGTTGTCAATTGATTAAACCAGTCAGCGAAGCTACCGGTAAAAATGCCGAGTCAAAGATAAAAGTGATTTCGTTCTTTTTCCTGAGTTTAACATGGCCCAACAAAAGTCAGCTGCTTTGTGACAGGAAACATCTTGATGTGGATTTTTTAATGCTGTATATATCTATTTTTAAGCTTACCTGGAATTTAAATTCCAGATAAGGTATTGTCATCATGCACAGTCAGTCCGTCTGTCCGTCCATCTGTCCATCTCCTATTTCGACTTCTTCGGCCAAACTGCTGGGCCGATCCGGCTGAAACTTTGCAGCAACGTTCCTCTCCTGACTCGTAACAGGAATTGCAAAGGTCGTTCC
>CM068952.1:145632104-145644152 GCA_035128595.1 Eptatretus atami
TGCAGTGTGGTTAGCGCTGTGGTGGGGATGGCGTGGTTGTTGAGATGGTGGTTGTGGTTGGTGCTGTGGTTGGGATGGAGTGGTTGTTGAAAGGCGGTTGTGGGTGTTGAAGTAGGGGTTGTTCCAAAATAAAGATAGCAAAAGAATAACAAATATGGCTGACTCAAAGATCACAGCCCGGTTACACCGAATTATAATTGCCCGTTAAACATCAGGTGGGGAAATCTATATCTGAACACACACTTATCGACATAACTGATCTCTGGGAAGCCCGAATGGTGTTCTGTGAATTCCACAACCGTAACAATATATATATATATATATATATATATATATAATATAATTATATATATATAATATTATACTATATATTCACTGAGAACACAGGAGTTCCATAAGTCTTACTGTCATGCCATTTATGTCTCAATGTAATCCATACATTACTAAAACTCTCATCTTGTATGTATGTATGTATGTATGTATGTATGTTCCCGAATACAGCCAAAACAGTACACGATAGCGGCAAAACATTTTAGGGCTACCTTACTCACCATTCTCCCACGATGTGCAGTATCAAGTCTGGTTCAAATCGGGTAACGAAAAAATTATTTAAAAAAAAAATTCCTGATTCAGTCAAGTACTCTTCAGGAGTATTTGATCAATGCAAACAACCTCAGCGGTATAGTTCACTGGAGCTATCCTATTCCCCCCCCCCTTGAAATGATTTTTTCATCAACCGCTGTCACAAACGGGAACCCAACGGTTCACGGGTCGTCTAATTGCCTATAAATGTATTTACACGTTTAATACTGATGTGCTTCCTGAGCTGTTTAAAAAAACATAACAAACAAACCAAAAACAGGAAAAATTAAAACCAAATAGGAAAGCAATCATAACACACAAGAAGACATCAGCTATATATGAACAAATCAATTGCAAATGAAGGTAGAGAGAGCAGAGGATTAAATTCTCCCATGGATACAATCATGTTGCTATAACAGCATCACACCTGAGAATTAACATCTTCCTTTTTTGTAGATGAGTGCCCGGACTTCATCTGGATCTCCATGGAATATTGCCTGATAAGTGGAGGCTGCAAGCACACGACGGCATCATAAACAATGACATTTCAAAGATCTGCACTCAAATAAGCACCAAGCATGTGAAATCTACATCGAATGCTTGCCAAGCACAAACAAAATAATCTTATCCTCTTCACCACACTCTGGAATGTCTCCCCCAATGTACATATAAAAAACGGTTGGGGTCTGCACTTGCGTTGAGTACAACACAACATAATGCTTATTGAATGAAATGTGATACTTTCAAAGACATCACACAATAATTCTGTCTGTGAGGTATAAAAGCCTCATTGGACCCCAACTTATGCTGAACGTGTTGTATCGCCAAAGGAGATTATAAGAGGAATCATGAAGGAAGTGTAAAATTTTATTTGAAAACATCACTTCACTTTGATAGAGCCATTTCAGACAAACGGCATGGAATGAGTTAAAGATTTAATGGGTGGAAAAATTGAACTTGATCTGTGTTGCAAACTTCAAATCACATTGGTCGTTTAAAAATAATAATAGTGATAATAACAATTTAATGCGTGTCAGTGTAGGTGGTATGTAGTACATACATATATGCAATTACATGCATGCTTTTATTTGTTCATTACCCCTTACTGCAGTTGAACTCTGTGCTGCAAGATGTTAATCTGATTGGACATATTGAAGAAGCATAGGCTAACCTTATCCAAGTCCTCATAAGGACGGCAGTCTGCAGTTGCTGTCGTCCGATGTGGTTTTGAGTCACAACATGAGGAAGTAAACGTGGCCACATAGCAGATGTTAGGCATCGGTTAATGGGATAATGGGTCTCTGCTTGCACCTGTCTTCTCTCTCTCTCTCCTCCTCCTCTCTCCTCTCTCTCTCTCTCTCTCTTCTCTCTCTCGGGGCATTTGAGCTCTCCAATGCAAATAAAACTCATCGGAGAGAGTTGCATCCATTAGCTGATGAGCCGCTTCATCTGATAAAACATCACGACTCGATGACTTGGCAAATGTTCAAGCATGTAGGAGCATTTAATCACAGGTAGCGTTTAAGCCAGATTTCTCAGTAGATGACGGTGGAGAGAGAGGGGGGGGGGGGGGGGGGGGGAAGAAAGAAAGAAAAAAAGTGGCACACCATGTCTTGCCCTTCAGGCGTTTGCGCACCCCAAAGCCATAAAGAGACTACCATTGTGACACAATTACAAAAGAAAAAGAGCAAGACATTGCAAACTCTCGCCAGGACTTCTTTTGAGTGGGTATTTTTTAAAGGTTTTAGGGTAAATTCAATATGGCTACCAAACCATGTGACCAATGACATCATGTGTTGAACCTTTTGTTCCCGTGGACAGGCAAGTCATACATATAATGTTTTGCTCGATCTGTTCAGCCACTTCAGAGAAGAAGATTTTGAAGGTTTTTTTTTAAAACTATGGCTGCCAATGACGTGACCGATGACGTCATGATTTTTATTTCTGTGAAGCATTTTATCTCGAAATGGCCTCCAATTTTATTTTATACTGGATTGGATGTGGCATTCTACATATGCAATTGATGACATCAATAATGAGGACACCTATGATGCATATTATTTAAAATAAATAAATAAATAATCGCTCTCATTTCCCAAGAGAGTACTGTGCTATGTGCCAAGTTTCAATTTTACCTTTATGCCGGTTTCAGAGGTACAGAGAGCCAAAGTTTTTCCATTTTTCCAATATATGGCTGCCCAACCACGTGACTTAATGACATAATTATCAAAAATTCTACATGAGGAGTCGCACCATTGGTGAAAATTTCGTCTCAATCCGACAAGCGGTTGCGGAGAAAAACACAAAAGTTCTGTGTGGACAAACAAAAACAGGACCAAATGCAATACCCTCTCCGAATCCTTTTGTGAGGGTAATTACCATGGACGGACAGACGGACATGCGGATGGACGGATAGACAACCCAAAAACAATGCTTCATCAGTGAGGATAAGAGGATAAGTCGATAAAGTGTTTCAGAAAAATGGATGGGGTGGGGGAATGGGGTTCATTAAAATGGCGCAAAATCTCCCAAACTTTACAAGTCCAAATCTCACTTTGTACAGTAGATCTTCTTCTTCTTCTTGCGTATGGCAGCTTGGCTGCCGGGTAGCTATCATTTTGTTGGGCACGACTATGCCGCTGATAACTATGCGCTGATGCTGTGCCCCTATAGCAGTACACTGGTACTCATTTTCGCTGACTTCAGAAAGTGATGACAGCAGAGTCAAACCCACCTGGTGTTAATTCAGTGGCAACGGGGCTCAATCCGGACTCTAACATTGCAAGCCAGCCATCCTAACACTAAGCACACAAGGCTTCCACAGTACAGTAGATGTAAACCATAAAATTCTGCCTAAACGACAGCAACTTGTAAAGACAGCTGTTTCAATGCTTGGTGTGAATGATCGAGATTAAAACCGAAGTGCAAATTAAATTTTGATTTCCATCGGGTGTGAGCCTCTGTTGAGGTGGTGCCTTAAAGTGTGGCAACATACAATTAAAAGCACAACTGATAAACTCTTGTAGCAGTGATATAACATAAGAATAACGATTAAACAGTATCATTTTCAGGAATCTGACAAAACAGCCACGTACGTTTTGACCAAACATTATCGTGTTCACTTAATTAAAAGAAGTCATTCTCAGCTGACAGATTTTTTTTATTTTTAAATAGGCTCAAAATCAACAAGCAGAGTAAAATCTGTAATGTTGTACGTTTCACAGAGTATGATGGCTGTCGATAAAGTGTTCAGAATTTAAAGAAATTCTGGAGTGGTCGAATGGAAGCAATTTGTTGAATCGACAATGAAATGACCCCGAAAGTTCACATTTCATACAGCTAATCAGAGGGCTGACAAGAATGACCTGAGGTACACACTTGTATCCAAGCTGTCCAGCTCGTTTCACATCCTCACCCTTAACCTGCTCTAAACTGTCATCCGAGTGTTTTCACAGGCAGGGCGATTATTCAATGCGCGTGCCATCCCACGGATGGACGTTAAACAGGCGTCCCGTCTGCCAGCGTTCCATTGGTGGACGTTAAAGATCCCACTGTGTACTTCACGAGGAGTAAGGTGAGCTATCACCCGACACCCTGAAGGAAGTACTAATTTCTGCCCTAACCTTCGTCAAACAGCAGGCCTGACCAGCCAGTTCGTGAAAGACTTCGGCCAAGCTTCTCCCAGCCAACTTCACAAGAAGGTGGGGATAATTGGGGCTTAGAATAATAAAATAAGATGCAGCTAATCGGAGGTTTGTTTATCCCCCCCCCCCCAAGATTATTTTTAATTGCAAGATCTATAAACATAGTTGGAGGAGCTCTGCATGTCAGGCGATAATAATGACGAACGCCTGCCATATGAAAAACTCTTCTTTGGAGATTCTCATTGAAATCGGAGCAATTGCCCTTGGAGGGATGGTGGAGGCATGAGACAAGATGGCTACATGACAGAATAAGAGGTTAGCGTCAAGCTAAGCCTTTCAGAGGAAGACAACATGCAACTTTTCTCGTAGAATCCATGTTGTAATGCAACCTTGGTAAGGGAAGGGGAGCGGAGGGAGGGTGGCAGTTTTGCAAAGGCCAGGTCATCTGTAAAAAGATACCAGAGATTTTCGAACGATGAAGTGTCACGCGAGCTAAACAGGATTGGTCGCCAGAATGTGACCTTGAGGTATTCCTGTAACTATAGGGTGGAGCCCTAAGAATGCCAATCAAAATAACCCGCAGCTTGCAAGTGCGTAAGAACTTTAAACATGGGTTTTGTATTAATATCACAATATTACAAAAAGCTCGACAAGGCACAAGACCTATGACAACTGCTGCAAACACAGACCAAGTGTAAACCAATCAGGGTTAAAGCACAGCTATCAGTCCACGATTATGGTTTAACTGGGTTTTAAAGTAGTATCGACTCTCTCAACTCTCCAAAGGCAGAACAAAAACAAATCTCATTGATCTCTCAATCTAATCTCAGTCTCACAAACTCCAAGGATTCTGGGAAGTTATGATAAAAGGGTCATTATATCATTTTCCTAATGACCTTGTAAAATCATATTGTGGCAGCAATGACCTTGTTACATCTCGTACGGATGAGGAACACACAGTTGCAACGGCACAACTGGTTACAAGGATACGAGCATGTACTTAAATTGTCCTATCTCCTTCATGAAGTCCTCACAGATCTACACAATTGATGGCATTAAAGGCACCCTGTGAATTGCAAGCACGCAAAGTTAAACCTTACATCCTTTACCCGACAACCACTCCCATCACGTGATTATTGTGAGGCCATTGGCAACTCAAGGGTGGGCCGTTACGATGTTTGTTTCTTCCCCTCCACTGCCAAACGCTGGAACTCTTTATCTTCTCATGTCTTCCTTCCTTCAATCCTTCAATGTGGCTCGCCTCACGTTAAAATAAATAATATAAATAGCTGGAAACGGAACGGCACATCGTCCATCCTACTTCCATTGAGATAGCCAGACAGGTGTTGATGCAATCCTGCAATTAAATATTTGAGAGTTACAATTTTTTTTATTCCCTCTTGTGGGTGCGGTGCAGTGTGCTCACCAAACAAAGTAGATCAAACATCGCACACGCCTGCCCTAGGCTTTGAGTTCGGAGCAGAGAGGCAGACTTGGTGCTCCTTTTTTCTAGTCTTTCAGTGGCAGTATGGCCATCACAGTCATTTATCCAGGATACGTTTGGGTCGTATGCTGCGTGAAAGCTTCGGTAAACTCGCTGTATTATGCTGCATGCATCAAGTCACAATGCTATGCAATCACCCCTGAAAAGCCTTCTCTACACAAGACACCATAAAAAAGAGGTTTTCACGTACTGGCACGTCATTGTGCATTTATAATTGTCCAGCCGCCACGACATTTAAAACTATCAATATGACTTGGGACAATCACAATGGAGTGGTGCGCTTGCTTGGCGAGGACTTCAAACCGGTAGTGGGCGTACCAGGGTTTCCTTTCCTGGATTGCAACACACGAGGGCTATTAATATGGGTATCTCTTAACAGTCAATATTGACTTGGATTCTATTTTAATTCTTAGAGTTCATACTTGAAAATATTATCATCTGGGTTTGATGGCAATACAACACTAAATTAATTTCATCACTCCTCCAAGATGCCATCCTTTAGTGTCAGTACTTGTAAAATGTGCAATAGGACCAACAACATTTTTCAAGGTAACGTCTGAGTCCCTGTGACACCAGGCTACAAGGAAAACAAATATTGAGACAAACAGCAAAGGAAATTTGGAGCCTGGTCTCATTGCAAATGAAATGCAAACATACAAGCACTTTGCATATCCTGCATCCACAAAACCTATTTGGGAAAAGACAGACAGAAGAGAGACAAAATTGCACTCCTGGTTTAGTTGGTCTGTGAGAACATTAACCGCTCACGCATGAAAGAACTTCCAATTAAAAAGTTACATTTTTATTTCCTCTTTTGGTGACAGGAGTGGGATCAGAAGATAAATAATTTGGGAGGAGATAGGAGTATGGATAGGAAGTGGAATGAGCAGGCATAGAGCATTGGGAGAGGAAAAGAGGTTTAAAATAATTTCTGCTAAATGTGCAGACATAATAAATACACATGACATCTATATATAGGGCTACAGTACATGCAAAAAATATATATATATATATATAAAATAAATACAGCAAGAACCTAGAGGAGCAAAAAAGAAAGTAATGAGAAGATGGAATAAGAAGTGGAGGATATGGAATATTTAATGGTGAGCAAGGATGATAAATGTGAATCATTTGGCAGAAAACAATATGTGGACAGCCACCAAGAGGTGGACCATATGTCATTAATAAGCTACTCACTCCCCAGAACCCTTCTCCACAATTCACGCTGCAAACCCTCAAATCTAATTTGCTCCCGTAATACCATTCTTCATCCTCATGTCCCTTTGTTTAATTCTGGATTCACTGAAAACATAACAATTGTTGAATTTCATGTAGATTTTCCACGATATTCGCTTTTTGAGCACCCTGGAGGTGACGCAGCGCTCTGCAATTACTGAAGTGCAAGAGCAATGGACTTGCCATTGTGCTAACATGCTTCTCTAAACAACCGTATTTATCGGCATTGTCAAACACAAGCAAGCCAGAGTACCATCCAACTGTAATGGTTCTTACGTATTCCTACTTTACAACACAAGAGCAATGAGACAGCTGTAATAATCATGAGATAAATATATTCTCCTGCAGATTCAAATGACAATGCTTCCAACTGTATATTTTTATTACTCTTTATTATACTGCTCCTTTGTAGGTTAATTTTATAACATGGGGGGACTGCACGGCCAAGACTACAAGATGTAAGCGAGCCGACATGAAGAGCTAATAGCAGGTCTGTGTCGACAGAAATAGACAAGCAATGGACTAATTTTATATACTGAAAGGTTGATAGAGTACGTTACGTGCCGACTTGGGTTCGTATGCTCATGGTCACAGCAAAAAGGGCACTTTTACAAGAATACATGTCGCTTTTTGCAACAGTGTGTGCGTGTGCATTAAAACAAAAAAGCATATAGTGCAATTCATAAGTATTCATAAATATATGGTTGGCGTGTTGACGCAGGAAGCACGGCAAGCATGTGCTGGTGCCGGCAGAGGGTTCATCATCACAATTTTTAAGCATCAGCCTGGCATGTCGTCGATTGTTAATTCCATTAATTGGGTTTCAAGAACGGAGAAGGCCAACATGACTCGAAGTATCCACCTTTGGTTTCGTGAAGGAATCGTGAATCAATGGGCCAAGTTATGAAGTTGTGTTGCTCTGAGGGTTTTGTTCTGAGGGCTCTTTTCAGGAATTGTCCACCGAAGCCAGAACGCCTCCAACTTAAGTTTGTTTGTCACATAATGTTCTAAATGGATGGTTTTGTAGGATATTTGCGAGGTTCTTCTTTAATCACTTGAATAAACTCCTGTTGGCTCAGTTATCACCTGGCTACATATTTCGGTACTTTCAGGCCTTCCAGGATGCTTTTCACGTTCATATTCTTGAGGTTGATTTCTGTGTTATTTAGAGCCAAAATCACTGGTATGAAATATGCAGTGGGGGACGGGACAATGTCCCCGCCCCCTTTTTTGGTTCAAAAATTTTTTTTTTAAATTGTGACATGTAACTCCAAAGGAAGATGAGAGCAGTTCCTTGGCAAGTTGATTGAAATACATTTATGAAAAAGTTCCAATGAGTGATTATTCCTTAGCGAGTGCAATATTAATAGACTTATGCTTTTTTGGAACATTGGTTGACCCTGTAATGCGTAAGCGGCTGACAGAATTTAAACTATATTTGGCCAGAGACCCGCTCAACATCATGTACCGACTTTCATAAGCCACGTGGACCAGCAACTTGAGAACACTTTGAAGGCTTGTCTAGTTCATAACATCATCATGCATACTAAAAATGCGAATGTGGTGTCTGTCTTTGCTCGTGTAGTTAGCCAATCTCAACCAAAACTTGCAAGGTGACCAAGGGTACACATAACTCATAAAAAAAGGTTGTAGGCTACTACTTCGTTCCCCCCCCCCTTCCCCTCCCGCGGTAGTTTGTGAAGTGTGGAAGGGGGGGGGGGGCGAGGGGGAAGAGTAGGTTGACCAAAGTCCTCGAGCCACTCCCGGTGGAAGTGTATTATGACAAGGCCTTCAATACGCGATCATTTCGCCTTAACTTTACATTTCAGACAAATTCGGCTCGAATGATCTCTTTAGGCAAACTGGCAAAGAAACAGAAATTCCGATGTGTTGATTTGCGCCTTTTCTGTCTTGTTTAAACGTTCACAAGCCTGGAGCGTCGTTTGCGAAGTACAACTGCTGTTCCTCACCTTGCTCACTTAATTGTTTTTAATGTCTGACTCTTGTTTTCCTATTACTTTATTTTTAGAACTGTACGGTACACAATAAAGTTGAACCCGCACCACACCCATGCCCCCCGAAAAGAGGTTCCCTAAAAAGTAGCCAAGTGGCCATAAAGGGCTCATTAATCCCACATTAATGTGGGGCCCGCCCAAGGGCCCCAGCCCACATGCCATATGGCTTCGGTGCTCAACATTGTCCCTCCCACTTTCAATAGCAAATACCCATGTGTAATATATTATTGTTTTTAGAAATTCAGCCCATCGGCCGTGACGAAACGAACCGCGCTACCAATAGCGGTCGCTTTCGCCCACCGAACGGACAACCAGTCGTGAACTTTCTGGAACAACGCCAGAAAGCAGTCACGGTGGGTTATTAATCCCACCACAACCTTGTTCCGCACTCTAAAACTCGCGCTACAGGGTCCGATCGCAAATCTTCGATTTACGCTAATTATTCGCAGCAGGTAGGTTACCGAGAGATTGGGTACCTCAACGGGACCGCTTCGGAAACGAGCCGCTTAAGCAGCTCGCTTCCTTTTGGGATAATCCGAGCCGGGGTATTATCGGCGCAGCCCGTTGGACCCGACACTTTACGGCTATTTAAAAAACCAACTATATTCCGATGGCCAAGATGGGGCAGTTCAATGAGGGATGGACGCAACGAACAGGTTTACATTCACACAAGGACATTTATTATAATAAAGCAGTAATGCACATTAAACAAGGGCAAGGACACGTAAGCAATTATAGTCAAAGCAACATCGTTAAAAGGCACTGACAAAAGAACGGTCGGAGATTGGGCAGACGTCTAACTTGATTATGGTTGAGCAGAGGTTCCGAGATCGGGTTTTGTGTGTTTACGCCTCTAACCTGTCCTGCCCCACCTTGAGCTGAAGAGACGCATGTTCCTCACTTATTATAGTAAAGGCCATCGCGCTGCCCCACGAACACTACAACGCCGCACTACACGTGATCATAGACAACACATGCCTCAGGAATGTGGCAGAGGCGTCTTTAATATGAGTTCAGCTGCGGAGGACAGGTGGAGCTGAAGATCCCAGAACCTATCTCGGATACCTCTCGGCACCTTGTGTGGGTCCTTCTAGGTTGCTCGACGCCGGTTGCTCCAGCGTAGATTGCGAGCTGGTATCTCAATCGCGTGAGTCTGCGGAGTCTTCTGCCCTGAGCGGTTCTTCTCGCGATATTCTTCTTGTTCTTTGCGCGTTCTTCAACATTTACGTGCTGAGTGAGACGTAGGTCGCGGGCAATTTCGCTTCCTTGTTCTGATGAGTCGCTTTCACCGAGGACCGACCTCTCCGCGCTCTTCATACTATTGTGCTGGTGAGACGAGGCGTCTAAGATACATTCCCGTTGGATTGCGTTCTGTCGTTGCGGTCGCAGGATTATGCCTATCCGTCTCACGCAAGAGTGTCGATGTATCCGGACCTAAGGGCCGGGAAATAATGTGGTATGGCATCGGGAAAATAGTAGGCGTCTCATGCAAAGGCCAAGTAAGTAAAGAAGAAGCCCCCATTCGCAGCGTCGAGCCAGAGCTACACCTGATCAACTTCTTTCCGAGAAGGACGAGGTAGGACAGCTTGGAAGACAAAAATACCTTCCAGCCAAGCAGAAGCCGAAGCTCACAGAACCATGCAAAGCCAAAAGCCTCCTCTCCGAGCCAGGCCCTGCAGCCGAAGCTCACTGAGCCAGCCGAGCAACAAGCTTCTGAAGGCCTCAACCCTAACGCAATAACCAAGCAGGACCGCGACAGTCTGCTGAACGCTACTCCTGGCTACCCTGCGCGCAACTTCTCCAACTAATCTGGCCCTCTCAAGCTCTGCCCCTCAGCAACACACAAAAACCAATACAGGGATCATCTATCCTTCTCCCGCCCCCCGGTCTGGGCCGACGCGGGTTGCGGGGCTGTGACTTGCAATGTCTCCCTCGTCGATCCATGACCCGCTCGCCCGGTCAACTACGTGGGTGGGAAAGGGGAGTTTGTATGACATCCATGCGTCACGGGTTATCGCCGCAGTGCGTTCGCTTTACCTACTTCGGAGAAGAGGGGAAGGGATGGTCTCTCAATATCGCTCTCGTCTCCCTAGGACTATCTCAAATCGATCCGGCAGCGCAATAAAATCTTAAAAAATTCGATTTCATGAACAGTTAAAAACAATGACGGAGAGTGAAGACTAATTCTTAGTGGGAGCGACAGCTATACTTGATCAGCACATCAGCTGAGCTTAAGATTTGAGAACCTGTATTTTGTGTGCAATCGAATTCGCAACCTTCCGTCCAACGTATATGTGATATTCAGTTAGTTCTCAAACTTTTATTTGACTACCTGCGCCCTTGACCTAGGCCCTGCTTGGTTGTGGGGATCGGGGCAATGACTCCCACCTTGCTTATCCTCACCGTCTGCGTTCTGGCCGTTGTCAGCCAGTACGACTGGATTGGGGTCCGACACTGGCGGCAGTGGGCAAGGTAGGAGAGTTCCGATTAATGTATGTAGGATAGGAGAAGCAATTATAGTACAAAGCCAATATTTGTCCTGGAATTAATTATTGGTACCTTATTTTACTTTTACTTCATTATTTTGTGCACCTTATCCTACAATGTTATCCAGCTGAAACATTGGATCCAGGGGTGAGGCATGATCTGGGAAGAGTCTGTTAGTCACGACCCAAATAGGCCGGTTAGGTGTGTGAAAGGTGGGCCGTGGGTGACTGCGACTTGGCGAGATTACGAACATGGGCCTGGCTCCACTCTCCAGATGTAAGTGAGATGTACAGGCAGAACTGCCGACCCCGTCTTGCGTTTAATGTCAAGGTCGGGTGTTCGATTACTTGGTCAGTCAGCCACCTTCACGGCGTCTAAACCGCTCTTTCAGCAGTGTATGATTGTGGGAATGGCCATCTAGTCAAGCAGTTCTGCCTCTGCGCACAATTCGGCGGCGGTGTATTTCGCCCCAGCCTCCAGGAATCCAGAATTTTGCCGTATTCACTGCTGCGGTAGAATCTTGCCTTTCCCGCCTCATCAGTCATTCACAGAGTTTTGAATAATTTTGTCCTGTATTCGC
>CM068952.1:145676956-145694047 GCA_035128595.1 Eptatretus atami
TGTTGGAGGCGGGATGGATTTGAATCTCACTCCCGGACACCAGTGTTGTAAATTCTCGCCCGCCGGCGTGCGGACAGCCGCTTTTAGCCGAATCGCGGCCGTACGCCCACCGGACGAGGCAATCAGTCGCGACTTTCGGACAACGCCGAAAACAGTCAAGGGTGCTCCGCACACCACAACCTTGTCCGCACTCTACCGCACGCTACAGGGTCCGATCGCAAATAATCGATTTACCTAATTATTCGCGCGGGTTAGTTACCGAGAGATTGTACTCAGCGAGGCCTGTTGGACACGAGCCGCTTAAAGCGTCGCTCTGTTTTGGATAACCGAGCGGGTATTATCGCGAGGCCTCGCTGGACCCGATTCTATTATCGGCTATTAAAAAGCCCGCTATTATTCCGAATGCAATTCGGCAGTTCAATGGAGGAAAATGACACGACGAACAGGTCAACATTCAAACAAGCACATTTATTCACACACGTATGCAGTCAGGTATTCATGCAGGCATGTATACAAGCATGCACATATGAAATTATACAGCCAAACAAACAATGTAAGGAAAGAGTATATACCGTCTATCTATTATGTACGTTACTTATACAATTCGACTTGACGGACTTGGCGACAACGTTCATACAAAGAAAAGCAAGGAAAAACCCCTCAAAGAAAGGGGGTAGACTGGACCTCTCGGGGTCTTTATAAACCTGGAGCTTTGGGACCGAAGGAGCTCCAAGAGGCTGCGCAGGTTACCTTCCTCGCTGGGACCCGCGACGTTCTTTCCCCACCGCAGCTAGCGTAACCGCGGCTCGGCTGCGGCCTGGTGATTCGGGGCCCAGCCGGCAATGCCCGAGAGGAACGAACGGGTCTCTTGCTCTTTCTGAGTTGATGCTCTCTTTAAGAACCCGTCCGTCCCTCAGCGATGCTCGGCTGTTCCGAAGCCGATCACCTCAGACCGTTCGGTGCTGTTGGCGAGCTCTCTCCGGCTCGCACACGAACACGCAGCTCCGTGCGGCACAGCAGGCTTGGCCGTGCCCCGCTCGCGTCTCCTCTGCTCTCCTCAGCTTCTCCACCGACTGCAGGCTTCAGGCTCAGGCGCCCGAACCGCACAGACACTTCACCGACTGACTGGGTTGGCGTTCCGCTCGCCTTATATAGGGCCCGAGAGACGAGGTTTGGCCTTCGCACTCTCACATCTGATCTCTGACCCCCCCCCCCCCCCCGTGCTCCGCCTCTCGCTCTCTTGATCCGAATTCCGAGGCGAAGCTTGCACAGAGCGGACGTGCGCGAAGACAGCGACTCTGCGTGGCGAGCGGACGTGCGCGAAATCACTCTTGCGTGGTGAGCAAACCCCGCGTCTGCCTGCAGCGATGCGTTCGATGCGGACTCGCCCGGCTGGCACCAAGATGGCGTCGTTTCGGAAATGAAGGTGAGGCGACGTTGTTCGTGTCGATTTATCGGGGTGATGTGGTTTAGGAGATGGTGAGATGTCGTTGTTGTGAAGGCGGTTGTGGAGGGGTGATTGGTGGTTGGCGTAGTGGAGAAGGTGGTTGGTGGGTTGGCGTGGTGGAGAAGGTGGTTGGTGGTTGGCGTGTGGAGAAGGTGGTTGGTGGTCGGCGTGGTGGAGAAGGTGGTTGGTGGTCGGCGTTGCGCAGAAGGTGGTTGGTGGTTGGCGTTGTGGTTGGTCCAAAATAACGATAGCAAAAGAAAACGGCCAACTCAAAGATCACAGCCGGGTGACACGAATAAATCCCTTTAGACAACGTGGGAAATCTATCTGAACACAGACTTATCGGCATAACTGATCTAAGGCCTATATTGGTGCTCTGCGAATTTCCACAGCCGTAACATATTATATTGTTTCGGTTCTGGAAATTCGCAAACACTCCAGGTCCGTAGGTGAGAAATAGTTCTTAAGTACATGTGTATGTTAGCCCAAACCCATTGTATAGAGGGAATTAATGTGATTCATTCGGGCTGCGATCCTTTGAGTTAGGCGTTTTCTGTTCTACCTTTGTTTTGAGCCACCCACGCAACAACAACAACAACGCCAGCAGCAAAAACCTACTTCACCACTCGCTACCGCAAACCTCACATCACCGCCATTCCAGGCAGCTCCATGGCCATCGACACCGCCGAAACCCTCCACACCTTCTCCTACGGCCATTCCCGCACCACCTGTGGGCGCGAGCGTCGAGCTGTCTTCAGCGAGACACGCGAGACGCGAGTGCAGAGGGCGGGTTTCCTGAGGAGAATTCGGATCAGGAATGATACACGCCCACATCTGATCCACCCAATCAGGAAGCGCGGGGCGGCTAGGCCCGCTCCAGACGCGCCTGACGAAAATCGGCATATGCAAATTGAGGATCAGGAATGATACACGCCCCCTTTTTTCTCCGTCCAATCGGCGAGCGTGGCTCCGCCCTGAGGTCGTTTGGATCCGATAATTTGCATATGGTGGGTTCCGAAGCCAATAAAAGCAGCTCAGTGAGGAGCTCGAGCAGTATCGTGGGGCGAAGTCAGTTCGAGTATCGAGGAGTATCGTGGGGCGAGCCAGTGGAGCAGTGTCGTGGGGCGAAGTAGTTGAGCAGCATCGAGCAGTATCGTGGGGCGAAGTCAGTATCGAGCAGGGGTCGTTGGAGCGGCTCGGGGATCGGTGAGGCGAGATCGGTGGGGCAGACGGCTGCGGAGGCGAACGGCTGAGGTGGACTGGAGGCTCGCGTCGCGGGATCCAAGCAAGCCAGCCATACTCCCTCCCAGAGCATCAACAATTCCCCCTTTCTCCCCGCGCTGAGAGAGTGCGACAAGGGCCCCGTTCCCACCCACCCCAGGGTGCCCACGGAACCGCCGTGCAGCGACATTCTGCGGCTCGCCACGAGGGGCGGGTAGGACCTTCGGTCTCGTGGGCCTGGCCGCTCATCCAGGTCCCACGCGCATTGGCCCCGGGCCCAGTCTGACTCCCTTGCCTTTGAGGGGTCTTTTCTTTGCTTCGGTGTGATGCGTGTTGGGGCGCGTGTCTTGTAAGGTAGTAACTGTATAAGTGGTCCGTGTGTCGTGTAGTCGGTTTTAACTCCTTTTATATGTGCATTTCTTTTGTTCAATGTGTATATGTGCAATCGCTTATTGTGATGTAAATACATGCTGTTTGCTTTACGTGTGCTAATTGTGGCTCCGCGTGCCGCGGATTATGTGCATTGTGTGAACTGTGTCCCGTTTCGCTTCGTCTTTTTCTTAATTGAACCTCCATCCTGCTTCACGTAAAGGGTTCGTAGTGGGTGCAAAACGCCCGGTAATAATCTGAACCGTCGAGGTCGACGATAACACGCTCGGTTATCCCGATAGTACGGAACGGCCCGCCAAGCGGCTCGTGTCCGGAGTCGACCTGCGGCGAGGTACGATCGCCCGGTTTACCATCCGCGTGGGTACTTAGGTAGGTCGAATTTGGCGAACAACCCTATCCTCGCGGGTGGCCGATTGGCACGATTGTGGTGAGGTCGAAAGGCCCACCCGTGACTGGATCCCGGCGTTAGCCGGGAGGGTCACGACTGAATTGTCCGTCCGGTGGGCGAGGCGGTCGCGGTTCGAGTCGCGTGGCCGATCGCACGCCGACGGGCGCGAATTCGCAACACTGGTGTACAGGAGTGTGATTCGAATCCCTCCGTCTCCAAGCTAAATTCACAGGGAATCGGTCCAGGGGTGAGGGAGCGCCCCGATTCCTCTTAATTCGAGCGATTAAATTACCCCTTACGTGGAATAAGATGGCGTCTCAAGGCGAGCGGGAGCGGGGGTAGTAGAGATGTATATGTGTAGTGTGTAGATCCATGGTCCAGGATGAGACCCCATGCAGGAATGCTTAATGAGCAGGAACAATTTCCCCCCAACTGAACCCAGGGCCCGAATGGCGCCGGCGGGCAGAGGCGCGGGTGTATGACACCCCCCACCCGCCTCCGTCAAAGTCCTTCCCAGTCCGGCGGACCCGCGCCTGAGGGTGAAGCGATTGCGCGGACCCACTTAACGTGGCCAGGTAAACATGATTTTGCAGGCAATAAACGAAACGGCAAAATGGATGGAATGAACGAAAATGGATGGAAACGCACTCAAAATGGAACAAAAACAAAACGAAATGAAGGAAGAAATAAGAAAATGCGGGGTGAAACGCAGCAAATGGGCCGGAGCCTGCAGGCGGGCATGAAGGCAACAACAGCGAAGTGCGTAATGGCGACGCACGTGTGGGAGCGAACGAGCTGGGAGGGGGTGCAACGGTTGTCAGGCCCGCGGTGAAGGCGGGTGAGAAAAAAATAATCCGGGAGACGTGTTGGGCGAGAAGCGTGGGTGACGGAAAAAGTGACGGTGACCGAGAGGGAAAAATTAATTGGGGTGACGGAGACGTGCACGAAGGAAATAAAATAGTGGAGTGTGAGAAAAGACTGCAACATGACGAAGAGAGTGATAAGCTGGGACGGGAGGTAAAAACGGAGACAGAGGAACTGGGAAGACGGATAGACAAACACAAGGGGAAGCCGGAAGGACAGTTAGAAGCCAAAGTAAAGTTGGAGTGTGCGGAGATGAGAAAGGAATTGGAAAAGAAAACTGAGTTACAGAACACCAGAACGAAGAGACGGAATTGCAAACGAGTTGAGGATGTTGAGAGAGGAAAGACGAAATGGAGAATGAACGTTAAGGAACCACACTGAGCAGATTGAACAATTAGAAGCCAAAGCAAAGTTGGAGTGTGCGGAGATGAGAAAGGAATTGGAAAAGAAAGCTTCTGAGTTACAAACGAGCTGCGGATGTTGAGAGAGGAAAGAACGAGAACGGAGAATGAAACGTTAAGACCACACTGTACAAATCGAACAGCTGGAAGCGAAGGCCAGATTAAAGAATGAGATGCAGAAGAGAGTAATGATGGAAGAACGAATGAGACAGAAAAGGAATCGATCAATGGAAGGAAACCCGAGATTGCAGAATGGAAACAGAAAGAGTACTGGAAGAACAAGGAATGAGACAGGAGAAAGAATCTGTCAGTTGGAAGAAATAATGAGATTGCAGAACGAGGAACAAGAAAGACAGTGGAATAGAATAATGAAAGAGTATGAATTTGAAACTGAACGACAAAAGGAAAAAAATAAGTTGGAATACGAGGAGAAAATGAAGGAGCAAGGAATGAGCAGGAAGGAGAATCAGGAGATTGAAGGACACAACGAGATTGGAGAGGAGAACGAGAGGAACAATGGGATAGAAAAACAAAGAACATGAAGCCGAGGTTGCACATTGAAGAAAAGGCAAGGCTGGAGTGCGAAGAGGTAGACAAAGAACAGCGAATGAAACACAAAGGGAAATTAACCACATGAAGAAAACCATGAAACTGCAGAAGGAAGGACACGAGAAGAAACAAGGAAGAGTAATGAGACAGCAGCAAATGAAACACAAGAAAGAGATTAACCAATGAAGCAAACCATGAAACTGGAGAAGGAAGGACAGGAGGAAGCAAGGAAGGGTAATGGAGAGCAGCGATGAAACCAGAAGGAATGAGCCAATTGAGAGAAACGATGAGATTGGAAAATGAGGAGCATGAGGAAGAGTGGAGAGAAAACAAAAACTATACGAGTTTGAAATTACTGAACTGAAGGAGAGAGTAAAATTGAAATCCATAGAGATGGAAAAACTCCAGAAAGAAACAGAAACTAATAGATGTATAGAGACCAGGGAGATAGAGAAATAGAGGAGAGACTGCATGATAATGACGGGGTTGAAGGAACAGAACACACACACAGAGGTAGTGGAGGATATGGGGGTGAGCTCGCGGACTGGGTAGAGACCGGTGTGAGCAGCTGGATGGCCGCCTCCAGGAACTAGGGGAGGGAGTATGCCCCCTTGAGGCGAATCACGACCAGGTGGGTTCGGTCGTGCCAAGCGGAGTTGGAGGGATGAGTCTGTGAATAGGTGCACGTGTAGCTTGGGGGTATAGAGGCCCGGGAACCCTTGTGGGACACGAATCCCAGTGTGGTTGTGCAGGGGTGTGTGTTTGCGAGTGTGCGGAGAACGCGTGCTTTCCGGCACGCATGGTGTGAGCGAGCCCCTGGGCAGGTGAAAGGTTGGTGTGAGTGAGAGGGTCCGTGGAGGGAGACCGTGTGTGTGAGGTCTCTGTATGGAGGGAGATGTCGGTCGGCATGCGTGAGCATGCAGCCGCGTCTCCCGGTGTGAATGTGAGTGTGATGGAGTGGAGTCTGTGCGTCGTGACACGCAGGTGTGCGTGGGTGGACGGAGACGACGGCGACAGAGGACAGAAGCCGGGTAGCGGCCGTAGTTGCTTCGGGGACCGCGCCGGGTTCACCCCAGCGCGAGCGCGAGGTCCGTGCTGTGCAACGCACGAGACCCCCACGTGCTCGCTTGCGGGAGTGAAGCCCGGTCCGGAAACGCCAGCGGTGGATTTGCCGATCCGCGGACGGACAAAGGTATGGCAGGATAACGGATTTGGACCGGATGGGTTCTCCACGCGAGTTGTGTTAAGCTCCAACGGGCAGAGCACAGGTGTTCGTGTGGGGAGCCCTCGGAGTGCGAGGGTTGTTTTTGGGGGTGCGCAGGGTGACGTCATGGCTGCACGTGGGTTGGAATCCGGCAGGAGGGTGATCCCTGCGCTGGTACCGTCCAAGAGGGACGAGGTACGCGTGCAGCTGCATGACGTCAGGGCAAGGTGCAAAGTGCGCGAGCTGTGAGTTGCCGCGCTTGTCTGCGCGTATTTGGCAATACGAATTTACGAAAGCAGGCCTCGCTTTCGCGGTGAACAGGATTCCCTGGCAAGGGGTGAAAGACCCCTTACCAGGGCACAGATGGAACTAGCTAGGGGGAAGGGTTAGCTTAGCTAGACCGCTCCATGGGCAGGGGTAAGCCCTCATGGGGCCGTGGAATGGATTAGTTAGAGGATGTAGTGAGCTTTAGTGGGAAAATGATTTTTGATGATTTGGAGACAGTGACAGACTGTGGATGTGTAGAGGGGACGTAGCTTAGTACGTAGTGTTAAATGGAACGTGCTGTAGATTAAGGGACGACGGGGGAGCACGAGTTAGTTAGGGGAGGTAGTTAGAAGGATGGCAGGATTCAGCGGTGTGAGAGTTGAGAGAGTGGAAAATGTACTTGATGAGTGAGTGAGGCCGCGGGTCTGTGTGTTTGGAGCGAATGTGGAATGCATGGTGCGATGAGTGATTGGGGGAGGAGTGACTCCCGCCCAAGGACCCGGGTCATGTAGAGTGAGTTAGTGGGTTAGTCAAATTGACAAATGGAGGTCGTTTTGCTGTTGGTGGGAGTGTAGGCTCGACATTTGGAGGGGTGCAGGAGCCCTGTTGACGGGCTGGGAGCGTGGCTGCGAACGGTGAGTATCGCTGAGTGGGCCCGGGCACCGGGCTAGTCGGCCGTGGTAGGCAGGGCCATGGGGGCCGGGATAGCGTAGTGGGCGGGTGCGCCCGCTTGGTGCGGGGCCCGGACGCCGTTAGCCGCTGGGCAGTGTCGTGGGCACGGGTGACCCTCGGAAGGGGCCCGGGCGCAGCCTGCCACGTGTGCGTGTCAGGGGAGTTGCATGGGGGCACTCCCCGTGTTTAGGGAGCTGTAGGCTCGGAGGCAGTGTAGTGCCGGGGGTGCATCGTAGGGGAATCGGCAGAGGGCGTGCCTGCCAAGGGAGCCACGCGTCCCAGCCATGAGACCGTGCAAGGGCACGAGGGAAAATTGGAGGCGAGGCCGAAATTGTAGGACCACACAGGCGAGGGAATCTGGGTTGTTTAGAACCAATAGCTTAAGCGAGAGGCCTTGTTGAAAGCCCGGGTAGTTTAATAGTTAAATGGTTAGGGTAGATAGAAGTGTACCCTCCGCACCATCCATCCCTTCGCTCTCTGTTGTGGGCCGCTGGACCCACTTTGGGTTAGATCGCTGAGATCTGGGGAGGCCATCTTGAGGCTTTGTTGGGCCTCGACACAGGACGCTAGCTCTCCTTATTCCCTCCGGGGAAGGGAACGTAGGGGTTGGGAGTAGGCTAGGTGACAGAATAGGTTAGCGAACAAGGACGATAAAGGGGTTAGGGGACGTATAGTGGGGAAGAGGTGAAAATAAAAACAACAAAAAAATAAGTTGGGGGTAAATTGGTTTTTACAAATTAAGGAGTGGGTAGGTACAGTGACAGGCAAAGGCGATAGGTGGAGGGAGACAGGTAGGGTAGGTCCGAGTCCACCTTCTGTGTGGCCAACACCACCGCACTCCCTCACAACCTCCACTGCAAGGCAAAGGCTGGCCAACTTCATCGTCTGCGGCTGTGTGCTGCGGGGCCTGTGCGGCCAATTCATCGGCTTGTTTTTCTGCAAGGCCTGTGCCGGCCGGATCGTCTGCTGTGTTTTGCTGCAAGGCCTGTGCCGGCCGGATCGTCCGACGGCTGTTTTTACTGCAAGGCCTGTGCGGCCAGTTCGTCTGCCGGCTGTGTTTGCCTGCAACGGCCTTTTCTGCAGGCTATGTTGCCTTTACCTTTGCCATGTCATGCCCACTGCCCCTGTTCACCAGCCCCGTTCAATTTTGCTTTGCCCCCCCTTGTTCATTCCATGTGCGCCAGGATCCGCAAGCAGTTTGCAAGCTGGCGAACTGTCCTGTTGGCAGCTGCAACACGGGCCTGCAGTGGCGCCCGTGCACGGTTCTCTGTTGCTCTTCTCCTTTTTCCTGCAGAGTCCATTGATTCTGGGCCATGGTTTAGTGTAAAATTTGTAAGTTAAGGTGTTAAGTTGTATTGTAAAAATGAGTGCGCCCCGGCATGTATTGTGTTAGCGCCGGCAATTTTATTAAGTCGTCCGTGTGAGTGAGTTTTGTTTGTAGTTACTCAGCCCTCAGGTTATTTATTTTGGGACACGAATACTGAATGTCGCACTCAGGGATCCGTAGGTAAAACGTACTAGGGGAGATCTACACATGATGGCACACGATAATTTGACGACTGGGACGAGTCTGTAAAAAGGGGAGGGTAGTGTTACGGTTCTGGAATTCGCAACACATCCAGGTCCCGTAGGTGAGAAATAGTTCTTAAGTACATGTGTAGTTAGCCCAAACCATTGTATAGAGGGAATTATGTGATTCATTCGGGCTGCGATCCTTTGAGTTAGGCGTTTTTCTGTTCTACCTTTGTTTTGAGCCACCACGCAACAACAACAACAACGCCAGCAGCAAAACTACCTTCACCACTCGCTACCGCAAACCTCACATCACCGCCATTCCAGGCAGCTCCATGGCCATCGGACCCGCCGGAACCTCCACCACCTTCTCCTACGGCCATTCCCGCCTGTGGGCGCCGAGCGTCGAGCTGTCTTCAGCGAGAGCACGCGAGACGCGAGTGCAGAGGCGGGTTTCCTGAGGAGATTCGGTCAGGAATGATACACGCCACATCTGATCCACCCAATCAGGGAGCGCGGGCGGCTAGGCCCCGCCTCCAGACGCGCCTGACGAAAATCGGCACTATGCAAATTTGAGGATCAGGAATGATACACGCCCCTTTTTTCCGTCCAATCGGCGAGCGTGGCTCCGCCCTGAGGTCGTTTGGATCGATAATTTGCATATGGTGGGTTCCCGAAGCCATAAAAAGGCGAGCTCAGTGAGGAGCTCGAGCAGTATCGTGGGGCGAAGTCAGTATCGAGGAGTATCTGAGGAGTATCGTGGGGCGAGCCAGTGGAGCAGTGTCGTGGGGCGAAGTGAGTTGAGCAGCATCGAGCAGTATCGTGGGGCGAAGTCAGTATCGAGCAGGGGTCGTTGGAGACGGAGCTCGAGGAGATCGGTGAGGCGAGATCGGTGGGCAGACGGCTGCGGAGGCGAACGCTGAGGTGGACCTTGGAGGCTCGCGTCGCGGGATCCAAGCAAGCCAGCCATACTCCCTCCCCAGAGCATCAATTCCCCTTTTCTCCCCGCGCTGAGAGAGTGCGACAAAGGGCCCCGTTCCCACCCACACCAGCAGGTGCCACGGAACCGCCGTGCAGCGGAATTCTGCGGCTCGCCACGAGGGCGCGGGTAGGACCTTCGGTCTCGTGGGCCTGGCCGCTCATCCAGGTCCACGCGCATTAGGCCCACGGCCCAGTCTGACTCCCTTGCCTTTGAGGGGTCTTTTCTTTGCTTCGGTGTGAATGCGTGTTGTGGCGCCGTGTCTTGTAAGTAGTAACTGTATAAGTGGTCCGTGTGTGTAGTCGGTTTTAACTCCTTTTATATGTGCATTTCTTTTGTTCAATGTGATATTTGCAATCGCTTATTGTGATGTAAATACATGCTGTTTGCTTTACGTGTGCTATATGTGTGCTCCGCGTGCGCGAATAAATGTGCATTGTGTGAACTGTTTTCCCGTTTCGCTTCGTCTTTTCTTAATTGAACCTCCATCCTGCTTCACGTAAAGGTTCGTAGTGGGTGCAAAACGCCGGTAAATAATCTGAAACGTCGAGGTCGACGATACACGCTCGGTTATCCGATGTACGGAACGGCCCGCCCAAGCGGCTCGTGTCCGGAGTCGACCTGCGGCGAGTACGATCGCCCGGTTTACCATCCGCGTGGGTACTTAGGTAGTCGAATTTGGCGAACAACCCTATCCTACGCGGGTGCCGATTGGCACGATTGTGGTGAGGTCGAAAGGCCCACCCGTGACTGGATCCCGGCGTTAGCCGGGAGGGTCACGACTGAATTGTCGTCGGTGTGGCGAGGCGGTCGCGGTTCGAGTCGCGGTGGCCGATCGCACGCCGACGGGCGCGAATTCGAACTATACACATGCCATTGGACGTCCTTTGACATATGCCCACCCTCATCTCCATTGGTTCGGGCAGTAGCGGATTACTCTCTTGGCCTTGAGAGGGGTGTTTGGTTGGACTGCTTGCGTGCTTGAAAGTCGATACTCTGTCGGAAATCAAATCAATTTCAGACATATTTATTTTCCGTATGCAGAATGGAAATTAACATAGAGAGGGTCCAGACTCTGTGGTACTATACAAAGTCCAATGAGTACTTGCACACTCCTGTACCTTAAATAAACAAATGAAAGCCATTTGGTCCATCATTGCCATGTTGCACTCCAGAGTTTATTTTTGCTTCAGGTGTAAAACTTCCATTTCTGGGTATTTCTTCCCCTCATCTATTCTTCCAAAGTGTCCCTCTACTATGCTGTTGGTGCGTTTCTCTTTCTGCTGTGTTCATGTATTAATGACAATCTTAGCTAACAACCACATTATTGGTGCTTTACTATATTCTAGGATTCTGTGCATGCATGAGTGGGTGCTGCAACAGTTACGATTCAAATTTACAACACGCAACAAACACAACACATGCCGTTCCACTCCCCTATTTACAACATTTTGGCATCAACACAGTCTCCAGTCATGTTCTAATCACAATACACAAAGTAAAACCGATAGGGTTTACTTTATTACAGAACAAAGCAAATGATTTTGTGTATTTCTTACACATGCAAATATGGTAAAAAAAAACAAAACACCATTTCACTATGGAATATACATTTCGAGTTAGCCGACAGCTACTAAATACTACACTGCCAGAAAATCATCTGATAATCCACGCAGATTCCATCAATGGAGGAATTAAACCGACAGACGGTTATATGTATAAAGTTAGGAGGTATAGCCTGCATTCCAGCAAGCTGTATATCCTGCAGATCCTGTCTTCCAGCAAGCTGTTGCATGACAAACAGTTAATTTGTCATTATATATCCTCCTATGGATTTGCAAATGGTCACTGGCTTTGACACAAATACAAATATTTATTACGAACCCGAGGCATTAAAAAAGTACATATACACGACATGGCCAAAAGTATGTGGACACCTGCTCATCCAACATCTCATTCCAAAATCATGGCCATTAATATGGAGTTGGTCCCCCCTTTGCTGCTGTAACAGCCTCCACTCTTCTGGGAAGGCTTTCCACTAGATGTTGGAACGTTGTTGTGGGGATTTGCTTCCATTCAGCCACAAGAGCATTAGTGAGGTCGGGCACTGGTGTTGGGCGATGAGGTCTGGCTCGCAGTCGCCATTCCAATTCATCCCAAAGGTGATCGATGAGGTTGAGATCAGGGCTCTGTGCAGGCCAGTCAAATTCTTGCACACCAATCTCGCCCAAACCATTTCTGTATGGACCTCACTTTGTGCACGGGGGCATTGTCATGCTGAAACAGGAAAGGGCCTTCCCAAACTGTTGCCACAAAGTTTGAAGCACAGAGTCATCTAGAATGTCATTGTATGATGGTAGTGTTAAGATTTCATTTCACTGGAACGAAAGAGGCTAGCCCGAACCATGAAAAACAGCCCTAGATCATTATTCCTCCTCCATCAAACTTTACAGTTGGCACTATGCATTCAGACAGGTAGCGTTCTCCTGGCATCTGCCAAACCCAGATTCATCCATCAGACTGCCAGATGAAGTGTGATTCATCACTCCAGAGAACACGTTTCCACTGCTCCAGAGCCCAATGGCGGTGAGCTTCACACCACTCCAGCCGACGCTTGACAATGCGCATGGCGATCTTCAGCTTGTGTGCGGCTACGCGGCCATGGAAACCCATTTCATGAAGCTCGGGATGAACAGTGCGTGTGCTGACGTTGCTTCCAGAGTCAATTTGGAACTCGGTAGTGAGTGTTGCAACCGACGACAGACGATTTTTCCGTGCTACGCGCTTCAGCACTCGGCAGTCCCGTTCTGTGAGTTTGTGTGTCCTACCACTTCACGGCTGAGCTGGTGTTGCTCCTAAACGTTTCCACTTCAAAATAACAGCACTTACTGTTGACCGGGGCAGCTCTAACAGGACAGAAATTTGATGAGCATACTTGTTGAAAAGGTGGCATCCTATGACGGTGCCACGTTGAAAGTCACTGAGCTTTTCAGTACGGCCCATTCTACTGCCAATGTTTGCCTCTGGAGATTGCAAGGCTGTGTGCTTGATTTTATACACCTGTCAGCAATGGGTGTGGCTGAAATAGCCGAATCCACTAATTAGAAGGGGTATCCGTATACTTTTGGCTTTGTAGTGTATCAACTAAACAGTTTCAAATGGAGCACCTCACCACCATTAGAGCAGTTAAATTCCATCAGATCTAGCAATAAATGGGAATTGTTGCTCCCAGCTTGCTGGCTCGATGACAGAAGATGCCATTTGAATTTTTGCTGCATTAATCCCTTACCCATTTCGAATCCCGTGCAGTTACGGGCAACTTCCTAGTTATATAAAATGAACATTTAAATTTCACGTGAAAACGAAAAAAAAAGGGCAGTCACAGCAGCAACTACATCACAGAAGTGTCGGAAAATACAATTTAAAATGCAAATTCATGGAAGAGTTTGTCATCATTTGATAAATTTAATTTTAGATATGAAAACTCAGCCACTGTACAAAAGACTACTTGTACGGATTCAGCGATGGCCGGTCGTACCTCAGATCTCAGATGGGGTCAATCATAATCATTGGCAATTCGGCTGCAGATGGTTTACTCATAAAAGGATAATATTCTTCCTCCTCATTCTCCTCGTCTACTTTAGCATCTCAAGTTTGGATGCTTCGCAGAGAAGCTCCTGCCATTAATAATGTATCAAACAAAGTTCTCTCGCTCCAGTTATCTGTAACGTTCTCTACTTTCTCTTTCCCTCTGCCTTTTCCACTTTTAAGTAATGTGATGAGTTTTTTTTAAAAAGAGGAAAATATAGAAATAAGTAAATTCAGAACGATGACTTACGAAGCTTTAAACGGATCATGATGGGCTAGGAGGGGAGCCTCGAGGTAGGCACAATCGCTTCTGAGCTGTTGAGCCTGGGTTTGAATCTCGGTCCAGCTTTAAACTGTCATGCCGGCATTTCACAGGTATGACGGTTCATCAATACGTGTGCCGTCCCTTGCATGCATGTTAAACTGGGTGTCTCATCTGCCGGCGATAGTTGGTAGATGTTAAAGATCCCACGGTGTCCTTCATGAAGAGTAGGCGAGCTATCGCCAGCATCCTGATGAAATTACAAATTCCTGCTCCAACATACAGGGGTCAGTCACTGCATTAGTGGCACAGCTGTGCCCCCCAGCAAGTGATGCTACCCACAGCCACGTGTCGCATATGAAAGATGATGATGATGATCACGATTAATGAGCAAGTCATGCTAAACTCTTTTGCCCTTCTGGTATGCTCATAACCAACCCCCCTTCCCCAACCCACCCCTTTTCCAAGCATACAGTAAATTCCCCTTTCCTATTCCTGTAACTTAGCTCACGACGTTCTTATCGATCGAATAGCTTGTGAGAACTTGAAATAAATGACACCAGCTGGTAAATTTGAGAAATTGATATTATTTTGCTAAATGACAAAATAGTTAGTCAAAAGAACATGGTGGAAGATCGATATATATATATATATATATATATATATATATATATATATATGTTCTTTTTACAATTTCATTATCAAAACATTTGGGAGGAAAGGTTAATCAGTAACAATTAAAATGTTAACGCTTAAGGTGGTGGCACAATACTAGTAGATGGTGAAGTAAAATGCTACTTATGCAGTTTGACAAAAAGTGTTTGTTCCATTTGTATTTCAAATCCATGATTCACTTAAAAACAATAAATAATAAATTCTAAAACATTCACATCAACAGGAGCAAAGAGTGATCAAGTGCCATCAGAACGTAAACATGAAGATCCCATTTCCAAGTGTTGGTCAGCCATTAAGATGGAACCAAGAGAACGAATGCAAAAGAGGCTGGTCTGAATTTGAATGCCACCGACCGCTTTGAGGAAATGAAAACCCATGTGCAGATATGGACCACAGCAGATAAAAAGTCCCGGCCTGAGCAACACTGTAGGAAACAAATCGCAACACAGGAAACCTTCCTCTTGCTCAGCTTCATGCAGCATGTTCCGCATTTGCAACGAGTTGAGCAGACAGCAAAAATGCAGAAACCATGTGATAGATACGATACACTTGGGCCAGAACTCCATAATGGGACCAAACAAATCCATTAGCCATCACAACACGCTCAAATGTAATCACCTTTTAAAAATAAATGTTATAGGAATAAGATATGAGAATACAGCTACAGCAAGTTTATCACTGCCCACCTGACCTCTGCATACTCCATGAACCAAGAAAAATTGGGATTCGCTAGATATCCGTTATCGTCGGGTTTTCCGTCTGTGCGTGTGCGTGTGTGCAACGCGAGGTTCCACACACAAACCAGCAACCGATTTCGATGAAACTTGGCGAACAGGTGCCATATGGCTGGGAGTGTGCGCGTTTGAGTTTCGTTGCTAGAAACCACCCGTTGCTATGCAGCGGCCGAAAAACCGCGTTTTAAGAACCCAAATGGTAACTGACGTAGCGAGGCTTCTATGATAAGTAGAGCGACCGGACCAACTCCTGCCTATTCCTTGCATCCCCATCTAGTTATCGCGACAGCATAACGTTCCTCTATCTCTCATAGTTTCTGAATGGCAGCCCTCCGAATGCGGAAAGGTGGTGAACCAGGGAATATGTTAAGTGACCTTGACCTCGAACCGTCGACGGCGGAACGTTCAAATTCGGTGTATGGATAGAGTTTAATAACTACTACAAAAATTAACCGCAGCATTTTTCCAGATTCGATCACTAAGGGTGTCGGGCCTGAAATACGCAAAATTCGGGAAAAAATTTCTCGACCTACGTTCACCATTTTCAATACTTGTCCTACAGTTTTGAATGTGGAGAAACGAGACTCGGAATTAAACACTTCGAGATATTTAGAAATTTTACTCGAGCCGATTTTTGATTTAGGTTTTATTTTTCAAATGGTAGTCCTGTGAGGAGTACCGTTGGCAAAATACGCAATAGGAAAAATCTTGCCAGGCAGAGGAACAATCGTATGTGAACCAATACGTCTTGACAATGAATCTTCGTCGGTGATCGGTCAGAATGAAAAGCATCGTATCCAGCGCTTCGATCCTAGCGGATCCCTCGTCGCCTACCAGCTTGTAATAGTCTTTGTCATTACTGGGGCTTAGAATCAGCTATATCTGCAGAGTAAATCATAATGACCATGTCTGGTTTGCTTCACTGTAAATGGCTCCACGAAACATTGAAAGAATTTTAGTTTCGGAAAAGCACCGTCCATCCATCCATCGGAACCATACTCTGGGCAGAGCGTTGGTGCTGCCTAAGCAGTCTCCTTGGCTATTGGGCACAATCGTAGACGGGTCGCCACTCCGACACAGGACACCAGCAAGTTGGCACTCATTTTGCCGACCTCGGAAGGATGACAGGCTGAGTCAATCCCACCTGGAATGAATTCAACAGCTAAGCAGGATTTGAGCCCAGGACCCTCAGAACCCTCTCCTGTGTATTCCCAATGCTGTCGCAAAAAAAATTGTCAAAGTACAAAATTTAATCCTAAAACCTACAACTTCAGTTACATGAGCACAAACTTGTCTCCACAATACCAGTATAAAACAAAACAACAAAAATACTAAACGGCACTCGGTAGAGCGCATACCTCTGCCAGGCTGAACAGTTTACATCTTGTATCCCACCGATAGGATGGATCTGAATCTGGACCTCCAAAATTTAAATCGACTGCTTCTTGGCACCTACCCAACTGATCCACCACATTTCATCCAAATCCGTCCACAGCTTTTTGTGATATCATGCCATGTATCGTTTTTGGCCCCTACCCAACTCATCCACCACGTTTCATCCAAATCCATCCACAACTTTTTGTGATATCATGCCATGTATCGTTTTTGGCCCCATCTCTCAATGGTGAAGAATCACTTGAGAAATTAAAAAAAATTATCGTATCCGGATTCGGATCTTCACCAAAATCTAATCGATTCTACCTTGTCATACACCCAACCTCTATACACCAGCTTTCATCCGAATATGTCCACAACTTTTTGAGATATCCTGTTCACAGACAGACAGACAGACAGGGGTGAAAACATGACCTCTGCCACCAAATTTCAGATTCAAAACCACAAGGAATGACATCAAAGTTTACCAACATGATACATCCACCACCTTTGCAGACCTGACCATTCACTGTATTTACCTAACTAGTGCGGGCCCGTAGGGGC
>CM068952.1:145702017-145723855 GCA_035128595.1 Eptatretus atami
GAAACCCTCAGCAGAGCATCGATCGGGGTAAACGAAGAGTCACGTCACGTGCTGACCGAGTTAATGGGTATAAAACACACGCGAACGGCATCAAAATCGAGGTGAAGGTTCCGTACCTGATCGAGCAAGCGCAGAATAACCATTTCGCTGCGCGGCGAGCCGGCGCACCGGCCCGCCATAAACCCCCTCAGCAAAGCGCGTCGCCATTGGCTGCGAGCTCCGCGAGCTGCTCTGCCATTGGCTGCGAGCTCCGCGAGCTGCTCTGCCATTGGCTGCGAGCTCCGCGAGCTGCCCTGCCATTGGTCAATCTCCTCATCTGGCTGGGCGCATTTTAATTCGTTCCTTTAACCCCGTCAATCCTTCCTCCGTCGTTCGCTTGTGGGTTTTTTTTCGTGAGGTGGACCAATTGGTGTGTAATTAATTACTTTCTGAGGTGATTTTTGGTTGACCGGTTTTTGCGTTACGAGAAAGAAAAAAAAACAACCTTCCTTTGGGGCTGCGACATTGATTTCACGATCAGAACGATTGTATTTTTAGTGGAATGTTTGCTGCGGTTCATCACGCGCCATGAATCCAAGGAACTTCAATGTAGAGCGTTTTGATTTTGACCTTTCGACGTGCATACCCTGCTCGGACATCAAACACCTAGCAGTGCAGCGGCAGGCCTGCTGCACTCATGTCCTTTCATCTCAGGAAACGACAATACAATATTTGCAATTCATAATAATAATAAATAACAAGTGGTGCCAGGCACAACAAATCCCGCCATTTAAGGCATAAAGTCATTTGGGGATCAAATTTAAATTTGATATATCCTTAACCTGAATGTTGATTATAAGGAATAGAATATGAATATTTAGTCTTAGTTTGAAGTCAATTAAACCATTTTGACGAAGTTATGAGCGAAAAACGATTTGACCTTTTCGTGACCTGACCTTGACCTTTGACCTAATGGATCCAAAAGTAAGGGGTCGTCCAAGTTCATTACCCACCTGTGGATTAAATTTGATAGTTTTGCTAAGCCGTTTTGCCGTAAAGTTGCTAACAGACAGACAGACAACAACAACAAACAAACAGACAAATGAAAAATCGTGCTAGCCTAAGTCACATTTCTCTACGGCGAGGATACGCGGCGGTACACCCTCTGAATTGACAGAAACGTGCGGCGCCGCAGAGTTTCTGAGGTGGCCTCAGGGTGCCCTACGCCGTATGGCTATATTTTACAGGCCGTAAGGTCGCCGTGGAATATAACGTGGAGTTATAACTTTTTTCATTTCTACGTTCGCCGTAGCAATTCGACAAGCCAAAAAAAAATAACTGGTAAACAAAACAAAAAAAATTAAACCATTCGTTACCGTCCGTCTGCCGCACTTCGCCTTAGGCCCCCCTGCAGTCCCCCTGCGTCGCCTTGCGGCACCTTGCGTCTGCCTTGAAAATTCTATGGCCGCCGCAGGAACGCCCTAAGGTCACCCGACATCAAATCAAAGACCGTACGGCAACCCACGTTTTCGGTCTCCACAATTATAAATACGCCGTGCAGCTCCCCGAAAAAATATAACATATGTGACTGCTACATTGTGTGACCGTGGAAATACTGCGGCCGCCGTATAATTGCTAGTGGCCGTAGATTTTGGAGACCCCACGGCCGCCGAGCAAATGTGACTTAGGCCTAAATACGCCGTGCGGCTCCCCGAAAAATAAAAACATATGTGACTGCTACATTGTGTGACCGTGAAATACGCGGCCGCGTATAATTGCTAGTGGCCGTAGATTTTGGAGACCCCACGGCCGCCGAGGCAAATGTGACCTAGGCCTTAGACATTGCGAATTAGTGTTGACCTTTCCGTGTGGTGTCCAAGCTTAATGTCATGGAATGTGTGGTGTTTATTTGTTCGTACATTAATAAAATGACGCGACGTCACAAATAACAATTATCAGCGCGCGTTGCATGTAACGGCAGCAGATTGAAAATTTTCACAAATCATTTAAAGCCACCATGTGACATTCAACAACTTATACATCGGTGCTTGTTGCCTTCATTCTGATCGTAGAAAATATTTAGATCCTAGGAACATTGCTTTTCAACCAGCTTTACGATCCCGTTATCAGGTTTGAAATATGTTGTAAAACAAAAATATGTATTTATATGTGTGTTTTTATCCCCCGCCGCGTGGCGGAAGGGGGTATTGTTGTCACCAGTCAGGCTGTCCGTCCGTCCTCCGTCCGTCCCGTCCGCTCAACATTATAGCTGTGAGTGCGATAACTTATAAACTGTTCGCCATATCCGATTGAAATTTGAGTTGCAGTCCACATGTACCACTACAATAAGAAAGAGAAGACCCTATTGATTTGGGCTGGGCTGTGCCGGAGTCATAGCCCGAGACTGGACTGGGGCGGCCATCTTGAAAAAAATGTTTTCTGTAATAAAGGGAAAACCGCTTATTTGATTTCAATTATTTTTGGTTACTACGTTCTAGCCCTGGACTTTTCCCGAATGGAATACCTCCCAAAATAGTACACAGTGATGTCTGGTTTCCCAATTCAATCCTCGCTCACTGATATGCCCCGACTAAGATCAATCATACGTTATCCCAGACCTTGTATCAATTCAATCAAGTGATATCCCCCATACCCTCTGATTGGATATATCTCACTGTTTTAGCGTACCGGCGCGCCGCCTCGCGTGGAACACGCCCCCGCTGGGCGGCACCGTCGGCTGACCCTGGCCTGCCTGGGTCAATTTTGATCAGAAACTTTTACCACAGTTTAGATTTAAGTGCATATAGATAGACGATGAATCGTTCAATATTAATAAGTGCAAAACTTGTCAGCAGAAATAGCCATCTGTAATTCCGACCAATCTCCCATTGGTTTATAATGGCGCCGAATAACTAATGAAAGTAGGCAGAATTCCCAGATCCTGATCTGAACGTCACCAAAAGTCACATATCTTTTTGCACGTGAGATTTCTATCAGCTTTTAAAATTTCATCCAACATTGGTTAAAGGAATTTGACCCTGATGAACGATAGAATTTTTTAATCACCGCCAATACTAAAAACTTGACGTCATGCAGTTGCGAAAAACTGTGCATATTGACCTTGTAGACTACACACTGCTATTTTAAAAATATTAGCATATCCATTAAGTTTCTTCGTGCGCCCCGTCAACAGCGACAGTCGCTACACTTCCCGTTATATTATGTTCAAAAGCTTGTTTTCACCTTTTTTTTGACGTAACATCTGACGTTAGTGCGATATGAATGATTTGATCCCAGACTATTTCAGCAAGATGGCATATCACGTGTTAAAATTTGAGATGATTGCTTCAGTAGTTTCGGCTGCACACGAGCGTAAATTTTTTTTTAAATGACGGTCAATATCAAAACTTCTGACTTTCATACGCTTGCGAAAACTTGCGTAATTTGTAATAGATGCATTTAGGTAATCATTTAGATATTTGAATGAAGTTTAATTTTGGCGATCAACGGCAAGTCTGTACTGAGTTATGTCCAAAAAATTGGTTTCACGTGTGCTGACGTCACGTGTCGACGTTAGTCCGATGGACGGGTTTGACGCGACCCGTCTCGGTGGATGCCTATGTGTAAAAATTTAAGAAGGACTGCGTCCAGCGTGTGGAGCCTTGAGACGACTGACAAAAACAAAAAACCAAACGCACCAACAAACCCGGAACAGACCAACCATACTATTGAGGCAACACAGCCCGATCAGATTCGCCCACCCCCCATACACCACGGGCGCGGACAGCACGGAGTCCACCAAGTATCCCCGCTCCGCGCACCCCGCGGGCCCCCCGGAGCTGGGCACCGGATCAGTTGCCCCCACCCCTCCTGTTAAGGGTAAAGTTGTTGTCCATAATACAATATTCTAAACAATACAATCAACGATTGCAACCCCCTCTCCGTAACTGGGTTTGTGTTTCTGTCGTTATATAAGTACGTATTTTATGAACGTGCTCACAGTCTAAATTGTACCGCACATACTTCAGGGACATTCTCGCATTCTAATTGTGCAAACTTCATAAAAAGTTGAAAAACGATATAACGTGTAAACATTGTGGTCGACGTTGACAAATTTTGTGCGGACAAACAGACAGACAAACAAATGAAATTGCTCGTTGAGCAAGGAATTGCCGGAATAACTTTGTCATCTCTCCATGATCTCTGAAAAAACAAAAACCTGGAAATCAATTTGGTTCTTATAAGTCGATAGTGCTACTGTTTAATGAGTTATAGCACTTAGTTTGGTCATATCATAACTTGGAAGTCAATCGGACTTGAAATGGCGTTTTTATCGCAATTTGAAAGTTTTGACCCGACCCCCCTGACATTCGACCCCCGACCGCTAAGAAGGGTGTTGGTGTGACACCCCAATGAGACATATGGTTGGATGCAGAATTGGAAAATGCACAATTTAGATTTGGTTGAAGTCGATACGACCATTTTAGCGGACGTTATTGCGAAAATAAGAATTTCGGTTTTTTGGTGACCTTGACCTTGACCTTTGACCTAGATTCACCAAAAACGACGAGTGTATAAGTTGGACCATGGCCGATGTCTGTACCCAGTTTGGTCATGATCGCTGAAATGGTGTGACTGATACAGGGTAAACAAACACACAAACAGACAGACAGACACACAGAATGACACACACAACCGACCAACATAATTGCCGAAATCCAAAGAATTCCGGCAATTAACAAACGACAAATCACACAGAGAACAACACTTGGCGAAACTAAATGAACGAGAACGACACTCGGTGGAGTGCATACCTCCGCCAGGCTGAACAGTTTACGTTTTCAATCCCACCAGTTGGCCGCATCTGGATCCGGACTTGAACCAAAATCGAATCGGTTTGTTCTCCTCACTTAACCAACTCATCCACCAAGTTTTGTCATAACTCGTCCACAACTTTTCGAGATATCATAATATATAGTTTTTGGCCCCATCTCTCAACGCTGAAGAACCACTTAAAAATTCTCACATCTGGATTTTGATCTTCATCAAAATCGAATCGATTCTTCCTCGTCACACACTCAACATGTCCACCAAATTTTGTCCGAATCCGTCCATAACTTTTTTGAGATTTTGAGCGATGTATCGTTTTGGGCCCTATCTCTCAATGGTGAAGAATCACTTAAATTATAGTATCCGGATCATGACCAAAAATGCGCGTTGCTGTCTTCACCTCGATACACAAAAATCCAGAATCAGATCTTTACTGGTCATCTACATACACAAAAAGAAATTCAGAACGATTGCTTTAAAACTGTTCAAAAATTGTGTGACAAACAAACAAACAAACAAGAAAGATGTCGTGCAAAGCATGATACTTGCGAAATCCCTAAAACAAACTTGACCATAAAAATAATTGGTGGTTGAATGACAGTGACCTGTTTGCAAATCCTGCTCAAATTCCAAGTCAATCGGATGAAAATTGAGGATTTTAGAAATTCCACCTCAGTTGTTGATCTTTGGCATATGTTTACCTTTTGGCCTACGTTGACCTCAAAAATAATTGGTGGTTGAATTAAATAATCAAGTCTGCAAGTCCTCTTCAAATATCAAGTTAATTGGATGAAAATTGAGGATTTTAGAAACTTGGCCGAAGTTGTTGACCTTTGGCCTGTTTTGACCTTTTGACCTCAAATCAATCGGCTTCTTGCTTGTGATCAACTCCACCATTCGGTGAGGTTTCGTGAAGATCGGTTTAAAATATGACCTGTCGGCGATTTGACATACAAACAGACAAACAGATGAGAATGTGGGAGCTGATCGTATGCGTCGACTGTGTTTCTCTTCTTTTTCATTTGTTTTGCACCCTCTAATTTTAACTCACTGTTGTAAAAAAAATAAAAAAAAAAGTACTTTGCAATAATATTTTTCTAAAGGTGGGGCTTATTTGTCAGTTAAAAGCTAGATCTTGTGGCATTTGTAAGCATTAGTAAATGCCTGTAAATGAACGAGTAAAATTGATGGTTACATATTATAAGTTTCATTTAGCACGGATCAGTAAATTGTAATATAAACTGCTTGATGTAATGAGCTCTATTTTGACTGGAGATGGCAGTTTTGTACTGTAAACTGCCTGGTGAGATTTGAGAAGGTGCTGGAACGTTCTCAGATGAAACTTCCAGTATGAACTAGAATCGCATTTGCTGGAAGGCACAGGATTGTTCTGTGATACTATATAAACCACCGAGAGGGAGGAATAGAGAGACGGGTGATATGTGATGAGCTGTGTGTTTGAACGTCCCCGTGCTCGATTTAACTCTGATGAGTGAACAAGGTGTTAATGTC
Source organism: Eptatretus atami (assembly GCA_035128595.1). NCBI lineage: Eukaryota > Metazoa > Chordata > Myxini > Myxiniformes > Myxinidae > Eptatretus > Eptatretus atami. The sequence goes on from CM068952.1 coordinate 145,708,339, forward strand.
CAGAGCGGTTGTTAACATGTGGAGCCGATTATAATCAGGCGATGTAAAAACTCATAAAGATTGTGTATCGGGAAAGAATTCCTTTGAGCTCTTCAATCATCCTGGACGGGCCAGCGTACAAGAGAGAACACCGCGACAATAATCAATCATTCGACAGCCACAGAGGATGAGGTGAACATGCGTGATTGAGCCAGGAGAACAGAAACTGGACGGAAACAACTCAACGTGGGAATCGGAGTTGGACATTGCATTGTATGTAATAGTGAACTTCCTCATTTGACTTTGTATCTGTTTATTTGAAATACAAGTTTCAAAAACGTTACGTTGTTGATGTGATCACTGTAACATCACTCAGAAGTCACAGACACCAACTGACAAAGATCCATTTGAGAGGTAGCTGATGTGTACGTTTGTTCATAACCTTGGATTGCAGTCATTAGAGAACATGCTGGATTTGGCACCACAAAGAACATACGTACACAAAAGGGAAGGAAACCCCCAAGGTACATATACCGTTGACACAGACAAACAGACAGAATAATTCATACGACCAACCAATATACTGAAAAATCTTCGATTTTCACAAGTAACAGACAAACAGATGCTACGACCAACTTACTTGGCAAAATTATTTTGCCAAGTAATAAACGGACCCAAATTCAAGAAAGTATCCTCTCCTCTGGTGAGGGTAATAATTACACCCATTTTCCACGAAGAAATCTAATGGCATCTGGGGTGCCCAAGACGAGGTGTTGCACATTCAAGGCTCAGATTGTCCAGGACACCTGGTAATTCCGTCACAAATTGCAATACCTATACACACCTAGTTCTGTACAATTACAACTGTGCAGCAAGTGTGCTATTTTATAGTTAATTATAATGTGATTCCCTTAGAATTTAGAAGCGGATTCGTTTCCAATCAACATATTGTTACGGAAATGGCCCTTATTGGACTACTAAATATAGGATTAGCTCAATCCCCATTAAATGCATGTTTAGCTAGTTTGTTTGGTGAAATGGATGTTACATGTGTGTCGGGAGATGAAAGAGGCTGTTTTATTGTTTTGTGCGGTGGTGGTGGAACGAGAGCTCCCTCTTTCTTCCTTTCCCATCCTGGACGAGCCCCGCCCAGTCGGCTGAGAGGGTGTGGCCAAAAAGAGGAAGTGAAACTAAGGGGAGGAGTTTGTTGGCTTCGCTGAGGGAGGCGTGCTCGGGGTCGAAGCGAGCGAACGAAAGAGAAACTGGAAAGAAAGGGGTTCAGTGTGGGGCAAACAGTCGCTCTCGAGGCGTGCTCGTGTTTTCGAAGCGAGCGAACGAAAGAGAGGCGGCCTGCACGTCGAGTCGGCGATCGACTCTTATGAGGAGGTGATTCTGCCGTGAGAGAGACGGCAGCCGGCTTTGAGAGGCGAGCGTGGAAAAGGAAAGAAAAGGTGATGCACACAGAAAGAAACTGAGAGGACGGAGTTGAGAAGTCGGGCTTCGAGGCGGGAAGGCAAGAGAGAAACGACGGAGCCTCTGACGGTCCCTGCTCACACCAATGGCTCGACACGTTTGCCAATCCGCTTGCCGGAGCCTGGCACATCGATTTGGGCCTTGTCTGGTGAACAGGCCAGGCCTGGATTTGTGTGCTCGACCTTGGAGAGATCGGCTGAGCCCATCGTTGATCTGGCGGTCTAGTGCCATCGGCCTTGCACGGGTCGGAGCGCGCGGAGACGCGTGCTGTGCGGAAAGGAAGGAGTGCGGCGCCGCCATCTTGCCACGCGGCGCGTTCGAGCTGGGGGCTCGAATCCGTGGACATCCGCTTGTTGCGAGCGACATTCGTGCTTTGACACTGTCCTCTCGTCCATGAAACTTCACCAAGTACTCTGTCTGCATGCATGCTGTCTGTCTGTCTTGTCTGCACGTGTTGTATAAGGCATATCTCGGTAGGACCCTTCGAAACCCGTAGTCCGTAGTTCCCTAGTTAAGAACGGGCTAAAGATTGTTAATAAAAACATTGTCGTGAATATTTTGCTTGTGTCGTGCTCCCCTATGTTCCCCAATAAATCTGGTTAGTTCGTATGAAGTTGCCGCTATGGATTAATTCGTGTCGCGTCGAGGAACATGTCGCATTCGATTGGCATATAAAACCAAAATGGTTACAGACTGGCAGAAAACGCTCAGCATCTGACACAACCAGTCTGTAACCGGGGTTCTATTTCCCCAACTGGTAAGGTACAAGTATTACGTTGGTATCGCGATTGAAGACTCGTGACTCGAGGTCTGTGCCGAGCCGGCCGGCGTTATAAACCCGGGACGGTGGTGGTGAGGGTGGCGCAAGGATCGGTGAGAATCCCCCCCACCGCGGATCCGCAACAATATTATTGGTAGGGGCGGATCCAGGGGGAGGGGGGTGCACCCAACATGCGCTCCCCTAAACCCCTCTCCTCTTGTCAAGAGCCATCATATTTCATTCTAGTGGCCAATTTTTCATTGGTCTTCACGGCTTGTATAAATCCTGCTTGCCATACCATACTGCTTGAGCATTAGCTTGCCTTTCACCAAGACCAGATGAGCTTGGGCCAAGGTCGGGGCGGGGGGAGTTGTCGATTCGTTATTATCCCCCGCAACCAACTAAGTTGGCGGGGATATAGAAATGGTTCCGTCCGTCCGTCGTCCGTCCGTCACATTTCGTTTCCGGAGCTTAACTACAAATCCCTCAAGATATATTTACGAAATTTGGTACACATATCAAGCAAGTGGTGAACTGGTGTCTTTTGATATTTAGAGATTTCCCCCAAAAAAATTTCTGTCACTTTCCATGGAAACAAGTTGGGTATTAAGAAATAATTGAGGTTAACCATTGTTTCCAGAGCATAGTTGCAAAACTATTACTATTTCTTTATGAAATTTGGTACTCACATCAAGAATAAATCGAACTGGTGCCTTTTGCTACTTGTCCTCATTTACTCTGGCCGGGGATATCGAAGACTTTGTCTTCAACGGATGCTAGTTATTATTGCCAAATGACACTACCACTATTATTATTGTTGTAAATATTATTAGATTTATTATGGACAAGATGTACATGCCAGTCAATTTGCATACACTGAACATTTGACTGAAAATGTGGGATTATCATTTTGTTTGTATCAATAGAAGCTGAAAGGTTGATGCTTGAAATTGAGGGATTACATTGTGGAGATTCTGCAAGTCCTTTCTTCTTCGTAAGTCTTCCATTGATGGCCTAAAGAAGATAGGTGGTCGGCTATGCACTCTGAAAAAGTTGTCAATATAGTAAATATAATAAAAAAATGATACACATTTAAAGTGAATGGTGGTGATATTTTGGAAATGTAAGACTGAAAGAGAAAAGCCTGCCAAGATGTGCGAATCAGGAATGTGAGAGAATTGATGTGGGTGTAATCTCGATTATGTGAATGAACTGTGAGACTGAAAGTTTTGCTGGTATTATGTACATTCCTTGGCATTCGTGTGTGGTGTGTGTGTGTGTGTGTGTGTGTGTTTGAGTCGAGGTGGGGTAGATCTATAAACATCACAAGTTTGAATACGAATACAAATGAAAGGGAATGTAGGCTGACGCCATACATTTTAACTTCCTACCCACTGAGTCAGGAATTCAAACAGAATGATTGGGATTCTGGATAGGGATGAAAGAAAAAGAAACCTTGATTTGACCATTCAGTGCTATATCAGCGACGTTGTGGTTACGTAGCGCTGCGGAGAAGTTGCTTACTAAAATGGCGGACGTTCCGCCCCAGTGCATACATCACCCATTTGTATGGTTTTGCGGATGAGTGGTCTATCTTGCCCTGCTATCTAGTATCTTTGGTTTCTGCTGTTCTTTTGCGTCCTGTTTTGGCTGTTATGTCCTGATCCGTTCAATGCAATAGCTCTTGCACGAGCCTCGACTATGCATACAAAAAAAACCGGGTTTGTATTTATTTATTTATTTTAAATTTGGGGGACTCTCTCAATTCTGTCCCCCTTGCCCTTCTACCATTCTGGCATCCCTGAGTGTAGGTTTGATTCTTGACTGGACAATAAATTATCATCCTGATGCTTACGGCAGGATGTTGTATCGATGAGGGCACCATCCTCCAGTCTTGACTCTATAGGAACGTTAATCCAGCCAGGTGTCCCCTCTCTTGTCCCGTGGTATCTCTTGAAAAGAGTGGGCAATTGTTTGCTGGTACCTTTACCAAATTCCTGCCGAACTCGCCATGGTGCTGACGCTTGATACATTCTCAGTGTACCAAAGTCATAGAAACCGACTAAGAACCAGTCCAACCGACCTGGAAATTGTATACGCAGGTATTCACATACCGTATGCAGGCGAGAAAACAGCCCCACTTCGGTATCCCACTATATTAAATAAGGCAATTCATTTCTTCCTAAAAAATCCTCAATGTTAATCTAAATCCTCAATGTACATCTGAAAATCGTTCAAAAACAAGGGCTGGGCTGATCTCCACCAAACCTTGCATACGTGTTGGTAGTACCCAGGATCAGGTAATATGCAGAAGGAACCCCCTCCCCCTGCGAGGGGAGGAGACGACTTGCCAATGCCCCAAAAGGAGTGGGTTTTTCTCGTTCCCAATCAAATCAAGCACAGATACATGATTGTAGGTTGGTGGGGGATTATGTTTTTCCATCAGCTGACATTTGCCTTCATCACCTCGACAATGTAAATCACTGATAACAAAGCTTTCTCTCAAACACATTTGATGCCTATCGTATACCCTGGAGAATTTACCACGGTCAAAAAGCAAGTTCTTGAGTCTTGAAAACACAGACCCAGTGCCAAATTCAAACAGAATGATAGGGACTCTGGATTATCTGATACTAGGGATACCATTTCACTTGTTGATTCATGAATGGTTGCAGAAAGAAGAATCTCCATGACAAATTATTCTGGTAATTAGTTAATCATCAAGTATGGGAACAAACTGAATGGTACAAATCAATTCCATGTTGAATGCTGCGGTCAACATCAACTGTGGTTTGAGGAATATCGAGTGATCGTACATTCTGAGACCATCTTTGGTTATACACACATTAATACATCTACTATAAATGGACGAAGTGTGTGTGTGTGCGTGTGTGTGTGTGTGTGGCATATTTTTTGTGGAGTTTTACTGGAGATTTCTGATGGTGAATGTGATACACCAAAATGATCATCATGACCTACTGAGTTGATTTGGCTAATTAACTACAAAAAAAATCAGTAGAATTCCCATGTTTTAAAAGCACACCACGTTAAGGTGTTTTGAGCAGCTTAATAGGTCCTTCCATGGAATGACATTCTAATTAATAAAATAAAATAAAATAAAAAAGAATGATAACATTGTAACAAGGCATATATTACTTAATATTAATAATATTTGCTTCTTCTTCTTCTTTCGGCTGCTCCTGTTAGGGGTCGCCACAGCGGATCATCCGTATGATCCGCATAGTGATTTGGCTTAGTTTTTACGCCGGATGCCCTTCCTGACGCAACCCTGGTCGCCTCTTACGACAACAGGGATATGGTACACCTATTTTTACCCGGAGCATACACCAGGCCCAGTACACTGGTACTCACTTCGCCGACCTCGGAAGGATGACAGGCTGAGTCAACCTCCTGGTGTGTATTAATTCAAGTGGCCAACGGGGCTTGAACTCAGGACCTTTTGGATCCCAAGCCGCTCCCCTAACCACTACGCCAACACCAGGCTAATACTAATACACCAGGCTAACACCAGGCTAATCTCATTTGAGTCTCTCTCAGTAACTGCTCGTTGGACACAAAGTCCGACCAGCGACAGCCAAGGATTCTCCGAAGAAACTGGTACCAAGGATTAAGTCTCCATCTCCGATCCCTGGTCAGAGTCCAAGTCTCATATCCGTAGAGCAAAACTGGAATCACCAAGGACCTGAAGACTTGGAATTTTGTCCTCCTGCACAGGTACCGATAGCACCACACCCCATGATCCAGTGAATCCATGACTCCCCGGGCTCGGCCCAGACGTCTATTGACCTCTGACTCTCAGCCAGCAGAGACATGAATATCACTGCCAAGGTAAGTGAATCTCTCCACGACCTCAACATCCTCACCACAAACAGGTACAGACAATATAGCAGCATCCAAGATGTCATTGAAAATCTGGATATTAGTTTTGACCCAGGAAACCCATAATCCCAGTGGCTCCGACTCCTCATTCTGCGCCTCGACGGCCCCCAAAAGGATATCCAGAGTCTCCACAAAGATGACTGCATTATCTGCAAATTCCAGGTCAGAGATATTGACACTCCCAACGATGCACCGCAGCTTTATCTCTCCGACATCCTCCCCAGAATCCAGTCCATACAAGCGCTGAAAAGGTGGGGGCCAGTACACACTCCTGACGAATTCCAGTAACAATTGGAAATAAGTTGGAGATGGTATCACCACATTTCACAGCACTCTCATTTGCAGAGTGTAGTCCAGACATCAGATTGATCAGTTTTGGTGGCCCCCAAGAAGACCAAGATTCCTCTAGAGGGCATCCCCTTCACTGAATCAAATGCTTTGCAGGGATGAACATAAGCTGCAAACAAGCAGCCCCTGCCGAAACTCTCGTCTGTTCAGTGAGTACCTGAAGGGCAAGGATACATTCATCGTTGACCTCATTGGTGTAAAGCCTAACTGCTCTGGGAGCTGGTGCTCAAGCGATGGTGGCGAACCTGATCAATAATTATCCGAGGCAAGACCTGCCAGGCTCTGAGAGCAGCGTCTCCCCCTCGGTAGTTGTTGCAGTTCCTGGTGATCACCCTTCCCTTTCCAGAGAGGGACAACAAGGCCCCTCTTCAGTCAGTTGGGATGATGCCTGTGTTCCGGCAGAGCACAGACCTGCATGCAATGACACAAGTGCAGCAGTTCCACCAGCCTTGAGAAGTTCAGCATGGATGCCACATATCCCATGAGCTTTACCCCATTTCAACTGGTTCACCGGAGCCTGTGTTACCACAAACGAAGGCAGATCACAGTTGATTGGAGGGTCAGCAATAGAGATAGTAACACCCATGACATCCAACTCGACAGCTGGTGGATCAGCCTGGTGCAGCCGCTCAAAGTAACCGGCCCACCGGGCCTTGACTTCTGACTCCTCTGTCAAGAACCCACCACCCTCTGCTCTAACTGCAGTACACCGAGAGATGGGCTTGGAGGAATGCAATGCGCGAATTCCCCTGTAAGCAGGACGAGAATCACTTGACCACAGGTGATGCTCTACCCCCTCACAGATTCCTCGCACATAGGCCTCCTTGTCTACCATCAGGGCACGTACAGTTTTATGCCTTAACTCCATGAACAGCTCAGCTCTGCCATTAATCCTGGCCCTGCGACTCTGGTCAATGGTTTTTCTTGTATTTTGTGGAGTGAAGGGTTTTACAGTGGCCGGAGTGCAAATCCTGCCACCAACCTCCTGAAAAACAGTAACCCAACTGCAGGAGGACGTCTGCAGACACAGTTGGGTACTAGTACCAAACGTTAACCCAAGGTTAATAATCTTGAAGAATTACAATGAAAGCTCAGAAGATGGTTTCCATGATAATCATTTTGCCAATGATAGATAAGATCTGAATCTGTTTGTGTCTCCTCAATGTGGATGGATGGATGGAGAACAAACCTGTAGTCTCCTCAAGTGAAACCAATCAGGGACTAATAAAGAAATGGGGAGTCAAAAGGAGGAGCTCCCTGCCAAGCTTTTATCTGGACCTTCCACTGTGCACGTTGAGTTGGTACATGAAGGGGTTTTGCATGTTTGTAGATCTTGAAGAATTAGAATGAAAAGTAGAAGAAACAATAACAATAAAAGTATGAAATGTACATTTCAATAATACAAGCAGAGTACCCACCCTCTGGGTGGGTCGAGTTTGCACATTATTTGCTGAAAAAAGTGTAGTCTGTGTATTGCAAGAAGACTCTTGATATTTGTGTTTTGTGTTTGAAGGTGTCTAAGGATGTAAAGGTCTTAAGGGTCTAAGAGGTGAAAGGGGTACAAAAGGTCAATCGGGATCATAATGGTTCTAAAGGTTGAAATGGGTATGTTCCAATAGTACTTTAGGTCTATTGAGTTTAAAGGCTCAAAGGAGTCTTATGGGGTCTAAAGGGTCAAACAGGTTTAAAGGGTCGATATGGTCTCAAGGGGGTTTGCAAGTCTCGAGGGGTTAATGGATGGAAATTATTAAAGGTGTCAAATGTCTAGAGGGTCTTAAAAGTTCTCAAGGGTCTAAAGTTCGAAAGGGTCCAAATGGATCTAAGCAGTCTAAATAGTGTAAAGATTTAAAAGGTACGCTCCAATAGTACAAAATTAATAGACGTAGTGACGGTGCAACTGACATTCAAACAGTACATAATTAAAAATACGTAGTCACGGTGCAACTTGTGCTGTTTGTAGATAAGTATTTGATATATGCTTGAGCGCCACCTGCCGAGCGGTGGGTGTGTTGGAACCACTTGGAAGAAAGTACAGTGCATGCTCGTCTCTTGTTACTTGTATTGTCAGTGAACACTGCAGTTAGCAGGCAACAAGGATGGCTTATAATAGGGTCAGTAGTCACAGTAAAGTTCCCACATTCAGTGGTGACAATTTTGAACTTTTTGCTGAACAATTGGATTTATATTTCATTGCAAATGACATGGACAACAAAATCACAAAGAAGGCCATTCTTCTTTCGTTGCTGTCGTCTGACAACTATCGGCTTTTATGTAACTCAGTCGCTCCTGGCAAGCCAAAAGACGACGTCTTGACGTTCCAGTCTATCATCCAGAAGATGAAGGAACATACTCGGCCAGAAAAATTGCTGTAACTAGCGAGGTATGAATTCGATAATTTGACGAGGACCTCGGGAGAACGTGGAGCTGATTTCATGGCAAGACTGAAGCATCTGTCTGTCGCCTGCAAGTTCACGCCAGTTGAGCATCCAGCCAGGCTCAACGATAAATTTATTTTCAGTTTATAAGATCAGAAGATGGTTTCTGCGATACTTTGCATCAAGTTTGAAGACATTACATTTGTCAATGCAATTGAAACTGGCTTGGTTGTCGAACAGTTTCTCAAAGATGTACGGGTCATCACCGGTCGGACCATGGAAATCGACACCGGAATCAACAAGATATCTGGTTCACCTCAGACTCCAAGAACATCCTTTGGTAAGAAACAACACACGAGGGAATACCACGGGCCACAGTCACAACACTTCCATTCGGGTGACAAGGTGCCACTCAGGCATGTTGGGGGTGTGGAGGTCGACACTTCCATCATGCTTGTACCTATAAGGATATTGTGTGTTTGAATTGTCAGAAGGTGGGCCATCTGAAACGCATCTGTCGAGCGGCATCAACCACCGTACACGTCATGGACGACAATGACGACAAGCCAGGTCAAGACTGGGTCTCTATTCACTTGGAAATCCAAAAGTTCTATATGTGGAGGTTAACAATAATCCCATCACATTCCAAGTCGACACTGGTGCTGCAGACTCCAGCATAAGCAACGAGACCCCTCGTAGGCTGAACGGATTGAAGCTCATCAGTTCGGACCTCACAATGTAAACCTACACCAGCGAGAAAATAAAGCCGATTGGGGTAGTGGATGTTTCAGTAAGCAATCAGGACCAACATGCTGGTCTCAAGTTATATGTGGTTCGAGAAGTGGACTATCCCTTCTCGATCGTGACTGGCTGATTCAGATAAAGCTGGACTGGTTAACCATTCACCTTGTGAAAACCACACCAAATGAGTTGGAGCATTGTTTGGAGCAGATCCTTCAAATACATCAAGGCCTGTTTTCCAATAAGCTTGGCAAACTCAAGGATGTACAGGCCATACTCTTCATGAAGGAGGGCATGACTCCTCATTTTTTTAAACCGAGGCTGGTCCCACATGTCCTCTGTGACAATGTGAAAGCGGAGTTTGACAGGCTTGAGGCCTGTGCAGTAATTGAGCAGGTGCCATACTCAGACTGGGTCAATCCAGTCATCACGGTGCTGAAGCTGAATTGTGATGTTCGATTATGCGGGGATTTCAAGGCTACAGTCAACCCAGGTCTTTGTATCGAGCAGTGCCCTCTTCCATCGATCGAGAAGAGGTGCACAATTGACAGGGAGTGGATTCTTTATGAAACTCAACCTGTGGGATGCCTATTTTCATCTCGTTCAGGTTTGTGTAGATCTTCCTGCAAAATCCTACCTGGATGACATACTTATTGTGGGTAAAACTGCTGAGGAATTACCTTAAGAACATTGACAAAGTGCTAACTAAGTTGGAGGCTTGTGGTGTCCACTTCAATAGGGACAATTGTGTTTTCTTCAAACAACATTTGGAGTACCATGGGCACATCATCATGCCAGATGGGCTGTTGAAAGGCCCACGGAAGGTAGATGCGATTCGGCACATGCCATTATCACAAGACAAAATCCAGCTTTGCTCATTCTTCGGTATGGCGCAGCACTACTGGAGATTCGTGAGCAATCTGAGCTCTGAGTTGGCCCCATTAACTCCGCTGCTCAGAAAGGAAGAAAGTTGGGCATGGAGATCCGATATATCCGGACAGAGGTGAGCATTGTGCCGCTGTCTGCCGCTGAATGGAAAAATGGACAGGAATATTAATTACATGCCGCCAGCAACATAGCTATTGCTACTTTTGGAGAACATCTCCTCCAGATTGATTTGGGTTTACATCAAGCTCATTTCCATGGGTGTTTGCTATTGCCGACACCACATACTTTATCCTGGGTACGGATTTTTACGTCATTTCAGTCTCCTCATAAATGTCAAATGTCTATTGGATGCCTCAACACAGTTTAAGTTTAGTGTTCTCGGTAAAGCTTCCACTGTTTCGTCACTGAATATCACTTGCCTTCCCTCCATGCCCACATGCCCTTTTCAGGACATACTTTATGACTTCCCATCCGTGATGTGCCCATTGGTGACAATCAAGCCCATAAAACACCAGATCACACATCACATCGGGAACACAGAACTCCATGTTTTTGTTTGTGCTTGCTGACCAGCATCCAAGAAATTATGGATTGCCCACCAGGAGTTTGACTATATGTTACAACGTGGGATCATCAGACCATCGTCCAGAAATCATGCTTCATTGCTACACATGGTACCCAGAAACACACCTGGGGATTGGCATCCTTGTGGGGATTACCGGTCCTTAAACAACATGACTGTTCCAGACCATTACTCCATTCCACACATTCAGGATTTTATCGCTACTCGCCCTGGTGCTACAGTCTTCTCCAAGGTTGACCTCATTAATTCGTACCATCAGAGTCCTGTGGACCCAGATGACATCCCGACGACAGCAGTCACCACGCTTTTCGACCTGCTCAAATTCCTTCGGATGCCGTTCGGCCTACTCAGTGCCGCACAAACCTTTCAACATTTTATCGATCAGTTGCTCCAGGGATTACACTTACGCTATGTGTTTTTAGATGATATTCCAAATGCCAGCACAACCGCAGAAAAACATCAGGAACACCTATGTCTCCTTTTCACCCATTTGCAGGATTTCGGCATCATCATCATCAATCCCATAAAGTGCATGTTCGGCATTCCTGAGTTGGATTTCCTTGGCCACTGTGTTAACCGCTCAGGCATCTGTCTGCTCAAAGAGAAGGTGCAGATTATTCAGGATTTCTCATTGCCATCCTCTCAACGCAAACTGCGGGAGTTTTTGGGCTTCATCAACTTTTATCATTAATTTATTCCAAACGCAGCCACAAGTCAACACTGCAGCCACTGAAAGAGTTACTTGCAACTGGCAAACACCCTGAAGTGTTCCGATGGTCAGAGTCAACCTTATTAGCCTTCCACACTATCAAAGACGCACTGGCCAACGCCTCACTCCTGATTCATTTGAAATCGGAGGCGTCAACATACCTGATGGTAGACGCGTCTGAGGTTGCGGTGGATGCGGCCCTTTACCAGTTCATCGATGCCGACTGACGTCCATTGGCCTTCTTCTCTAAAACTCTGAAGCCAACAGCGCACAATTACAGTGCGTTCAATCGGAAATTACTCACTGTGTACCTCGCCATCAATCACTTCCGCAACTTCTTTGAGGCCAGACAATTCTCTGTCCTGACTGACCACAAACCTTCAACTTTCACTCTATCCACCCATTTGGACTCTCACTCTCCTCGCACACTTTGTCAACTCAGTTAAATCTTGCAATTCACTTCCGACATCTGGCACATCAAAGGAATTGCGAACCCGGCTGGTGACGCCCTCTCACACATCGAGGTATTGGCGTTGTCTTCTACCCACACACTGGCCATCAATTTAAATGTACTAGCAGCAGCACAATGGGAGGACACAGAGCTCCACCTTCTACAGTCTGTAACCGGTTTGCTTACATTTTGCGAGATACTGCTCCCACGGCAAAACACTACCCTTGTGTATGATACTATACATTGGTGGAACAGTCACGCCCTTTCATTCCTGCGGCATTCCATCATACAGTCTTCGACATTTTTCACTCACTCGCGGACCTGAGTATTCGAGCAACCCAGCGACTCATCACCACGTGCTACGTTTCGCCAAGCATCATCACCGATGGCCACCATTGGGCCAAGCAATGTTTTCAATGTCAGCACTCCAATATCCAACGTCATACTGTCGCACCACTTGATAGCTTTTCAACACCGGATAGCCATTTCGACATGATCCATCCATACGGATCTTGCTGGTCCCCTTCCACCTTCAAATGGGCACCGCTATTTACTGACTTGTGTTGACCGCTTCACCCATTTGCCAGGGGCTACACCGATAGCTGACTTCACCGCACCGACCATTGCCAGGGCCTTTCTCCACAACTGGATCACATGTTTTGGTGTTCCATCAACCATTACTCTGGATCATAGTAGCCAGTTTGAATCGGCTCTATTTCGCAAACTGACTCGACTCCTGAGTACCGACCTTGTGTGAACCATCACTTATCATCCAGCAGCGAATGGTATGGTAGAGCTTTTCCACCGCCAACTCAAGTCTTCCCTAAAAGCACATGACAACTCCACACACTGGACGGGCGTCGTACCTATGGTTCTGCTTGGTACATGAGCTGATTTAAAAGATGACCTTGGATTCTCCATTGCAGCGCTTGTGTACGGTGCACCGCTTTGTCTATCGGGAGAAGTTTTCTCAGCAGTCGATGACACCTTGCCCTACGCCACCAACTATGCCAACCAACTTCGTTTGGCCATGCAGAGCCTCCGGGTGACACCGACACATATGCCTTTGTCATGCCCGGTTTTTATTTCCCAGGAATTTTATACGTGCCCCCACAAATTTGTGGCATGACACTGTCTGGAAACCCTTGTAGCAACCTTATGATGGACCTTACAAAGTTCTACAATGCCACAATAAGACCTTCATACTCGATATTAACGGTGGTCATGAGACTCCATAGATCGCTTGAAGCCAGCTTTTCTTGACGCAGCACCAGAGCCAACCCTCCCACCAACCAACGGGTCGACACCTACTACAACAATACCCTTAACATCATATACGACTCGATCTAGGCAGCATATACACTTACCAGCACGATATTTATGGGAGTACATTTAGTTTGCTGATCATTTCTCTTTGCAGTGACTTTTTTACATGGACAGTATTCATCTCTTCTCCTACAGCATGTTGTATTTTCCTTTGTACCTTCCATTTGATCAATGCACTAGGTGGAGTAGTGTAGCGGTATCATTTTGCCTTTGGTTTCGCAATATGTGAATACGATTTAGCTTTGGTTTAACGAGGTTTCCCGGCAGGGGTTTTGAGAACTTTTACCATTGCGGTTCAATAAAGAATCAACTCGGAATCCGAACGTTTTGGACGTTTTTTTTCTTCCACGCTAAAACTGCAAGGAAATTCTCAACTTCCTCGCTCAATCTACAGTGGGCTCAAGCTATGATCTCTACATAAGGACACACAAGGAAACTCAATGCAGGAGGAGGCCATTCAGGCACATCATGCCTGCATCACTCAACACCAGACCAATTTTATCCCTCAATACGATGCAATTTCATGAGGGGATGAGGAGATGAATGTGGATGAGACAAATGGCATGCCCAGGGATATCCAAAGGGTGCCAAAAAAATTGGGAAATGTATTCATTTTCATTATTTAAATAAAAAACTGAAAAAAGCAAAAAAAAATTTCATTTTGTTTTCTTTTGTGTTTTTTGGGAGGGGGTTTTCTGAGAGGAGGAGGGAGGGGTGATCAAGGCTGTTATTGGGTGAGAAACACACAACATCAACTACACATCACCCTTTGATGAGACCACCACAAACACGACACTCTGCACACATGCACACAATCACCCATCGATACTGGAGCTACCTAAAAGTCCTGCCAACATCCCTACACCGCTCTATCTCCATAGCTTCCAGGTGCCTCTCTAATTCCAATTTAAACTTATCTACTGTTTCTGCTGCCACTACCTTTCCAGAGAGACCATTCCGTGCATTAACTACTCTTTGAGTAAAAGTCCCCTGCCTTACCGCCATCTTAATTCTCCTCTTATTTACTGTCAAGCTATGGCCCCTGGTCCTATAACTGTCTACTTTGCTGAATAATTCATCTGCACTTATTTTATCGATACATTTCATTATCTTAAACATCTCCATAATATCTCCTCATAACCGTCTCCTTTCTAGTGTATAAAGCCTTGTCTCCTACAGCCACTCCTCATAGCTGAGTCCAGCTCAGCCCGGAATAAATCGAGCTAGGCCGAACCCTCTCTAAGGCATCTATGTCCTTCGTAAGTTGTGGTGAACAAAACTGCACACATCATTCTAGATGTGGCCCTCACTAAATTCCTGTACAATGTTAACACCACCTCTTTTGATTTATAAATGACACCCCTCTGAATACAACTGAAAACCCTATTTGTTTTACCTATAGCTGCCTGGCACTGGGCTGCCTGCTTACCTACCGTTTTTATTACCACCCCCAGATCCTTCTCCTGTGTGACATGCTCCAAAATTCTATGACCCCTTGCATCCTGTAATCTCTATTTTCATTGTTCTTTCCCATCCTCAACACCTTACACTTGTTCAGGTTAAATTCCATCTGCCAATATTTTGCCCAATCTATGCAAGTATCAATACTTTCCTGAATCTGATTACCACCCCCTCTGCTATCCACCTTACCTTCAAGTTTTGTGTCATCTGCAAATATGGAAAGCTTTATGTCACAACCTTTGCGACATTGATAGTTACTCGTCAAGTATGAACCGCATGGAAGAGTGGCAGTGTCATGCCACATGCACCGTGTTTTCCTTTTTTACCTGGGCAATGCTGAGATGAAAGCACTCTTCACACGGGTAAATTTGTTCTCCTTCCATTCTCCACCACTCCCCCCCAAAAAAGAAGCCGGAGGGGCCTGTCATTATGTGATATTTCTAACGGGAAGGGACATCAGGATGAACGGTGGGCAAAGGAGGGGTGGAGTGAGATGTGAGAACGTGGACGGGGAATTGGGGGG
>CM068952.1:145731992-145742457 GCA_035128595.1 Eptatretus atami
GGCCGTCGAGGCGAGACGTAGGCAGAGCCAAGCAGCAGGAACACTTTCACAACAATTCTCTTCAACCTCTTCAACTTGCAATTCTCTTCAATGACCAAACAACTCGCAATTCTAACTCGACCTCTCCAACGACCGGCAAAACCAACTCGACCCAACTCTTAGGATCAAGAGATATACCATTCTCTCAACTCCCTATTTGGACTACGTGGGGTACATGAAATATTGTGCAGGAGTTCGTACAGGATATATGCTTGAAGCCTTTGGGTAGGATGGGTGATTGTGTACATCACAATTGTTATGACTGATGTGTGAGAAAGTCTCAGACAAAAGGTAAATATGCAATCAATAGTTACCTCCAACCGCCAAAGGTGGGAGGAGGTTATGTTTTCACCCCTGTCTATTTGTTTGTCTGTGAACAGGATATCAAATATTGTGGACGGATTCGGACACAACTTGGACAGGTTGGGTGCATGAAAGGACGAAATGATTTGATTTTGGTGAAGATCTGGATCCGGATGCAGACACTATGAATTTAAAAAAGTGGATTCTTCACCATTGAGAGATGGGCCAAAAAACGAATAAATTGCGTGATTTTTTTTAAAAAATAAAAAAAATAAAATTGGGCCCAATATGTTCCCACCGGAGCAGGCACATTACATGACGGAGGTATGCGCTCCACTGAGTGCCATTCTAATTGTTTTTTTTCACCCTAAAATAAAACTTGTATATTGTTACGGATCTGGAAACCATAAGCATTCAACATACAGATGTCCAAAAGTCAGTTATGTCGTTAAGTATTGTGTGCAGTCAGATCCCTTTCCTTTTGTCTAGTGGGAGAATCAAAAGGCGTGCGTTGCGATTTATTTTTAGTTAGGTTATTAACATCTTTACATCCAACGAACCCGTCCACAAGCCATCTAACAAATACCGCCATCTGCATGATCCCTCGGCCCATCACGATCCACCACCAAACCACACTGCTTTCTCGCACTCTGACGTGCGACAGGCAAGATCTCGCGGTCCGGTTTCTCGGCTTCCCGCGAAGCGTTGTAACTCTTCACAACCTTTGCGACATTGATACTGGTTACTCTCAAGTATGAAACCGCATGGAAGAGTGGCTGGGGTTTCCCGGCAAGGGCCGTTGCAGCGTTGATACTGTTACTCGTCAAGTATGAACCCATGTGGAAAAGTGGCTGGGGTTTCCCGGCAGGGGCCAAGGCCCCGCCCCGGAAAGGTATGGCCGGGGACCCTGTCCAATCAAAGGCGGACAGCGAGGTGTTGTTCACCAAGGCCCCTCCGCTGAGAGAGGTCCATAATTCCGAGCACTCTCTGAGGCATGAGTCTTTTTGGGTCTTGGTAGTTTTGGCTGTCACGAAGAGTTTTGGTGGGTTTTTGGCTGCACGAAGAGTTTTGGTGGTTTGGCTGTCACGAAGAGTTTTTGTGGTATAGCTGTCACTAAAAGGTTTTGCTGTTACGAAGGGTGGTCGAGACGTGCGAACGTGTTTCTCGCTGGCCCTCTACAAGGAAGGAGGCGACCCTCGAGCCGCCCTCCGTGGACGCCGGCCATTCACACCCGAGCTCCGCCACGAATCCGAGTCTTTAGCACGTGCGACTGGGACCAAACCAGCGACCATTGTCAGGTGCCGCAGCACGGAGTACCCCTTCTTCGACGGCCAGGTAACCCAACCGAACTCTGACCCCCAGCTTGTCTCTCTCCTACGGCTGTGAGGGTCGAATAAAGAACTCTGGGTTTCTTTTCATTTTGTGTGTGTGTCTGCGTGTGGGCCCGTCTTTAAGTAGAAACTGAATAATGTTTTTGAACATTGTAAATACTTCTTGCATATTCGCGTTAAGTTCTTTCTTTGTGTCTTCATTTACTGTAAATAAAACTTGTTAGATATGTTCGCCAGTCCGTTTCCATCCCTTCTTGAACTGGTCCAGCATGGTTTCGGATCGGAGTTTAGGCGGGGTTTTATCCCGATCATCCGTTAATTCCAGCCGGCACGGCTTTGGCCGTTTCGCTGCGGCTGCACCCCGAACCGGAGTTGGTAGTCGGTAGTTGGAACTCTACTGCAGTCGGTAGAGTGACCTGGTTCGAGCAAGACGTGCACAAGGGCGTGGTTTCCCGGTAGTCAAAATAGCGTAGTTAATTAGGTAAATTGGTTATAGACAAATAGACCCTAACGCTACGCGGTTGAGATATTGGCGACCACGGTCGGTTAAACGACCCGCCGGCTCGCGGAGTTATCCGAGCGACGGCCTACAATTCCGGGGAGTTTTGGTGGGAGACGACGCAAACCTCCCCACCTAGTGGTCGTCTCGGCCACCGAGACCGCAACTATATATATATAATATATATCTAAAAAATATATATGTAAAAATAAGAAATGAAAAATATATATATTACATGTGCATTTTGTACTTCTTGGGTCTGGTGGGTTTTTTTTTTTGGGGGGGGAGGGGGTTCTCAGTCATTAAATTTACAGGTTGGAAATACTAAAATTTGGACCGACTGGCACTCATTAATGATATATAATATTATAATCCTATATATATATATATATATATTGTTACCGGCTGTTGGAAATTTGCACAACACCAAGAAAGTCTTAGATCAGTTATGCCGGGTAAAGGTTATGTGCAGATAGCTTCCGCAGCCGTTGTTTAGAGGGAATTATTCGTGTTCAGTCGGGCTGCGACGCTTTGATGATAGCACGTTTTTCTTTTCTCTAACATTATTTTGGACGGAATTCAATCCCCAACAACCAAAATCGCCACACCAAACATCATTCCCAACAAACTACAACTCAAAAACCCACCACCTCGCCTCTTTACCTCCACAACTCCACCCGCGGCAAACATCGTCTTAGCCGCCATTTCTCCAAACGACCGCCCCAACCAATCCCCCCACCGACGTCCCAAAACAACCAGCAACCAAACCCACCACCCTTCCTCTTTACCCTCACTACCATCAAACTAAGCCACCCTGCAGTCAGAGAACTCGCTTACCTCCATCCCGGAAGACAACGCCAATCTTCACAGCTGTCAGGACGAGCGGCTCCGATGATTTCTACCACGTCCGCTTTGCCGGGTCGAAGCCGGCAGCTGGCAGGCGAAACTTCGGTGAAGTTAGCACACATCGGCGCGGCGGGGTCGAAGCCGCGGCTGTCGAGGCGAAGTCTTGGTGAATTACACACATCGGCTTCGCCGGGGTCAGGGGTCACGCTGTCGAGCGAGTGTTTTGGTGATTTCCTAACCACGTCCGCTTTGGCTGGGGTCCAGGGTGTCACGCTGTCGAGCGAGTGTTTTGGTGATTTCTAGACCACGTCCGCTTTGGCCGGGGTTGGAAGGTCAAGGGTCAGGGGTGCGAAATTCTCGCTTACCCGGCCACTATAAAAGGGCGAGCAGAACGGAGCTCAAGCGCGCCAGTCGGTCGGTTGCCATTTTCGGTCTTTTAACGGAGCTGCGAGGCAGTGTCGAGAGAAGTGTCGGTGGGTCGGTTGCCAGAGTTGGTGAACGGAGGCAAGAGCGCGGAGAGGGGACGGAGGCAAACCAGAGGGGCTATCGTGGAACCAACCGCCGAAAGGGGGCGAAGTGGAGACCGAGCAGGGAAGAGTTTTGCCACGAGAGCCAAGGCGGGTCCAGCGTGCTGTTCGAGCGTCCACGTCGCTAAGAGAGCGTCACGTCGCTAAGCGAGCGTCAACTCGCTAAGAGAGCCGTCGACGTTGCTGAGAGAGCACCAGAGCTAATTCCAGCCCCATAACCGAGCATTTCCGCGCTGAGAGAGCGCCGGCAACCCCGTCCGTTCCGTGGTGCCCGCTGTGCGGCGCGAGCCTGCGCACCGGGTGGAAACGCCGGAGAGAGCTCACCCAACAGTGGTGCCCGAGGACAAGCGCGGCCACGCCAGGGCCGTGGGGAGTAAGACGTCGCGGCGATCTGGCCCACCGCGCGCCACGGAGGGCGGCGGGTAAGACCCTTCGGTCTTGTGGGCCTGACCGTTCCATCCAGGCTCCAACGTCACATTCGGTCGACGGACCTGTGTCTCTACCCTTGTCTTGGGGTGGCTTTTCTTTGCCTGATTTGTATAAATGCATGTGGTGGCACCGTCTAAGTAAGTAGACTGTTTAAGTGACTGTGTGTGCAATAAAACCCTTTATTCGGTGGCAATTCTTTTATCTGCTTGCTTTGACTGTAGCATACGTGCATGAATCATTGTGTTGGGCTGTATATACGTGTGGTTTTTGAATAAATGGTGCCTGTTGACTGTTTCCCGTTCGTTGCCGTCCAATTTCCCTTTTTGAAAAGTGCCATCTTTGGCATCACGGAAGAAATTGGTAGAGGGGTGTAAGCAACCCGGTAAAGCAGAATCACATCAGTCCGGGTCGCGATAACCCGCTCGGTTATCAAATGTAGCACGGAAACGGACGCGCTTAAAGCGCGGTTCTGTCGGCTATGCCGTACCTACGGCCGAGGTGATGATCGCTCCAGTCGACTACTCGCGCAGGTACTTAGGTAGGTCAGATTTTGGCGAGCAACCCTATCCTGCGCGGGTGGGCAATTGCACTTGTGGTGAGGTTAAACCGCCACCCGTGACTAGCTCCTGGCGGTAGTTCCAAGGAGGGTCACGACTGAAATTGTCGCGTCCGGTGGGCGACCGCGGCTCGCCATTAGAGGTACGCGGCCCGATCGCGCACGTCGGGCGGACCGGAATTCGCAACAATATATATATCATATCGTCCTGTGTTTCATTGAACTCGCCTCAAAGCTTTTGTTTTTTTTGTGGAACTTGAGGTAGGGGGGGCATAGAGGAGAAGGGTCGAGGAGATGGGTTTATGTACAGATATTAATATGGATGTGGGATTTGAGAAATTAGGGCCACTTTTTGCACGCGAAATAAGATGGCTCTTAAAGTCGAACCCCCACCCCCCCCCAACAAAAAGGAGCAGACAACATAAAAACATTGATTTGATTGCAAAAAGCAGATTTCCCAATTTCCCACTACGCTGCATATATAATATTCAGATTGTTTAAAGCATTTGAGATAAAATAGATTACTTTCTATTGTTCCTTATGGAAAACGCATTTAACGTAAGCAGACAAGTTTAGTGGATGAGCGAAGAACAATGAAGGGGTGTTGGGTTAGCAGATAGTGATCATGACTGACTGCATGAACGGATGACGAAGAAATAAAACATTCCAAAAGTTGCCATCACACGGTCATCCGCAAACAGCACGATAAATGCAGGCATTTAAAGTTTCTAAGCAAGGTTGAAATGTACTTAAAAAAGAAAAAGAAAGATGGCAATTCATTATTGCAATCCAAGTAAAATACTTTATTTGAGTTCTTAAACACACGATCAATATTTGGCTTGGCTCCATAAAAACAGCTTTGGCAATGATCATGCAGGTGGGTTGAAGCAGTCGATTTGGAAATAAAGAAAAAGATGTGAAATTGTAGACCAATATACATCAGATTTGTGTGACATCAGATGCAAAAAAGAAAAGATAAAAAAACAAAAGTCAAACTCGTTTTGTAATGTACATTTAAGTTAGGCACATCAAACACAGGGATCTCTCGACGCACAACAAACAGTCTCTCATCACAAAGCAAGGGACAGTCAATGTGAGAAGTTTGTTATTTTAATCTCATTTGTTTTTGATTTTGTTTTGCAAACTCTGTCTTCATCGATTTAGACCCATCGGGAATTAAAAAAAAGAAAAATTAGAAAAAAAGAAGTACACAGTGTTCAGCCACTCAGCGTCAGAAGCGTTCCCAAGATGTCCTCCATCACAGGAAAACAGGAAATACTCCTGAAACAAACGGGGAGAGGGGGGTGAGGTGAAGTGGGGAGGGAGAGATGATATAAGTACACAGAACAAAGTTTGGATGGATTTTGGCATATTTAGCAGCTGTTGATCAAAAGTTTTCAAAAAAGATATGAAATAATATTAAACTAGAGGGGGAGACTCGTAAGTGCAAAACCTCCGCCGCCAATACTGGCTAGATTCACTCAAAGTGAAGCCGAGATATCCTATTCATTCAATTTGACGTCAACAGTGCTCACAGAGTTTATAAGTTTTTTGCAACTTCCCTTTTTTACAGTACCTCAAATTCATTCGGTCAATAACTAGATTCCTTGAGACAGAAATTGAATTTTACAATGGGTATATCCCACCTGAAGTTCCAATCAGCCGCAATTATAATTTTGGCATGTTTTTTGTTGGAAAATCACTTATACATGTAGAAATGCAAAAAAAAAAAAAAATCGAATTTTGTTGAAAAAAAAGTTGGCAAAAAATTTTTTTTCCCCCTCTAAACAATTTTTTTTTTTGGGGGGGGGGGGGGGGGGGGGGGGTTGGAAATCACTTAAAACATAGTTGAAATGCAAAAATAAAAAAATTCAAATATTTTTTCAAAATGGCCGCCATAGCGGCCATATTGGATTTTGGACAAGTCCAAAATCCTAGGCATGACCTTGGACCGATACCTTATCCCCGCCACCTAAGTTTCGTACGAAAGTCCGTCGAGGAGTTTCCGTAATACTGTGTCACAATACAGAACAAATCAACAACACAGAAAGGGGTGAAAACAGTAACCATCCGATCTTCGATGGCGGATGTGATTAAAATAATAAACGCGAGAGTTGGCGCAAAGGTTGGGGGATATGAGACTGGATGTACATATGGCATTGAGGGTGAAGAAGGTACAAGGTGGCAGAGTTCAGGTGAGGTGCGAGCAAGGTCTAAAGCAAAAGAAGAAAACAGGGGGAAGAAGTAGAGGGCTACAAATTAAATGGGAATGGGATTGTCAATTGGCAACTACAGAGACACACAAGGTACAATATGTGATTGCAAAAGGGAGAAGAAAGTTGGAGCTATACCAAAAAGTGCAACATAAAACTTACCTGATCCTCAGCACCACCCTTGGTTTCCACCATCTCTGGCAGAAGTACATTTTCTCGCGATGGTGACATCTGCATTTGTTTCACACATACCCCTTTGTTAAATAATCACAGAAAGTTCAAAATAGTGGGTGATCACACACGAAGTGCCAGCAATTCGCACAATCAAGTGCTGAGTGCCGAGGCTGCATGATGAATATTGGAGAAGATGTTAATTTTAGTTGAAGCCCAGCCAATAATACAAAGTTTCACTCATTCCAATAATCTCATTTGTGCACCAGAATCTCATATAGTCTGTTATTTTGAAGGTTGGAATATAATGAAAAGGAACAGCAGCAATCATTGTGGGGAGAGATTGGCTACATCAGTACGTTGTTCCTGGTCTCAACTGCAACTACTAATGGCTTTAGATGCGTTCCTGTGCCTTCTCTGGAATCATTATCCACCCATTGGTTGTTTTTTCTGCTGAAACTCTCGCACCTAGTACAGCTTGTGGTCAAACAGTGGCAGGAACTTTCTTGAAAGCCTTTTGTTCCTTAAACGAGAGAAAAAAAGTGGGAGGGTGATGATTTCAGTAAAGGGGGTAAGGGGGTGGATGATTAACATGGGAAGCCCATTTTTCTTTCTACATTAAAAAATACTGCAGAAGTCCTCGATTTATGAATATACTTCATTGCAAGTACATATATCTTTCATTAATATTGTTGCGGGCCGGTCGGGGTCGGGTGAGAGACCACTAGGTGGGGAAAACTACCGTCGATTCCAGCCGACTCCCCGATTTAGGCCGTTGCCACGGATAATGCCGTGACGGCGGCGGTCGCTTAAATTCGAACGTGGACGCCAATACCTCAAGTGGCGTGGCGGAGATGGTCCTCCTGTCTAGAATCAAGTTACGCTAATTAACCATCAGCAGTTTCGACTAACCGGGGAATCCACACCCTCGGTATGCATGTGGCCCGACCCGGATCACTCTACCAACTACCGACTACTTTCTGGACGGATGCATTCGAGCGGCACTGCAAAGGACGTACCGGCTCGGAAGTGAACGGATTATCGCGAATAAAGACCCGGCTGAAAGCTCAGATTCGAAGCCAATGCTGAAGCCAATGGAGTAAAAGACAAAGACGAAGCTGGGAACATTTCTAGCATTATTTATTTACATATAGCGGGAAACAATGTGGCACAACAAAAAGGTTTTTATTCGGTATGTAAATGCAGGGGAAAGAATGAGAGGAGGTGTGGTGCGTGCAATTTTACAAGCAACTTACGAAAGCGACACAGTGCAGGACCTGACGCGAGATTTAATAAACAATAAACAATCAGCAACAATGAAGATCTTATACAGGCTTATCTAATGGACAGGCGCCAACACACTCAGACAAAAATAAACCCAATGAAAGCAAAGGGCTTTTGGCAGGCCAGGGAGGGAGGGAGTTGAGTGTCACAGTTTTTGGTAACTGAGCGTTTCGGGGAAGGGATGCTCCGTGGTGTGGCAGCCCGCAAGAAAGCTGTTGCAAGTTTCGGTCCACAGGCTCGACGTGTGGTAATCGTTCTGCAGCAGGAGCTTGAGTGGAGGAGAGCGGAGTCCAAAATGGCGATAGTTGAGCAGTAAGGCAGGACCAGACAAGAGTTTGGTCGAGGTCGTGTGGCGAGGACCAGTACAGTAGGCGGGCCGTCGAGGCGAGACGTAGGCAGAGCCAGCAGCAGGAACACTTTCACAACAATTCTCTTCAACCTCTTCAACTTGCAATTCTCTTCAATGACTACAAACAACTCGCATTCTACTCGACTCTCTCCAAACGACCGTCAAAAACCAACTCGACCCAACTCTTAGGAGTTGCTCCGTACTTTATAGATCACGGAGCTCGGGGAGGAGCCACGGCGAAACCGACGTCATCGTCCGATCCGAGCATCCGATTGGACCAGGCCTTCATGTGGTCTGGCCTTTCCTGGGCGGGGTTTCGGCCAGATGCTGGTTTGGCCCACCCACCTGGGTGCAAAACTAAACGTGATTCACCCCCACGTCTGGTTTGGAGTAGACGGTGGAATACTCAAAGCGCCGGTCCTAGCTCCATGGTGCACGTTGCGATTTTGCTTCAGAAAGCGATCGTTGGGGAGGGTACCGTGGGTTGTCACGCTGTGGCAAGCGAGATGAGAGGCAAGCAGGCAGAGGTACCGTGGTTGTCGTGGATTTTGCCTCAGAAAATGAAATTGAGTGGGGATAAATAAAAGGAAAATGATTTAATAACCTAACTAAAAGCCCATCACAACGCACCCCGTGTCTTCCCACTACACAAGGAAGGGATCTAACTACACGTATATTAATGGAATAACTGACATCGGGACAACTGTATGTTGATGCATACGGTTCTGAGAACAGTAACATATACTCGTACTTTCACAGCAAACCATTTATAAACTAAGAGGGGGAGCACTCGGTAGAGTGCAAACCTCCGCCGCCAATACTGGCTAGGTCACTCCAAGTAAACATGATATCCTATTCATTCAATTTGATGTCAACAGTGCTGCACAGAGTTATAGTTTGGCAACTTTCCCTTTTACATACTCAATTCATTCGTCATAACTAAGATTCCTTGAGAACAGAAATTGATTTTACGTGGGTATATCCACCTGAATGTCCAAAATCAGCCGCAATTGATAATTTGGCATGTTTTTTTTGTTGGAAATCACTTATAAACATGTAGAAATCAAAAAAAAAAAAATCGAAATTTGTTGGAAAAAAAGTTCGCAAAAAATTTTTTTTTCTCTTAACAATTTTTTTTTGGGTGGGTGGGGGGGGGTTTGGAAATCACTTAAAACATGTAGAAATGCAAAAAAAAAAAAAAATTCAAATATTTTTTCAAAATGGCCGCCATAGCGGCCATATTGGATTTTGGACCAAGTCCAAAATCTAATGGCAGATCCTTGGACCATAGACCTAATCCCCACAAGTTTCGTCGAAATCGTAGAGAGTTTTCCGTAATACTGTTCACAAACAAACAAACAAACAAGCAGTCATAGACTGGTACTTACGAAATCGTCAACTTGACCTCTGACCTTGTCTAATAAAAGCTGTCTCTAGAGAAGGTAGCGACGCAAACCAGAAGTTTCTAGCGATGATTCTGTACGCAAACCATCAAAAATCGAATGTTTGACCTCACCGTGACCGTTGACGCGTTGACCGATTTGACCAAAATCAAATATAACAGCACTAGCCATCACCGCCCTGATCACGTGTGTAAGTTTGACGATTGGTTAGGTTCTTCCGTTCTTGAGTTGATCATGCCTACAAACAAAACAAAACAAACAAACATACAAACAAACAAACAAACAGAAACGGTAAGTCATCAATATACCTTACGAAATCTAAGAATTTCGTAGTAACAAACAAACAGAAAGCGGTAGTCATCAATATACTTACGAAATCTTTAGATTTCGTAAGTAACAAACAGAAAGGGGTGAAAACAGTAACCTCCGATCTCGATGGCGAGGTTAACAACCACCTCCCTGGCCTCACCCCAATGTCTGATTTTGTTGAAATCTGAAAACAACTTGGAATAAGC
>CM068952.1:145742482-145760645 GCA_035128595.1 Eptatretus atami
AGTGTACCTTGGAAGAAATGGTACGTTGTAGGGTTCAGTGATATATTCATATACTGGTTATATCGATATAATAGCATTAGAATTTTCAATATACTGGTAAATAAAATTAAAAAAAATTAAAAACGCTAAATTACCAAACAAATCAAATAAAAGTGTTTCCTTCCAATCTTTAAATACCGTACACAATTTAAAAAGCTTTGATGCACTCAGCTACACCTGGAACAGTGGAATGTATGACGTCAATACGTATGAGGAAGTCGGTACAGTAGGTTTTAACTTTTAACCTTCAGCACCCAAGCACCGTACAAGTAATCGCATTTTTCTTTGCCCTCGTGGCTGATTTTAAAGCAATTGCCAATTAGTTATTTTATATGAATCAGGTGTGCTTTAGAAAGCCTGTGCCGATTACTGACACGGGGATCCATGATAGTCAAACCGGCCTGTGCCGATTAGCAAAACTGATCTCGCTTTCAACCAACAGCATTTTTAATGCAAGTTGAAGATGGAAGTAAAATAATCATTCTCATCATGGGGGAAAAAAAGTCCCGTGTGGGAATACTTTGAAAAATTACTGTGTGTCAATGATGTGTACATCATACGTGAATACGTAATGGACAGTTATGTATTTTTGGAACCTGCGGTTAAAAACAAAAAAAAAATTAAAAAAATTTCTTAATACCGATTTACCAGTACGAGAACCACCGATATATCGATATCGGAAAAAAAAACGAAAAAAGAAGATAACGACGGAGCCTAGTACGTTGTCAATAACCACTGACACACCATTTCTTCCATGGTCAACCAAAACAATAATAATAAAAAAGGTCAAGTTAAACATTTCAAATCTTTAACAATTAAAAAAAAAAAAAAAACAGAAAAAGGTCAACTTCAAAATTTCAAATCTATTAACAATTAAAAACAAAAACAAAACAGAACAAAGGTCAACTTCAAAATTTCAAATCTATTAACAATTAAAAAAAAAAAAAAATAAAGAAGAAAGCTCAAGTTAAAATTCAAATCTATTAACAATTAAAAAAATTAACACATAACAAGAACTCCACTTTATAACTGCTGCAGTGATGACCGGTACCCAGACATCGGCTGATACTGTTGTGGGCCGGGGTCGGTGGTGATAAACGACCACTAGTGGAGCAGTGAGTCGTCTCCCACCGAACACCCGGAATTTAGGTCGTGACTCTCGGATAAGTCCGAAGTTCACGGTCCCTTATCGGACCGTGGTCGCCAATATTTCGACGGCATGTATGGTTAATTGCCTAATTTCAATATACCGAAATACCACGTCATCAACCATACCAGGGAAAACCACACCTCTGACGGACCTCGGCGGAATGGACCGTTGCCAGCCCGATCCGGGTGTAAACTGAGCGGGGATTACCAAGATCCGTCGGTCCAAATGGCAACTACCGGCCCGAACGCTTGCTATTTCTCAATATCGCATGCTAGGCCATAAAAAACAGAAAAACGAGCTGTACATTTAACAGGGTTTATTTTATAACAATAATCGGGAGGGGGAGCACAAAAAGAGCAGAGTTATCACGAATAAAAGAAATGTAATGTCAATTAACAAGGCACTTAACGATTATCCTTACAGACTGGTGCCAATTCTACAATTACACACACACACACACACCCAAAGAAATGGTGGCCGCGGCCTGTATTTACCTGCTCGCCTCGTGCGTCTGCTCGACGGTCTTTGGTGGCGGGACTCGAACCACCGCCAAACAACACCGCACCAAGCTCCGGGGACTCAAGACGCGCCTATACGCCAAGCACTGCACGCAGACCAATGAGAGCCAGCAGCTTCCTCTCTTTGCTTCGGCGAGGTGAACCTTTCTTGCTCTCGACGAGGCGAACCTTCTTGCCCTCGACGAGGCGAACCTTTCTTGCTTTTTTCTCACGGCTCGCCACTTCGTCTTATCCTCCCCCTCCCCCGCGGGTCGAGGGCACGTCTGAGGACTCGCCTCCGGATTGGACGAGGGTTGTCGGGCAGACTCATGGCACCTCATTGGTCAGGCCGAACAGTCCCTGGCTGGGCGGGGCCCCCTGAGGTGGTCAGCCCCCTGATTGGCTGGGCACGCGTGCGATGCTCGCCCTTCGCTCATTGGCTGGAGGAAACGCTCTATGCCCTCCTTGGCGGAGCCTCAATCCGAAGCGACGGAGGCTCTTGCCCACGCCTCAGCCAAAAACACGTGGGAAATGCGACCGGGTCGAGTGCGCAGTCGGCGTCGCTGTTGTTGTTGTTGTAGATGTAAAAGAACCTAATTAAAAAATAACTCGCAAAAAAAAAAAAAAAAAAAATTTAATTGTGATACAATACAGCCTGCTTCGATACAGCGCGGAACTGACGAGTTAACGACCGGGTAGCACAAAATGTTCAATCTATTTATTACGTATGCAGTTAGCCCTTTTTCTGGGACATTGTCGTATCAATTGAATTGCTATTCCTGTACCCTCAAAACGCATTCAGTGCAGCCAAAATGAGCCTCTGAAAAAAAAAATCTAAAAGTTCTCAGATCAAATAATTAAACAATTCTGCCTGCCAAACCGCCTGGCATCGGGTTGAAATTTTAAACCTATGTTTCAAATGTAGGCTGGATTATAATTGTCAAGTTTCGCATATATTGATGCAGCGGTTCCAGAGTAATATTACTTAATATTTTTCCTTAATCCAACATGGCTGCCAAACCATGGGGCCGATGGAGTTGAAATTTAAACCTTAATTCCACATGACTGTTCCATCACAACTCTGAAGTTTCACATTTATTTATGCAGCAGTTCCAGAGTAAACATTAATTAATATATTCCCTTCAATCCAATATGGCTGCCAACGATGTGTTGTACATCAAAGGGGGGGGGGGGGAGAACTTTTTTGTTTGTCATGAGAGGCGGTCATACAAGTGGAGTTTCACCTCGATCTGTTCAGCCGTTTCAGAGACTTTGAAAGTTATTAATTTTCAATCGAATATGGCTGCCGTCCATGTGACCTATTACAACATAAATTTAAATTCTCCCTCTTATGGGGTAGTGGATCAGTTGTTAAGTTTTGTGTTGATCAGACAAGGTGCGTTTTTCTATCCAAGATGGAGGCCAATCATGTGACGACATCATAAATTTTTCCCATATATGCAGACATGATTGTGTATGATAGTTGCCAAGTTTCACTTCGATAGGATATGTGGTTCCAGAGAAAACATTATTTACTATTTTTCTTGAATCCACATGGCTGCCAAACCATGTGACCTATCAATTATTCATTAATAAACTTATATTCTCTACCTTGAGCAATACTATTGTGAAGTTTCCCTTGATCTGCCAAGCCGTCTGTGGAAGATGTTTGAAGGTTTTAGGGTAAATTCAACATGGCCCAAACCATGTGACCTAAATTGAAATAACAAACTTGTGAAAGGATGTCTTGGGGAAAATGTGTGTGAAGTTTTGCCTCAATCTGTACAGCCGTTCTGGAGAAGAAGATTAAATTTTTTTTAATTTTCAATCCAGATGGCTGACGACCATGTGACTATACATAAATTTACATTATGCCTCCAATGGTGTAGGGGAGCACGCGTGTGAAGTTCGTGTTAATTGGATAAGGTCGTTTTTCTATCCAAGATGGCCGCAAACCATGGGACTTATGACGTCAATTTTTCCATGTGTGCAGACATGATGGTAGATGATAGTTGCAAATTTTTGCTTCGATAGATTAAGCAGTTCCAGAGAAAACATTATTTAATATTTTTCTTAAATCCAACATGGCTTCCAAACCATGTGACCTATCAATTATTCATTAACAAACTTATATCCCTACGCGGCACAATAGACTGGTGAAGCTTCCCTTGATCTGACCAGCTGTTCTGGAGAAGATGTTTGAAGGTTTTAAGTCAATTCAATATAGCCGCTAAACCATGTGACCGATCAATAAGAAATTAACAAACTGTGAAGGGATGTCATGGGGAATGTGTGTGTAAAGTTTCGCCTCAATCTGTCCAGCCGTTCTGGAGAAGATAAAAAAAATAAAAACAGATGGCTGCCGAACCAAGTCACCGATGACGTCACAATAATTTTTTCTACGGTGAATTGTGTAGATGACGCTGAAGAAATTTCAGATTTTTCCCATGCAGCGTTCTACTTGAATTTTCACGGGATACCGCTTCACCGATGACGTCACGAAAATCACCCCTGTTCCCCATGGGGAGTTCATTAAAATGTATGAAGCGAAAATTTTTCCCATTGCATTGTTTCAGAGATAGAGGTCCAAAGTTTAATGGTTTTTTCAAGATGGCGCCCATACCACGTGACTTATGACGTCATAATTATCAATTTAGTATGCTATCAAAAAAGATATACTATGGTGAAAAATTTCGTGTCGATCGGACTTGGCTTCCTGAGAAAATGATTTTTAAAGCGAAAAACCCCAAAATCGCTGCGGAAAAAAGAAAAATAAGAAATAAACTAGAACTGCCACTTACAACTGCTGGCAGTGATGACCGGGTATCCGCACCTTCGATCCGACGTGGCTGCCAAACCCTGGGCCCGACCCGGTTGAAATTTCAAACCTTCGTTCCACGTGGCCGTTCCGTCGTAACTCTGATGTTTCACATTTATCGATGTGGTAGTTCCAGAGTAAACGTTAATTAATGTTTTTCCTTCAATCCGCTATGGCTGCCAAACGATGTGTCGTACATCGAAAGGGGGTGAGAAAATTTTTTCGTTCGTCATGGAGAGGCGGTCGTACTGGTGGAGTTTCGCCTGGATCTGTTCAGCCGTTTCAGAGAAGATTTTCAAAGTTATTTTCAATCAAGATGGCTGCCGAATCATGTGACCTATGACATCACAAATTTATATTTCTGCTTCCGACGGTGTGGTGGAACACGTCTCTGAAGTTTCGTGTCATCGGAAAAGGTGCGTTTTTCTATCCAAGATGGCCGCCAAACAATGTGACTCGTGACGTCATAATTTTTGCCATGTATGCAGATGTCGTGTAAGATGACAGCTGCAAATTTTCGCTTCGATAGGTTAAGCGGTTCCAGAGAAAACATTATTTAATATTTTCTTAAATCCAACATGGCTGCTAAACCGTGTGACTATCAATTAGAAATTAACAAACTTGTATTCCTTACTCGTGTGCAATACGTACGTGAAGTTTCCCCTTGATCGGACCTGCTGTTCTGGAGATGTTTGAAGGTTTTAGGGTAAATTCAAGATGGCCGCCAAACCTTGTACCGAGCAATAGAAATCGACAAACTTGAGAAAGGACTCGTGGGGAATATGTGTAAAGTGTCGTCTCAATCTATCTGGCCGTTCTGGAAGAAGATTTTTTAAATTTATTCATTTTCAATCCAAGATGGCTGACGAACCATGTGACCTATGACATCATAAATTTAAATTCTGCTTTCTATCGTGGACTGGAACAAGTGTGTGAAGTTTCGTGTAAATCGGATAAGGTCTGTTTTCTATCCAAAGATGGCCGCCAAACCCTGTGACTTGTGACGTCATAATTTTACTGTGAATGCAGACATCATGGAGGATGATATTTGCAAATTTTCGCTTCGATAATTATGTGATTCCAGAGAAAACATTATTAATAATTTTTCTTGAATCCAACATGGCTGCCAAACCATGTGATCGATGACATCATAAATTTATATTCTGCTTCCAATCGTGTACTGGACCACGTTTGTGAAGTTTCGTGTTTATTGGACAAGGTGCGTTTTAGCCGCGTCTCGCTTGCGAGACCTGGCTCCAAGAGAGCTCGGCGTTGTTCTTCTTCTTCTTCTCTTGTGAAGACAAAACCTTTACGACACGTGGCTCTAAGAGAGCTCGGCGTTCTTCTTCTTCTTCTTGTGAAGACAAAACCTTTACGACTCGGCTCTTTTACATACAGGATCCGGATCTCCAAATACTAAGCACATGTACACATCCTCACATTGAGGGTGCCTTATGAGAGCGTCTATCATGAACTTTTAAATATATTCGGACATTTGCTTTAAAGTTTCGAAAAAGTTCAAGTTACTATTTAAAGATTATTCCATTTAATGTGTAGTTTTTTTCGTAAATACACTATTTCTGTCATATGACGACGATCGTCCAGGACGAGTCTCGCTCTTATCGTACGTAAATATCGGAAGTTGTTTAAAAAAAAAAAAATTCTTCTTCTTGTTCTTCTTCTTCTGGTGAAGACAAAACCTTTAGGACGCGGCTCTTGGACACATTTGTCTTGTTAACATATGGTAGGTTATGTGGTTCCAGAGAAAACTATATTAATATAATTCTTGAATCCAACATGGCTGCCAAACCATGTGACCTATCAATTAGAAACTTAAAAACTTATATTCACTACTCGTTTACAATACGTATGTGAAGTTTCCCCTTGATCTGATCAAGTTCTGAGAAGAAGATGTTTGAAGGTTTGAGGGTAAATTCAACATGGCCGCCAAACCGGTGTGACCTATCATAGTTAGATATAACAAACTTGTGAAAAGGATGTCTTGGGGAAGTGTATGTGAATTTTTGCCTCAATCTGTCTGACCGTTCTGGAGAAGATTTTAAATTTATTAATTTTCAATCCAAGATGGCTGACGAACCATATGACCTATGACATCATAAATTTACAACCTGCCTGCAATCCCGTATGCAATACGTGTGTGAAGTTTCGTGTTAATCGGATAAGGTGCATTTTTCTATCCAAGATGGCCACCAAACCCTGTGACTTGTGACGTCATAATTTTTTACTATGGATGCACACAAGACGGAGGATGATAGTTGCAAATTTTCTTCGTTCGATAGGTTATGTGATTCCAGAGAAAACATTATTTAAGATTTTTCTGAATCCAACATGGCTGCCAAACCATGTGATCTATCAATTAGAAAATTAACAAACTTCTATTCCCTACCGTGCGCAATACGGTTGTGAAGTTTCCCCTTGATCTGACAAGCCGTTCTGGAGAAGAAGATGTTTGAAGGTTTGGGTAAATTAAAGATGGCCGCCAAACCGTGTGACCGATCAATAAGAAATTAACAAACTTGAAAAAGGACCTCATGGGGAATGTCAGTAAAGTTTCGCCTCAATCTGTCTGGCCGTTCTGGAGAAGAAGATTTTAAAATTTATTAATTTTCAATCCAAGATGCTGACGAACCATATGACCTATGACATCATAAATTTACAACCTGCCTCCAATCCCTTATTGGAATACGTATGTGAAGTTTCGTGTTATTCAGATAAGGTGCGTTTTTCATCCAAGATGGCCGCCAAACCCTGTGACTTGACGTCATAATTTTTACTATGCATGCACACAACATGGAGGATGATAGCTGCAAATTTTTGCTTCGATAGGTTATGTGATTCCAGAGAAAACATTATTTAATATTTTTCTTGAATCCAACATGGCTGCCAAACCATGTGATCTATCAATTAGAAATTAACAAACTTATATTCCCTACTCGTGCGCATAACGGTTATGAAGTTTCCCCTTGATCTGAAAGCCGTTCTGGAGAAGAAGATGTTTGAAGGTTTGGGGTAAATTTAAGATGGCCGCCAAACCGTGTGTCCGATCAATAAGAAATTAACAAACTTGAAAAGGACCTCATGGGAATGTGTTTGTAAAGTTTCGACAATCTGTCTGGCCGTTCTGGAGAAGATTTTTTTTAACAATTTTCAAAACAAGATGGCTGCCGAACTAAGGGACCTATGACGTCATAATATGTTTTTTCTACGGTGAATTGTTGTGCAGATGAGGCTCAAGAAATTTCAGATTTTTCCTATGCAGCGTTGTCCCTAACGAATTTTGACCGGCAGACCTCTTGACCGATGACCTCACAAAAAATCACCCATGTTCCCCATGAGGAGCTTGTTCAAATGCATGAAGCGAAATTTTTTTCCATCGCACCGTTTCAGAGATAAGGAGGTCCAAACGTTATCGCTTTTTTCAGATGGCGCCCGTACCACGTGACCTATGACGTCACAATGACCAATTAAGTTTGCTATCAAAAAAGATACATACTATGGTGAAAATTTCGTGTCGATCGGACGTACCGTTCCTGAGAAAATGATTTTTAAAGCGAAAGAACCGCAAATTGCCGGCGGAAGAAAAATAATAAGTAAGAAAAAACAATAGGTTATCCAGTTGATAAACTGGATACCCTAAAAACAATAGGTTATCCAGTTGATAAACTGGATACCCTAATAATAATAATAATAAACAAACAGAAGAAAACAAATAGGTTACCCAGTCCATTAGGCTGGGTACCCTAATAAT
The DNA here is from genome assembly GCA_035128595.1 of Eptatretus atami. Lineage (NCBI taxonomy): Eukaryota > Metazoa > Chordata > Myxini > Myxiniformes > Myxinidae > Eptatretus > Eptatretus atami. Next base: position 145,750,756 of record CM068952.1, read on the forward strand.
AAATAAAAAAATAGATATCTGAGATCACAAAACGATAGTCAAAGTAAGCCTTATCCTCCGAGGGCTTATCCTTGAGGGCTTACCCTCGGAGATAGCCCGTGACTTGCAGGTGGTCCACAATCCAATGATGGCCATATTTTTTTTTGGACTGCCATATGACCTTGATCTTCAACATTGAGGAAGATTGTAAATTAAGAAAATGTTTGATAATCATTCCATAAAACTCAACAACATGAAAATCAGAGGAAAATTATTCAAGTTATGAACAAAAATGTGCCTTTTTTGTTAATTAGGTACAATCCAAAAAAAACTGAGTTAAGGACACCAATCAAAAACAGGTGCACAACTTCAGTGCAGGTCAACTATTATGAAGCAAGAAAAATATTGGAAGGCCAAGCAGTCTTTAAGACTCAGCATGGGCAAATTCCCCCCCCACCCCCCAGACCATTTGATCTTGACCTTTAACTCGGAAGAATATGATGTTAATTAAGCGAAATGTGCCTTGCTCTTGGCCAGTGGTTCCCAACCTTTTTCGAATCATTTTAGACATCCAAATTCACCTATTACTCCCTTGACCCTCCCAACAGAAGGATTTTTTTTCCAAATCATTGCAGAATTATTGCAGATTATTGCATATTTACACTGTATGCATATTCATTGCAGAGCATAAAATCCCCAGCCAAATGAATCCGACAATGTGTTCGAAAAGTTCAACGAGGAGGTTGATGCTGAACAGATGATAGCAATTCCTGAATTCTGGGCTCAGTCACACTGAGTGCACATCGTAGTTCGTCTTCTACGTCCAGTCGGTTTCTTGACTTCATTTTCATATGCACAAGCGCTGAAAATGCGCTCTCACACCTGTATGTGGATCGAAATGGTAATAAATTAAGAATAGCGATGTCGAAAAGTCTGGGGTACGATTCGGTCATAGCTACCCAAAACACTGGCAGTGATTCTGTCTGGAATTTGAGCTTCGTGCCAGAATCTTCTTTCAGTTACAAGTTCAGTCTGCATCTCGTATCGTCATTACTGGCGATCGGAAAGGATCTCGCACGATGCCTGCCATGTCCGTATCCGTATCCAGGAAGCATCTCAAGTTGTCTGTAGTGCTGCCAGATGCCGAGAAATCAAGTGTCTTATCTTTTCAGTACACGTTTCAGATACCGGTCATATGCTGTAGCGTTGCCGTGTTTCCCGCCTCAATTTTACGATGCCAGTTCTTCAGCTTCCCAACAAATGCCCGGAGCTCATCGGCGAAGTCGATCACCAACTTATCCTTGCCTTGTAGTGTGGTGTTGTTTGTTCAACTGCCCAAACAGATCAACTAGGTCGACTAGTTTCACATTCCATTCAGACAGCAAATCCTTCTTCCCTTGAATATCAAGGAATAGCTGGATCTCATCTCTGAGCTCAAAGACTCGGTGAACAACATTACCTCTGGACAGCCAGCGAACCTGTGTGCAGAACACTAGACTTTCGTGGTCAGAGTCCATATCTTGGCACAGTTTCTTGAACAGCCGAGTGTTCAAAGCACTCACCTTGACGTAGTTGACCGTTTTGATGATGGTATTCATCATCTCAAGCAGTGGCTGGGGAAGAGTTTTCAAAGCTAAAGCTTGTCAGCGAATGTACAAACATTGCATCAGGAGCTTTTGCCTTTACCAAGGCATGAAATCCTGACTTCGAGCCTCGCATGGCAAGTGCACCGTCCGTACACACGCCACATACTCCTACCAAGCTCAATCCTTCCTCTTCAAAACCACGCCAGGTATTGGAGGCTGTTTATCCTCATCTGCTTTCTCTCTCTCTGGGCTATATCTAATCTTCCTCGGGTGTGTATGTGTGTGTGTGTGTGTGTGTGTGTAAATGTGATGGTGCTTGTCCTAATCTAAGTTAAGATTGTAGAAGTTATAACGAGGTAAGTCTGCTCTGTGTCTGCTTTTGTAAGATTGCTTGCCTTTTGTCGCACCCCACAAATTCCTTGCTATCCCCTGCTGTACATATGACCAAACCCAATTCACTGTGCCACATACCTTTCCTCGCTTGATTGTAAATAAATGCTTTGTGTAGAAATGTTCCCAGCTCGTTTTTGTCTTTTCCTTCATTGGTCCAACATAGTTCGTACTCTAGTTTAGCCGGGATGTTATCCCCAACGATCTCTTTTCTATCCAGTACGTTATTGGCAGTTACGCTCGGCTGCATCTGATCTGGTAAGGTGATCCAGTTTGAGCAAGGCATACCGAGGGTGTGCCTTGCTCAAACCGTTGCCGTGTTGTTTGTTTGTCTGTCTGTCTGTTAGCAACTTTACAGCAAAACGGCTTTAGTCCCCCAGTCCCCCAGTAATTAAACCACGTGACCTTTAGGTAAGCGATATCAGAGACAGAGGACCTCAAGTCATGTGGTCGAGTTATTGCCGTTCACGGTCAATTAGCAACCCGCCGTGTCACAAGGTTATTCGTATGTGAGGGCCTGCGATTCCGGAGAGTCTGGTGGGAACCCGAGGTAGCTCACCCCTTGTGGTCTTCCTCTCCCCAAACCCCACAACAGTATTTTTGGAACCTAAATAAAAAGGTGTTATTCTATTTTATTTTATTAAATACCAACATACCAGTACAAGCCCAGTGAGATATCGATATCCAGAAAAAAAAAACACCAGACAGATGGAGCCTCGCAAACAGCCATATTCTACATCATTGAGATTGCTCCCTTGCAACAGCCAGACATATGACCATTTTGACAACAAAGGGGTCAAAAGAGCCAAGAATGGCCGAAGAGGAACAAGAGAGATTGAATGGAATTTTATTTACATATATATATATTCTTGAAACAATATGGATGACAGGACTTTTTCATTGGAACTTTTCAATGACGTGAGAAAGGTTGGATAAACTTCAACGGGAAGTACTGTGTATACATACAGACTTTTAAAAGTGACATTTGAATTCGTTCGTGCCAGTCATTACTTGGTCAAGGAGGGAGGCCATACGAGTTGTAGAAATCTGGGTTGGGAGGCTTACAGACTGTCTGACCCAGGGTTGAAGAAGACATTTGCTGCTTGGTGCAGATATATGGCTGCTTGTATATTAATTAATATATTTATTATATGTATAAAATTAATACATTTATGGCTGCTTGGTGCGGAGCTAACAGCCAGCCAGTTGGCATGGTGACAGTTGGACGTGGGAAGGGGAGGTTGGAAATGAGAAAAATATGGGTAGGAAGAGGAGAGCAGATACATGAAGGTGAGAGAAGAGACTGCTGTTATTGTTATTATGACCAACACCAGCTGTTATTCTCCAACAGCGAGCATGTAGCAACACAGTGAAATTTAAGATAAAAATGTACGTGAACGTAAGCTTGAACACAAATAACCATTCAATCTTGCAACACAAAAATGTCAGAATAATAAATAAATAAACAAGTGGTGCCAGGCACAACAAATCCCGCCCATTTAAGGCATAAAGTTATTTGGCGATCAAATTTAAATTTGATACATCCTTAACCTGAATGTTGATTATAAGGAATAGAATAAGGAATTATTTTAGTCTTATTTGAAGTCAATTAAACCATTTTGACGAAGTTATGACCATAAAATGATTTTGACCTTTTTCGTGACCTGACCTTGACCTTTGACCTAATTGGACCCAAAAGTTAATGGGGTCGTCGAGGTTCATTACCCACCTGTGGATACAATTTGACAGTGTTTGAGCCAGCCGTTTTCCCGTAAGTTGTATTTTCATAACCATGTTTTAGTTTTAATGGAAAATTTGTAATTTTGACCGATGACCATGACCCCCAAAACTTCGGACCCTACGATCTTCACAAATATGCATTTTTCACTATTGGAATGAGTAGGATTATAAGTGACAAATAGAATAAGGTTCACTATAAGCTTAGTTTGAAGTAAATCAGATCATTTTTGACGAAGTTATGAGCGAAAAACTATTTTGATCTTTTTGTGACCTTGACCATTGATCCAATTGGACCAAAGTTAATGGGGTCGTCCAAGGTTCATTGCCACCTGTGGATTAAATTTGATAGTGTTTGCTAAAGCCGTTTTGCTGTAAAGTTGCTAACAGACAGACAGACAAATAAACCAATGTCACCCTTAGGTGACCCGTATCTTGCCAAAAGGTGACACGTGTGACTTCTTTAAGGTCACACTGAGGTGAACAGAGCTGCTATCCACCAGGAGCGACTCCTTGAGGAATATCTGCCTACGAGAGATTCGATGAGAATCGTTCTACAGAATAACCATGAAAAATATGCGTTTGCCTCATAACGTCACCAAATGACGTCATAATGTCTCAAGCTTCATATTCTAGAAAGCACTCATCGAGGTGTTCAATTTGAGGTACTACACGATATGGTTCCTAAAACTTGAAAATTTGACCTTGGGGTCAAATATGTTTGACCTTAGGCGCTAAGCATGAAGGTCAAGGCCAATCGCCACCAAAATTAATCAGCTGAGTGCCAGACCATGAACTATATTCCCATGAAGTTTGAAGACGATCCGATCAAAATTACTCAAAAAATAAGGGTTTCGTCGACTCCCCTGATTTGCGACAAAGTGACCTTGACCTTTGACCTTGACCTTCAAAATTTTATGCGCTGAAAGGGACCTCTATAGGCCTCTGATATGCGAAGTTACAAAAAATTTCCAATGAAAACTGTGCTCTGCAGAGTGATTTATACGTGATTACAGACAAAAAAAATAAAAAAAACAACAACAAAAAAAAACACATGAAGGTCAAGGCCAATCGCCACAAAAATTAATCAGCTGAGCGCCAGACCATGAACTATATTCCATGAAGTTTGAAGACGATCCGATCAAAATTACTCAAAAAATAAGGGTTTTGTCGATTCCCTGATTTGCGACAGTGACCTTGACCTTTGACCTTGACCTTCAAAATTTTATGGCCTGAAAGGACCTCCATAGGCCTCTGATATGCGAAGTTACAAAAATTTCCAATGAAAACTCTGCTCTGCAGAATTTTTTTCGTGATTACAGACAAACAAACAAACAAAAAAAAAAACATACAGACTGACTAACATATCTTACAAAACTTCGTTTTGGCAAGATAACAAACCGGACGATTACAATATTCCGCTCCCTCCCTCCGGGGGGGGGATAAAAACAACAAATACCTTTGTTTTGTTCTTACTGTAATTCACGGACCAGTGTGCGTGTTTGTTTGTTGCACTACTCCTACAGTTCTGGAGCTGATTACATCCAGACTTACTTCATAGGATCAGCAGACTCCAATTATATATAGGGCGATTCATCTTTGCCGGTGGTCTGGTTGAGGAAAGGGGGGGGGTTGGGGGGGAGGAGGGAGGGAAGCAAATTTTCCATGTGAATGTGTATCGTGTAGCGCCACCGTGGTGATGATTGTGCGTATTACAAGTCAGCTGTGGAGATAACTTGCATTTTGCACTGTACACATCTCCAGAGAGTGGGAAGCCCAAAGTCAACTCCAACCATTCAGGGGTGCCAGGGGGGGTATGAGAGGGATGGGAAGGGGGGGGGGGAGGGAGGGGAAGGAGGGGGAGGAGGGATGGAAAGGGGGGGAGGAGATGGGAAAGGGGGTGGGAGGAGGTAGAGAAAGTGGGGTGGGAGTTTGGAGAGGAAAGGGGGGTGGAGGAGGGAGAAGAAAGTAGGGGTCGGAGTTTGGAGGGAGCTGAGGTGGGAGTTTGGAGGGAGGTGAGAGTCCAGAAGGGGGGCGTGGGGTGGGAGGAGGGAGAGGAAAGGGGGGTGAGAGGGGAAACGGGGGTGGGAGGAGGGAGAAGAAAGTAGGGGTGGGAGTTTGGGGAGAGAGGGAGAGAAAGGGGGGTGGGAGGAGGGAGAAGAAAGTAGGGGTGGGAGTTTGGAGGGAGGTGAGGTGGGAGTTTGGAGGGAGGTGAGAGTCCAGAAGGGGGGCGTGGGTGGGAGGAGGGAGAGGAAAGGGGGGTGGGAGGGGAAATGGGGTGGGAGGAGGGAGAAGAAAGTAGGGGTGGGAGTTGGAGGGAGGAGGGAGAGAAAAGGGGGGTGGGAGGAGGGAGAAGAAAGTAGGGGTGGGAGTTGGAGGGAGGTGAGGTGGGGAGTCCGGAAGAGGGGCGTCCAGGGTGGGAGGAGGGACTGGCATTGCTAGGCTAATACGTGGGGCCCACAAGGTTCATCCCCACTCAAGCAGGGAAAATGGCCTCATAAATACCTGTTTATATTATACATTCCTGATACAGTCTTGATGACAGAACTTTTCTTTTCAATGACACGAGAAAGGTTGGATAAACTTCAACGGGAGGTACACATACATACAATCAGTGCTGGATTAACCATTAGGCAGACAAGGCATGTGTCTTAGGGCCAGCCAAAAATTCGGGCCACAAAAATTTAGGAAAAAGGGATTAAATAAACTATTTTCTTTTCACATTAAACATTTGTCTTTTTTTGTATTAAATATTTTGTTCTAGAATCAGTTCATCTTTTGTCTGGGGTCCATTTCATGAGCCCGAGATCTAATTTAAATTTTTCAGGCCATTCTCTAAAATTTCAAAATGTGCCTTAGGACCAGCCGAGGCTTAATCAGGCACTGCTTACAATACAATACAATACAATACAATACAATACAATACATACATACATACGTGTATCCATCCACTTTTGAAACGGACATTTGAATCAGTCCGTGCCAGGTTCGTGTGTTCTCTGAAACACGTTTAAACACAAACCCCAGAAGGTTAAAGTGTGTTCGTGATGTGATTCTAACCGCACATCTACAAATCACCATCAGACCTACAACGGTCAAACAACCCGAGCATCTCCCTTCGCACATCGACCAAAACGACCGTCACGAACATCACAACAAATATATTAACAAAATAACTCGTTAAAACATCAACGTTTAATTATGTAAATGAACCAAGGTATTAATTAACCCCATTTGAAGAAAACTCATATTTGTGAGGTGAAGGAAGAACAAACCGAACGTCCTCGAACATAATCACACACGAGGTAATTGTCAATCGTCGTTCGAAAGGACAACTCACCATGTTTCACCTTCGTGCCGAATAGTTCACGCCGCTCACCACGTGCCCTTGCTCGTCCACAAGAAGAACCTACGAGAAGGAACACATGTGCACCACGTGTTTAATGCGCATGCGCATCGCGCTCTCCCAACCCGGTGTTCATGAAAATAACCCAACCTGCTCTTTCCTTCGTGTTAACACCTCGTCCTGTGTGTGGAATACGATGGTCAATTGGAAAAAAAATATTGATATAAAATACCGGAAGTGCTCGGTGACGTCAGGTCGTCATGGGGCCTGTCAGGGTTGAAAGGTGACGAAACTTCTGGAAATTGTAGCCCCGGAACCTGTATACGTCGGAGTATGAAATTAAAAACAAAATATACTATGAACTCGCGACCGACACACTTAAACGGTCCTGGGTGATCCGAATTACTGAGGAAAACACGTCCATTGCTCGATGGTCAAGGGAAATGTAATAAGTGGAATATTCCGTTCGGGAATTTGTTATACAGAGTGCAGGGCCTTCGACGCAGTTCCCGGATGTTGGCGCACGTGTTCGCGGCTAGGGGCGCTCTCACTTGGTTGTGTTCGTGCGGCCGAGCCTTGTGCACCACGTCGTCCTTCGTCCGCTCGTTCACTACAACCAAGGTAGTATTCTTCTCTTCGCACTGTTCTCCGTGATCACATCGCTCGTCCTGAGTTAGGGTTTTGAGTGTTTAATGTGTTGTTCGTGTTCGTGAGGATTTTTATTTGGTTTTTTGAGCCTCGATTTCATTCCGGCCCTTGGATGTTTCTGGAACGGCACGTGTGTGTGTGTGGGGGAGGGGGGGTCGAGTTGGGGGTTTTTCCCCTCCCCCCCCATTCTGTTCGTTTCATTGATATTTCTCGGGTTGATTTATTTATTTACTCCTTTGTGATTTCACGTTTCGAATTTTATTTTCCCCCGTGCTGTGAATTGTGAGTTGTGTTCAGAGTTTCGTGATCCGCCTTGACTTTCCGCTTGTCTCGCGAGACCACGTGGAATGGAGGGGTAGAGGAGATTGTGAGGGACTGGAGGGGTAGAGGAGGAGATTGTGAGGGACTGGAGGGGTAGAGGAGGAGATTGTGAGGGACTGGGTACATGGGGGTTCAACCGCTTCTTATGCTTTGACCTTCGAAATGGTTCGTGGAACTCGAGGGCGAACCGACCGACCCTCCCTCATCTTGATCTGCCTTGGTGTCGAGACAATACCGACCGCAACCCCCTTACCCTGATTATCAATGAGTTCGATCTCCCACACTCCTCCCCTCCCATTGATTTTGGTGGGTTTGCTCCCCACCCTCCCCTTCCCATTGATTTTTGGTGGGTTTGGTTGGTTTGCTCCCACCCTCCCCTTCCCATTGATTTTTGGTGGGTTTGCTCCCACCCTCCTCCTCCCCATCCTCCCCCTCCCATTGATTTTTGGTGGGTTTGCTCCCACCCTCCCCTCCCATTGATTTTTGGTGGTTTGCTCCCCACCACTCTTCTCTCCCCATCCTCCCCCTCCCATTGATTTTGGTGGGTTTGCTCCCCACCCTCTTCCTCCCCATCCTCTCCTCCCATTGATTTTTGATTGGGTTTGCTCCCCACCCTCCCCTCCCATTGATTTTTGGTGGTTGCTCCCCACACTCTTCCTCCCCATCCTCCCCCTCCCATTGATTTTTGGTGGGTTTGCTCCCCACCCTCTTCCTCCCCATCCTCCCTCCTCCATTGATTTTTGATTGGTTTGCTCCCACCCTCCCCCTCCCATTGATTTTTGGTCGGTTTGCCCCCCCTCTCCTCCCCATCCTCCCCCTCCCATTGATTTTTGATTGGTTTGCTCCCCACCCTCCCCCTCCCATTGATTTTTGGTGGGTTTGCTCCCACACTCTTCCTCCCCATCCTTCCCCTCCCATTGATTTTTGGTGGGTTTGCTCCCCACCTCTTCTCCCCATCTCCCTCCATTGATTTTTGATTGGTTTGCTCCCCACCCTCCCTCCCATTGATTTTTGGTGGGTTTGCTCCCCACCCTCTTCCTCCCCATCCTCCCTCCCATTGATTTTTGATTGGTTTGCTCCCCACCTTCCCCCTCACATTGATTTTTGGTTGGTTTTCTCCCCATCCTCCCCTCCCATTGATTTTTGGTTGGTTTGCTCCCCACCTTCCCCCTCCCATTGATTTTTGGTTGGTTTGCTCCCCACCCTCCTCCTCCCATTTATTTTTGGTTGGTTTGCTGCCCACCCTTCGCCCTCACATTGATTTTTGGTTGGTTTCTCCCCACCTCCCCTCCCATTGATTTTTGGTTGGTTTGCTCCCCACCTCCCCTTCCATTGATTTTTGGTTGGTTGCTCCCACCCCCCCTCCCATTGATTTTTGGTTGGTTCTCCCCACCTCCCCCCTCCCATTGATTTTTGGTTGGTTTTCTCCCCATCCCCCCTCCCATTGATTTTTGGTTGGTTTGCTGCCCACCCCTCGCCCTCACATTGATTTTTGGTTGGTTTTCTCCCCACTCCCCCTCCCATTGATTTTGGTTGGTTTGCTCCCCACCTCCCCCTCCCATTGATTTTTGGTTGGTTTGCTCCCCACCCTCCCCCTCCCATTGATTTTTGGTTGTTTTTCTCCCATCCTCCTCCCATTGATTTTTGGTTGGTTTGCTCCCCATCCTCCCCCTCCCATTGATTTTTGGTTGGTTTGCTCCCACCTTCCCCCTCCCATTGATTTTTGGTTGGTTTGCTCCCCACCCTCCTCCTCCCATTGATTTTGTTGGTTTGCTGCCCACCCCTCGCCCTCACATTGATTTTTGGTTGGTTTTCTCCCCACCTCCCCCTCCATTGATTTTTGGTGGGTTTGCTCCCAACCCTTTTTGTGGGTTCGATTTTCA
>CM068952.1:145771257-145791554 GCA_035128595.1 Eptatretus atami
TATGACTTTTAAATGTCCAATTGTTGACGATACCCAATTCGGTGGTAAGTGACCGACGGATTAAATAACACCATATAGTATTCTTATCGGTTTCCATTTTTAAACATTGAAGCTGGTCTCAACAATGATAAAGACAGCATATCATGTACATGCTCAACAGAACATATGAAGAGAATTGAAGAATAATAATCTCCCATTCATCATCCCTGAAAATCTGTATAATCAGATATTTAGACCCTCCATTTGACAAAAATCCAAAATACACCCTTGGGGGCATCCAAGAAATAAAACTCTCTTAAATAAAAGAAACTTTAACCCACCCCCCCCCCAACCCCTCACTAATGCACTTTAAATTTAATCTGTATAATCCAGCAACATAGCCAATTGTAATACACACCCCCCCCACCCAGTAAACCCCCTCTCTTCTTCTCCCCCCCCCCTTCCTTTGCCTCCCCTCCCGCCTCTCTCGCCTCTCTTCTCTCCACCTTCCCTTTGCCTCCCTCCCTCCCTCTCTCCCCTTTCCCCTACCTCTCTACTTCCCCCGCCCCCCCTTTTCTCGTCAGTGAAATGACAGGTGGTATTTGCTGTATAAAATAAAATGTGTATACTGTACTGTTTGCGGGGTATAATAGGCCCTCCCCCAACAAAGTACATAGTACCGTCTCTTAAAGGTACACACGAAACCGAGTTTAATGATAGATCTTGTAATTTTTCTAACTTTGTAACAAAACTGGCTTAAGATATCAAAGAATTCAGTTCTGTATTTTAAAATATTCATTTCCACTTCGTTTTCCATTTCGAACTGATGTTCACGCAAAACTACTTCTTCTTCAACAACAATACCTTTTAGTTTTTTTGGTGTTTAGCCGTTTTTCCACCAACACAAGTATGTCAATGCAGACCTTCATGGGGTCTGACATCTTCTGTGACGTGTCTTGGTGACAACACATCGGCACTTTAATGAAACAAAAGAACAAAACGAACTCCAAGTGTTTTCACGGCAACCATGACTTCTGTCAAAGTCGGGAATGTCGATCCAGGGTCCATTTTTTGACTTTGAACAAGACACCATTGATTTGTCCCAGGTGGGTTGTGCAATGTTTTTTAATCAACATTTTAAACTTTGACCCCTTAACTGAAATAAACAGTCACTGATTTTTCTCTGTTGAGACTACACCGGTCAACAATGGCAGCATAATGCCATACACAGTGGACATAAAATGGCCACCCGGAAGTCGACCCTCGCAAAAAATACATAAATAAATTGGGGTAGGTCGTATTATCGGAAACTCCAACTTAAAAAAAATAAATTTTTAGGCCTTAGTTTCCTCCAAACCATTACAAATGCAACCACCAAGGGAAGTAGTGTTACTTCTACCTGAATCAGTTTCTTTGAAAATTGTAATTGTAACGTTTCAACTGATTTAATAATTTTGCTTTCTTCTATTGAAGCATTCATTTCATCAACTTAACAATGAGAAATAAGCATGTTACATATTTGTTTACATCTCTGAGTATATGAATGCTCAAATAGTTTACAACAGTGGCGCACGTTCGTAAACCGGCAGATGCACAAATGCTGCCTGCTACCTCAATATTGTTACGGGCTCGGGGTGGTGCGGGTCCCAAAGGGAGTTCTCAGGCCCTCTTCCTGGCCGACGAACGCCAGACAACTCCGCAGCATGATTGGTTGCTTAGCAACCACAGACACCATCTGATACGCTTAATTTTGGGAGAGTCCATCGTCCAAATCTCGCTTTACCTTTCCGCCAAATGAATCACCCCAGATAAGGACCATGCTTCCCAAAGCCTCGCTGATGTCAATCAAAATTCAAAACGGCCGAGCAACACATTAAGTAGAACGCTGGCTAATGTTTGACCATAACAAAACGGTGGGGCTGAACTCCCTGTTACTGATCACACACTATGTCTAACCAATGGAAGAAGATTATCAGGCAGTTTATAAAGATTAGCAAAAAGGCACGTATATACAAGGCAGACTGTCACAAAAGAAAGCTCTTACCCCGAGCACATAAGCCTCCTTAGTCAGTCAACTTACTCACAGGTTCTACAGACAGAGGGGTGAAGCAGGTGTGGTGTGATGTGGTGTCGACCCCCTCCTCACCCGTACGTGAGTCAGGCGGCTCGCGTCTAGCGAACAGGTTGTGTGGTGTGGGTGAGTGAGAGGTGTGAGTGAGATGTGAGTATCGTGCGAGTCCTGAAAAGCACTGTTGTGGACTCTTGATACTCCCCAAAACCAGAGGCCGCTGATGTCTTGGTGGCATGGCAAGGAAAGGGCAATGATGTGTACGTGAGTGCCGAGCCAAGCCCAAATTTGTTGCGCTGCAGAGGGCGCCTTATCCCTTCCACTGATACGAGGGGAAGAGTTAATTTAGCTGGACAAAATGCTTTAAGATATAACAACACTCGGATCCCTTATGTGTTGGTATGTGTCTCTCCAGGGCCTCCGAAACTATAACAATATATAAATTTCAAACGTTGGATTCTGACAATTGTGAAATTGTTTTTGAGTGGTGGTTTATCTCCAAAAGTCCCCAGAATTGCTCTTTTTGTTTCTGATGTCGCAGCCTTGCATCCACAATATTGTGTTGTGTTGCTGCGAATTGTCTCGTTGGATGTCTCAAAAATCATGTGGAAGTAACTGTCCAATGGGGCTGGCAGGATGGCCGAGTGGTACACATGCTCGCCTCTGCTGTGTAGCCTGGATTTGAATCTCAACCCAGCTATAAACTGTCATCCCAGTGTTTTACAGGCAGGGTGATTCATCAATGTGTGTGCCGTCCCTTGGATGGATGTTAAACTGAGTGTCCCCTCTGCCGACATTAGTTGGATGTTAAAGATCCCAAGGTGTCCTTCGTAAAGAGTAAGTGAGCTATCGCCAGCACCCTGTACAAATTTCAAATTCCTGCCCGAACTATTGCTGGGAAGGCAGTGATACTGCTTGCTTGCAAACCACCCAGTATAACCCTTGCCAGATACTGCTTCGGCAGCACCGATGCTCTCAGAATATGGTGCATCAGAAGTGCCTAACATTGACTTTAAAGCTCTTGCTTTTCACTTTTCTACTTTTAATTACAAGTTTGTTAAAAACACTTTGTTGATTTGATGAGGATTTTTTTTTTAAAACAACCCAACAAAATGAGCATTTGTGGATTACATGCTGTTTCTGTTGCAGGGACGAACAGTGATTCTTGAGCAGAGCTGGGGTAGCCCCAAGGTCACCAAGGATGGTGTGACTGTGGCAAAGGCCATTGAGCTGAAGGACAAGTTCAAGAATGTGGGAGCGCGCCTCGTGCAGGATGTTGCTAATAACACCAATGAGGAGGCCGGTGATGGGACGACCACTGCGACCATTTTGGCCCATTCTATTGCTAAAGAGGGCTTTGAAAAGATCAGCAAGGGTGCCAATCCCATTGAAATCCGACGAGGTGCTCTTTCCATAAGCACTGAATGTATTGCAACTGGGTGTTGTTTTTTGATTTATATTATTGTTTGTGTAGTTAAAAAAAAAAAATACTTTTTATAATTGTTTTCTATGAAATTATTTTGTACAGTCTTTAGTCCTGGGCATCGTGCTGATTTATTATTATTTCGCTATTTCCTTTTGTACCAGGTGTTATGATGGCTGTCAATAAAGTAGTAGAAGAGCTCAAGAGCATCTCCAAGCCGGTGACGACCCCGGAGGAGATTTCCCAGGCAGGTCCACACCATATTTATTTATTTATTTATTTATTTATTTTTGGTGCATCCTTTCATTTTGGCAATTAATTTTGTAACTAGCACATGTAATTTGGTGAAGTTGGTTCATCCATGGTGGGCTTTATGAGGAATCATTTGGCAGATGCACAATGCACAGACATCCATCATCTGTTCATTACCCTGCGCATGTGAAACGAAAAACCAAGTTAAGCAATTGGTTCACTTCTTATTATAGAGGGACAACTTTATTTCAATTGAATGTTTTATTTTGAGCACAAAAACAAACCTTGGTTTCGCAGTACTTTGGCTCTGAATTTGTCCTGACCGTGCGTGCGCAGAGTGAGATTTAAAAAATGTTTTTACTCTGTCTGCTTGTCTGTCAGTCAAACATAATTAACCAGAGAGTTGGTGTCAAAGCCACCCAATGCTCGCCTGTTTATACATTTATCGTTTTTAAAAGACTAGTCTAATAATATTTTTTTATAAAGCATTGCAGTGAAGTCTGATACAAATAATTTTAAAGCAATATATGTATTTGTATATTGTAATCAGTAAAAAATAGTGTGGTAGATAAAAACATTAGAAAGGAAAAACTTTAATGTTGATGTGCTACAAAAAGTTAAGTTCAAAACAGGTCAAAAATTTTAAAATTTGAAATTATTTTTTATTTCAACTTCACTACATCAATAAATACCCCAAATGAACCTCCATGCCAAATATCAGCATCCTAGTACACATATTAATGAATGGCAAGCTCTAAATAACTTGCACCAAAAACTTTACGTTGATGTGCTACAAAAAAGTTAAGGTCAAAATGTAAAACATTTGAACATTTTTTTTAATTTCAACTTCACTACATCAATAATAACCCCAAAGGAACCTCCATGCCAAATATCAGCATCCTAGTACACATATTAAATGAATGGCAAGCTTCTAAATAACTTGCACCAAAAACTTTAACATTTTCACGCTCACGCCGGGGGTATCGCTATACTCTCTGTTCTTCGAACAGGCGAGCTAAAAATCATTCCAAACAGGAAGCTTACTATTATTTAAGGATGTCATAAAGGGGACAAAGCAACAGGCACGAATAACTAATGTAACGTGTTAAATAAGGTGATTTAAAGGATGCTACATCGGCAGTAAATTTCAGGAATTTTTTTTCTTCTCTACGACCTTTAAAATCTTTATTTTATTTCAATTGAATTATATGCTTGAACACTGTAGAACACAAATTGCCTTTTTTTTTTTTTGGCACTTTCAAAACCCTTCTGTTAAGAAGTGCTTGGACAAAATAATACGGCATTTTACGTCATCGCGGCCAATCAAATTTGTCGCTCGTCGACCCCATCCACGTGTTTGTTTCTCAAGACCGCATGGGGTAATGTGTTCTATGAACTCTCTCGTTGATTCTGTCATTGGTCAATTTGAATGATTTTTACATCTTGGGGAAAGATTCCTATATTTCGTTTTAAGGGGATCCCCATAAAACACTATTTATGCAGAGATTTTCCGATAAAGTGCTGTATCAAATGCCATGCCTATTCATGCATTGGAGGTATTTTCGTAACCACTTTATGGCAGGATACCATCCTTGCAAGCACAAAGTGAACTAAGGAACTGATATGAAGCAAATGTTTTGATGTGACGTTTAGTTCTTATTTTTTGTATTTCAATTTAGGTGGCCACAATCTCAGCCAATGGAGACAAAGAAGTGGGAGACCTCATTTCGGATGCCATGAAGAAAGTGGGCCGTAAAGGCGTGATCACTGTCAAGGTCTTGCCTCTTCCTCCTCCCCTCCCCTCTCATGGTTTTGTTTACAATTTGCTGTCGGTGGTTCAATGGGCCGCTTGACTTTGCAACACTGAACAGTCGGACTGTGTAGGGTGTGTTAAATTTAAATTGGGTCGGGATTCAAACTATGGCTAGAAAGCTCAGAGGCGAGTGTGCGTACCTGTAGACCATCCTGCCAGGCTGAAACTCATTTGAGCTTTTACCAGGGCATTAATTTGCTTTCACAAAAGCATGGAGCAAATAAATTGATTTTAAATATTGTTTGAGGACCGTACTGAAAGTCATGAGCACATTTATTGCACAGTAAAACAAAGGTACATGTAAGAAAACTGATATTGTCAATAGTAACTGGACATACCCCATTCCTTTTCTACAAAATGCCCAGAAAGATCCATGCATTTCTGCCAACGCTGCACAAGCTTAAAAATCCCGCTGCGGAAGAAGTCCGTTCCAACACTTCGCAACCAGCTAAGCATGGCTATCTGGACTGCCTCGTCGTTTTCATAGTGCTGGCCTCTTGTGTGATCTTTCAAAGGCCCGAGCAGCTGGTATTCCGAGGGGGCCCAAGTCTGGACATACAAAGGGTGGGGGGGGGGGGGGACACTTCCCAGCCATTCTTTGAGATTTCCGCCAATGTCAGACGTGAATTGTGAGACCGAGCATTGCCATGTTGAAAGATGATCGCTTTTTTTTTAGTCGGCGCTTTCCCGAAGTACACGTTTCAGTTTCTTGAGCATCTGAACATAGAAAGCCATGTTTATTGTTTCCCCTTTGGGCAGGAAATCAACCAGTATACATCACTCGGCATCTCAGAAGATGGTTCTCATAGCTGTGCCAGCAGAGGGTACTCTTTTGGCTGCATTTTTTTTGGAGATGTGGAGTGATGCCATGCCATGCTTTGCTGCTTGGTTTCTGAGTCAAAATGGTGGAACCAGCTTTCACCACCAGTCGCGATACCGAACAGGAACATGAAGTCATCGCCCTCGGCAGCATGTCCTTGAAACAACTGTGATCACACATCCATGCGTGTTTTTATTTATTTATTTAGTTCCTCCGTAGTGAAACAAAGAACCCAACGGGAGCAAACTTTCTCCTAATCCAAGGTCGCTATCATCTCCTCTACGGCATGATGTCCTATGCCAAGCTGCGCTGCGATCTCCCTAACTATGTTACCCTTTAGTCCTCACTGATGAGCACATCAACTTTCTGCTCGTTGTGTTCAGTCTTGGCGCTTCTCGGCTGACCAAAGTGTGGCTGATCGGCGATGTCTGTGTTTCCATCTTTGAAGTTTTTCACCAACCTTCTGACACGGCTCACATCCATGCAGGCATTTCCGTACACCTATCTCAATCGGCCATAGATATCTGCAGCTGAGTTGTTCTCCTTCATGAGGAATTCAATCACTGCACATTGGCAAAATTATATATCGTCGACAGCCATCTTGGCACAATGGCTTGTGGGAATACCATTGCTGTACATGCGCCAAGCCTGTTTTTATGTTGGAGTGGATAAATGGATGGACGTCAATAATAACTCGTGTTCTGCTATATTTGGCCTAAATGAGTGGAATTCACTGATGTTCATGCCTTTTGGTACGGCCCTCGTACAAATCTAATTGGAGGAAGAGAAAGGGGTTTCATCTGATTAAGCAGCTCGTTTAACAGCTAGCGTCTGCAAATGTTGCTCTCTGTTGTTGAAAGGTTGAGAACCTGCCTGCTCTCAAAAATAATAGAATCCACTTTTACCTCCATTTATAATGTGTGATGAGTTCTGAATTGACATTGCTGTGCCAATTTCTCCAATCCTTCCTCCTCTTCCCCCCACCCCCCTCACCCCTCCTCCAAACCCAAATAGGATGGTAAAACTCTCCATGATGAGTTGGAGCTTATTGAGGGCATGAAGTTTGATCGTGGCTACATTTCTCCATATTTCATTAACACTGCTAAGGGTACTTATCCTTCCTCTTGCTCTTGTTTTTTGGATGAACTTCAGGTTCCATTTCTATTTTATTAACCCCCTGCCTCTTTAGGTATGACCAAGTTGCAAATCTTAGTCATTTCCATTGCTTGTGGTAATTTTTCTACATGTGATGGTTCTTTTAAACCTTGTGAAAGATGCCATATATTATCAAATATTGATGATTATGGTTTGTCTGTATTGGGTAACAAAAAAAATCGATCATATTTCTGTTTTCAGGCCAGAAGTGTGAGTTCCAAGATGCATTTATTCTACTGAGTGAGAAGAAGATCGCCACCATCCAGTCCATTGTGCCAGCGTTAGAGATTGCCAATGCACAGCGCAAGCCTTTAGTCATTGTGGCTGAAGATGTTGATGGAGAGGCCCTGAGCACACTGGTGCTGAACAGGTCAGCATGCAAGGGAGGAGAGTAATCTGTATGGAAATCCAAAGAACTTGTACTTTAAAAGGAAGAGTTGTGTGATTTTGATTGGGAGCTCAAGTTTTTGTTTTTGTTTTTGTTTTTGTTTTCATCCAGGCTTAAAGTTGGACTTCAGGTGTGTGCTGTGAAGGCTCCTGGCTTTGGAGATAACCGGAAGAACACCATGAAGGACATTGCTATTGCCACAGGCGGAACGGTAAAGGAATTTATACTTGTGCAGTGTTAGGGAATGGGTACATTGAGGGTTAATGGGGTTGGCAAAGATCAAGAATGGAGAAGTGCTCAGGGATGGGTCGGAGAACAGCGATGGAAGACGGCATGAGATGATTATGACGTCGTCCTGATTTTGGAAGGGAAGAGTGGGATTGTGCATTTTTTGGGGGAACATGGTCCTAAAAGTTGGAGAGAAGAGGAACAAGTGAGGTGAGCAGTGAGGGTGGCTATATGAATGTTAATGGAAGTTGTGTTGGTGAAAGAAAGTGCATCCTGTAGGGATTAGGGATTGATGTGAAGAACTGAAATGTTTGGAGGAAGGGGGAAGTGAGGTGGTTTAAAAAAAAGAGGGCCCCAACCTCTTTGAGAAAGCAGATCATGTGCCTTGGTTTCCTGGTGGGAGAAGCCATTGATGTTCAGAGCTTTGTACTTCAACATCATCCAGAAAAACCAGTGTGCTGCTCAGATAACCTAGAAGTATGCACACTCTCCTCTGAGTTGTCTCGCCTGGGTTTGAATCCCGACCCAGGTATAAACTGTCATCCCGGTGTGTCGCAGACAGGGTGTTTCATCATTTTGTGTGTGCCGTCCCTCGGATGGCCGTTAAACTTTGAGTTCCATCTGCCAGCATTAGGTGGTGGACGTTAAAGATTGTGGTCTAACAAGCAGAAGTCATGGCTGACCGTATATAGGTGGGTTAGTGGCTGATTCTTCAGAAGAAGCATGGTGAAAAAGTGACACTTTCATGGGTTAAATGACATGTTGAAAGTGTATGAGCATCGAATCACAACAGACATAGGAGTCATATTTATTTATATATTTATATATATATATATTTATTTATTTATATATTTATAGACAGTGGGGAGAACAAGTGTTTGATACACTGCCGATTTTGCAGGTTTTCCCACTTACAAAGCACTGTAGTAGCTACCTGTATTTTTATCATAGGTACACTTCAACTGTGAAAGACGAATCAAAACAAAAATCCTGAAAATCACATTGTATGATTTTTAAATAATTAATTTGCATTTTATTGCATGAAATAAGTATTTGATACATCAGAAAAACAGAACTTAATTTTGGTACAGAAACCTTTGTTTGCAATTACAGAGATCAGACGTTTCCTGTAGTTCTTAACCAGGTTTGCACAGACTGCAGCAGGGATTTTGGCCCACTCCTCCATACAGATCTTCTCCAAATCCTTCAGGTTTCGGGGCTGTCGCTGGGCACACAGACTTTCAGCTCCCTCCAAAGATTTTCTATTGGGTTCAGGTCTGGAGACTGGCTAGGCCACTCCAGGACCTTGAGATGCTTCTTACGGAGCCACTCCTTAGTTGCCCTGGCTGTGTGTTTCGGGTCGTTGTCATGCTGGAAGACCCAGCCACGCCCATCTTCAATGCTCTTGTTGAGGGAAGGAGGTTGTTGGCCAAGATCTCGCGACATGGCCCCATCCATCCTCCCCTCAATACGGTGCAGTCGTCCTGTCCCCTTTGCAGAAGCATCCCCAAAGAATGATGTTTCCACCTCCATGCTTCACGGTTGAGATGGTGTTCTTGGGGTTGTACTCATCCTTCCTCTTCCTCCAAACACGGCGAGTAGAGTTTAAACCAAAAACCCTATTTTGGTCTCATCAGACCGCATGACCTTCTCCCATTCCTCCTCTGGATCATCCAGATGGTCATTGGCAAACTTCAGACGGGCCTGGACATGCGCTGGCTTGAGCAGAGGGACCTTGTGTGCGCTGCAGGATTTTAATCCATGACGGCGTAGTGTGTTACTTATGGTTTTCTTTGATACTGTGGTCCCAGCTCTCTTCAGGTCATTGACCAGGTCCTGCCGTGTAGTTCTGGGATGATCCCTCACCTTTCTCATGATCATTGAGGCTCACGAGGTGAGATCTTGCATGGAGCCCCAGACCGAGGGAGATTGACTGTTATCTTGAACTTCTTCCATTTTCTAATAATTGCGCAACAGTTGTTGCCTTCTCACCAAGCTGCTTGCTATTGTCCTGTAGCCCATCCCAGCCTTGTGCAAGTCTACAATTTTGTCCCTGATGTCCTTAGACAGCTCTCTGGTTTTGCCCATTGTGGAGAGGTTGGAGTCTGATTGATTGAGTGTGGACAGCTGTCTTTTATGCAGATAACGAGTTCAAACAGGTGCAGTTAATACAGGTAATGAGTGGAGAATGGGAGGGCTTCTTAAAGACAAAACTAACAGGTCTGTGAGAGCCGGAATTCTTACTGGTTGGTAGGTGATCAAATACTTATTTCATGCAATAAAATGCAAATTAATTATTTAAAAATCATACAATGTGATTTTCAGGATTTTTGTTTTAGATTCCGTCTTTCACAGTTGAAGTGTACCTATGATAAAAATTACAGACCTCTACGTGCTTTGTAAGTGGGAAAACCTGCAAAAATCGGCAATGTATCAAATACTTGTTCTCCCCACTGTATATTAGCACTAATCTTGTGGATGGGAGTGTTTGTCATCGTTTTCCAAGCAGGTGGGAGGTAGCATGAGGTGAATAACAAGCTTAAAAGAACACATTGGTGAACAGATGCGGCGAGAACAGCAAAGCAAACTTTTGAGAACATTGGTTTGGATGCAATCTGGGCCCATTGTTGAAGGGCTAGATATGTTGACATTCACAAGTGAGAAACTCATTGTTCAGGAAGTAGTGAGAATGGAGAAGTTTGAAGGGATGGGTCGGAGACTCGTGCTTTGATGACGATCACAAAGTTGAAACATTCAGCCTTGTGAGCAGAGGTTATGGAACAATACATGTATCGGGGACACGTATGAAACATTCTAATTTTGATGTTCCTATATTTATTTATTTTTGGGGGAGGGAGGATGGGCGGTTAACTTTGGAAGAAAGTTAATAAACCTCAAAAGTCGTATCAAATCTTTATATGTTGTGAAATAAGGTTTGTCGGTGTCAGACAAACCCCGCTTGTGACAATCCCAGTATTTTTGCATCTCTTCGTCGCACCTTTTTTGTCTTGCATGCCGAGTCGATTTGTTGTAAAGCCGCCTTTCCATTCCTTACTTGAACTCTTGAACCAGATTAAGCACGATGTCAGGGTGAATGTTAGATGTGCGACCCTTTCGGCCTTCGTTTTGTTTCTGTTGGCAGAATAGCTGTACCTTTGTATCGGCCACACTTTCTTGGCAAAACATCGTGTAAATTAATTCTGCCGATAACTGTGCAACCATGTCTGAAAGAGGCACATTTTGCTCATAATTCTTCTGGTTACGTGTCCTCCATTTGAGAGGCAAGGGGTTAACAAATGGTGCAAGTGTATCGTCATGACCAAGAACATAAAGAAAGAAGTATCGATTTAAAAAAAAAATCTGTAGTGTAACACACCTAGTCTCCCTCAAGACCTACACAGTCATTTGTGATATTTTTGTATATAATGGAGGAAGTGTTTGTACAGTATCTCACAAAAGTGAGTACACCCTTACAAAAATGTACATATTTTGTTGTAACTTTTACTTGGATGTATTATAAACACAAGACTCAAAGAAATTGTAGAGTAGACATTCTGTCATACATGTACAGGCCCAACACATTTATTCTGTGGAGACAATGTGGCATACTGGGCATATCTGTGAAAAGGGGGGGGGGGGGGGCAACAAAAGTGAGTACACCCCTTGTACTTTCTCACATTGAAGTTATTGTTGTCAGTATTTTGTATGTCCACCATTGTTTTGAGCACAGCAGCTATTCTATCTCGTATGGGGTTGACCAGTTCCACATGTCTTTGCTGGATCGTTCCACTCCTCTGCAATGACTTCTTGAAGTTGCGTGATGTTGGACACCTTTCGTCCTCACCTTTGCATTTCAGGATGCCCCACAGGTGTTCTATGGGTTTAGATCAGGTGACATGCTTGGCCACTCCAAACATTGACCTTCGATCTACTCAGAAAGGCAGTTGTCTGCTGGAACGATGCTCCGATCGTTTTGGTGCTGAAATACAGCTCCTCGACCAAGTTTTCGCAGGCGGTAACATCTTCTCCTTCAGATGTACAGTACATCGTAGAATCCATGTTTCCCTCGATGAACTTGAGCTCTCCAGTACCGGCAGCACTCATGCATCCCCAAACCATGACACTACCACCACATGCTTGACAGTAGGATAACGCACTTGTCTTGACTGTTCCCAGGTCGCCGCCAGACACAACACTCCATTCAGATCAAAAAATTGATCTTCGTTTCATCAGACCAGAGGACATGTTGCCAAGTAGTCCAGGGGCTTGGATTGATGTGTTCAGCAAACTGTTGTGAGCTTTCTTGTGGCTTGCTGCTCAGGAGAGGCTTATGCTTGGACGACGCCCATGCAACCCGATACGATGGAGTGTGCGACGTATGGTTTGCGCACTAACAGACTGGCCAGAAGCTGTAAAATATCTTCAGCAATCTTGGCGGCACTTTGTCGTCTGTCTTGGAGGACTAGATGCTGAATCTGGGCAACAGTACGTGCAGTCATCTTTGCTGGTCTGCCCTGGGCGAGCGCAACTCGTTGTTGTACACTTCTTGGAGAACCTCTGGATAACCTTGGCCACGGTGTTGGGGCTTACTTCCAAAGAAGCACTGATCTTCTTGTATCCTTGCCATCTTTATTGTGGGCAACGATTCGATCTTTGACATCTTTCGAGAGCTCTTTACCATGAGGAGCCAGGCTGCTTTCTCAATGGCGATTGGTACAGTATTTCCTATGCAATTATTTATTCACAAGCAGATAGACAATTACTGCATTGAGTACACCACTACTTTTAACATACCGGGAGGGTTGCAGCTCTATGGACATTGTGTGTATTGTTTGTGCATATTTGTACCTTTAACACTCTTGACTAAAATATGGTGAAATGATGAAAGGAAGCCGTTTTCCCATGCTTGACTTACTTCTTGTGCAGACAATTAGCAGGATTGTACTCACTTTTGTTGCCTCCTCTTTCAGAAATATTCGTAATAATGCCACATTGTTTTAATGGAATGGCAGTTTGTGCCTCATACATATTAGCAGAATGTCTACTCTGTCATCAACTCTAAGGTTTTGCTTCCAGCACAGTGCTTAAAAAGTTACACTGAATTATTTACATATTTGTGAGGGGTGTACTCACTTTTGTGAGATACTGTATGTATATTTGTTCTCACTTTACCCATTGGTTGGACAACTGGCTTGATGCCACCCACAATTGTAACCTGAAATAAATAAATAAATACGCCCGCCATTTTGGTAATCTTAAGACTTCTTCGGAAGTGTCATTCACAATCGCCGTGCCCTCCGTGTAATTTTTCCGTTCTGTGTAAAACAACCTCAGTGGCTGTTGAGAGGATCATCAAATATCGAAAGGTTGGAGTCGACAGACGTCGTGGGCCTTGTGATGGCAACAGTACGGACTGTATATGCCTCAGGCCTCTGGTGTCAGCCAATGAGCTCGTGCAATTGGAATTACCTGAGCTATAAAACCACGATGTATTATATATGCACATAAGCAGTACACATGTTTTTAACTCATGTACGTAACCCGGGTTTTTATTTTTATTTTTGGGAGTGTTTGAGGCAGCGGTCTGTTGCCCATACACTGCCCAAATATAGGGATGTGTCAGGAGGTATTGCACGCTTGGAGCATTATCACCCACTGAG
Source organism: Eptatretus atami (assembly GCA_035128595.1). Lineage (NCBI taxonomy): Eukaryota > Metazoa > Chordata > Myxini > Myxiniformes > Myxinidae > Eptatretus > Eptatretus atami. Next base: position 145,785,044 of record CM068952.1, read on the forward strand.
GGTACTCTGCTAGTTTATATCAAAAATCATCAATTGCAAAAACTCATTTTTGTCCCTCCTTGTCCCGATGCCATTCTTGCATGACATTCCCACACCCCAATAACTTATGTCCACATCTTCCAACCTCCCCTCCAATACTATATCTACATTCCACCAATACATTTTCTGTGCACACTGGCCGCCCCTCCACGGCCCTCCCACCAGGTCACACCTTAGTGGTGTTGCTGTTTTTTTATTTTTTTTTTTTTTCACAGCAAACAAATTATCCTCAAAGTAACTTGGTTATTGGTTGCATCAGACTTGCCTGAAGCAAATTTTCCAAAATAATTGTTTATCCATGTGGTTGAGCAAGTTTTGAAAATGGCTCGTTCTTCTCATTTAGGAGTACTCAGGAGTAATATTTCTGCAGGAGTACTCTTTGACGCGATGTCGTACATTCCCACATCATTTGAGATCTTTGGTCGATTTACCAGAGCGAGAGTTGTCTGTGGTTCAAACCTTTAATTATTATTTTTAAATGAATTGTGCACTTTTCCATATTGTTTGGACTCATGTGCTTTATTAACTGGTGTGTAGGTGTTTGGAGATGAAGCTTTGGGTCTCAACATGGAGGACATCCAGGTGAGCGACTTTGGTCGTGTGGGCGAGGTTAACATTACGAAAGATGACACGATGTTGCTGAAGGGGAAAGGTGAGCGTGCCGCCGTCGACAAGCGCATCAGTGAGCTTGAGGAGCAGATAGAAGAGACGACCAGCGACTACGAGAAGGAGAAGCTCAACGAGCGACTTGCCAAGCTCTCGGATGGCGTTGCCGTTCTGAAGGTGTGTTGTCATAAACTTTAAAAAAAGGTTGAATGTGAGTTTCCAACCCTGTGGAGATTTTTCATCGCTCTTGGGTGCACGGTATGGCGAATGTACAAACAGGTTGGTGGGACGAGTGATATCGAAGTCAACGAGAAGAAAGATCGTGTGACCGATGCCCTGAATGCAACCCGAGCAGCTGTTGAAGAGGGTATCGTACCTGGTGGCGGCTGTGCCTTGCTCAGATGCCTTCCTGTGCTCGAATCACTTCCCACCACAAATGAAGACCAACGAATTGGTGGGTCCACATAATTTTGCCAATACTTGCATCAGTCGTTACCTCCACCACTGAAGGTGTACGGAGGTCTTTTTCATGTCTGTCTGTCTCTTTGTGAACAGGGTATCTCAAAAAGTTGTGGAAGGAGTTGGACGAAATTTGGCAGACAGGTTTTGGTGTGTGACAAGGATGAAATGATTAGATTTTGGTGAAGATCCGGATGAAAATTTTTGAAGTGATTCTTTGCCGTTGAAAAATGGGGCCAAAAATGATACATAGCACGATATCTCAAAAAGTTATCTGGATTATGACCAAACTTGATGGATGAGTTTGTTTGTTTGACAAGAACAAGCCAATTAGGTTTTTGATCAGGCAGTTAATCCAACCTATCGAGGAATACAAAATGTAAACTGTTCAGCGTTCTTCGTTCATGCGCTCCACCGAGTGCCTTCTGTAGTTTTAATATGTGCTAGTCTGTTGCCATCAAATCAAGTACAAGGTTGCAAGGTCACAAATGAAAGAAATTTTGGCAGGGGGGGGGGTGCACCTGCCATAGATTCATAGGTGAAAATATGGGTCACCATGTTCAAGTTCATTATATTAATGATTCTACTTTATGTGAAATTAATGTATTTGATGTAATTAATATTTAATTTTTCTATCAGCTTATAAAGCTCATGGAAGAGTTGTTGCATGTTGACAGACAATAATTATACAACACCAGACTTCACTTGAGACAAACAGCCGGTGACTTTGGGAGAGGTGACACGACTTGCACTTTGGGTGCCATCTTGTGACGCCTCATTTTCCTTCCATAGTCAGCGGTGCAATTGAGGAGAAATCTCCCTGTTCCCTTTTTCACGAGGACATAATAGAAAAGTAAATGTAGGGCCAAATTTCTGGCAAAAACAAAACTGCCCAGACAACTCTGCTTTTTAGCCAAAATGGTTGGAGATTCTTTTTTATTTTATGTTCGTGTCTTCTATCTGTTGACGTCCAACCCAGCATTCACAGGTGAGATTGCCAAGTACAAAAACCTGAATGAACACCCTTTTTAGTCTTGCCACGAAGGGGATGCGAGACCTTGTGCGCGTGCGCCGATACATTTTCGCTTTAAAAATGTTTTCCCTGCAACCGCTTGTCTGATCGATGTGAAACTTTAAATGGAGGAACTCCCAATGGAGAATATTTTATTGATCACTCTGATGTCATAGGTCACATGTTATGGCAGCCATATTGAATTAAAGGAAGAAAAAAAATTGGACATTTTCTCTGAAACTGCTGAACAAAATATATATTTTTAAATTGGCATACGTCATCAACTCCCGATGGGGTATACAGTGGAATTGACTGTCATCGGTGAAGTGGAATTCCAGCCATAATTGGTTAAATCCAAATACTTCAAATATGAAACTTCATCTATCTGATCGAAGACCCAATGTGGGTGAAGAATTAAATTTGGCATCGGTCACATGGTCTGGCGGCCATATTGGATTGAAAATAAAAACTTTTACAAACTGGAAGGGCACTCGGTAGAGCGCATACCTCCGCCACGTAATGCCTGATCCACGAGATCATATCGGGCCCAATATATTTTTTAAATGTCATGCTATACAGTACTATATCGTTTTTGGCCCTATCTCTCAATGGTGAAGAATCACTTTGAAAAGTAAATAAATCTCATATCTCGATCCAGATTCGGATCTTCACCAAAATCGAACCAATTCTTCCTTGTCACACGCCCAACCTGCCCACCAAATTTCATCCGGATCCATCTACAACTTTGAGATATCCTGTCCACACACAGATAAACAAGCAGACAGAAAGGGCTGAAAACATAACCTCCTTCACCTTCGGTAGCGGAGGTAATAAACCTTCTCCAGAACTACTTCACAGATCAATGCAAAACTTTATACATATGATTGACCAGCAATGAGGAATATAGTTTTTTTTTTTTTCATCATTTTCATTCACGCAATTTAGCCTTCATGTTCACAAAAGTGGTCGTTAAATATCCTAATAATCAATAAAGCTGCAGATTATGGCAATGTATGTGATATAATAGAGTACATGGATGATACCGGTATTGCGCAGTAATAGTAGCTTGTTCAGTTAACGATGGTATGTTTGTTCAGCACGAGCGTGTGAGGTTAGACTATGCACTCTGTGAGTGCTGTTCTAGTTGCCTTTTGTTTTGGAATTCAATGTTGAGGTTGAGGATTTTTGTTTGACTCGATAATCCTTAAGGAATTAGTTTCTTGCCTCGCATTCTATTTTTGTTTTGTAAGATGTTTTATTTGGTTAAACACATGTAAATAAGGTTGTGGAGCTGTGACCCTTTTGGGCATTGTCGGATCGTAGTACGGCTCTGCTTTGATTCCGGTTCAAGGTTGCGGAATAATTTGGATTATTTTCTATTGAGGATCAAGATCGTATTATAATTGCCATATAACCATTGTATTGTAAGCAAAAACCCAAGTGGCTCATACTGCCTGCTGTATATGGTCTGGCCTATAAGTGTTGTTTGTCCCCTTCTTGAATTATTCGGGGCATTTTGGGATTGGCAGTAAAAGGGCAGCACTGTCCACAACACCGTAATCGATTTGATTAGAATCGATTCTCATGGCCTACAGTCGATACAAACCTCATCTCGGATGCCAATGTACGTTTGTTGACTTTGCATTGTAGGTGTTGAAATCATTAAGAAAGCACTACGCATGCCAGCCGTCACCATCGTGCGTAATGCTGGCATGGAGGGGACCTTGATTGTTGAGAAAATCCTTCAGCTGCCAAATGAAATGGGTTACGATGCTATGGCTGGAGAATTCGTGAGCATGGTGAAAAAGGGCATCATTGACCCCACCAAGGTGAGAATGAATCCGCTTTAAACTAAAGTAGAGCCCCCTCTCCCAGTTGGTGTGACCTCAGAACTATGCAGTACATCCCAATAAGATTACCAATAGTTTTGCATGTTTAACCTTGATATGATTTGAAAACTTTCACTCCAATCATTCCCAAGACGACACATGATATTTACTGCATAATTACTTGTTATTTAAAAAGGGAAGCTTTGAAGTCCGACTGTTGTTAATTGCTCTTTTTCACTGCAGGTGGTGCGGACGGCTCTCGTGGACGCTGCAGGTGTGGCCTCCCTTTTAAGCACGGCCGAGGCAGTTGTGACGGAAATGCCGAAGGAAGAGAAAGCGGCAATGCCAGGCGGGATGGGCGGGATGGGCGGTGGGATGGGTGGGGACATGTTCTAAACTGAGAAGAAAATGTGAAACGCTGACACGAGACGCAAGCTTTAAGCTGCAGTGTATTTGGCACGTTTATAATGTTCACCTCGCTGTAATTTAATTTGATTTTACAACAGTCTTGGGAGCATTTTCCATCTTTTTTTTTTTCTTTTTTTTTTGTCCTTGTGGAATTCTGCAAGGTTGTGTTCATCTTATTTATTGTCTGTCTTCGTAAATCATGACTGATTTCCAATGCCGTGAAAGAAAACTGAAAGAATTGCATTTCGAGTGAATTGCCCTTTTGTGTACCAAGCAGTCAAGATGCATGAATTTCAAACGTGGTTTGAGATGGCAAGGTGGTTGTTTTGTTTTTTTAATTATTATTATTTTTTTATTTTACATATTTGATTCCAATTGGAGGTTTGTGCAGATTGTGGATATTTATGCAGATCCCAGTGGCAGTGAGCCCTTTTTGTCAGTGTGTTTGAAACTGCCTGGAATACATGTAAAGCAGAAGTTTTGTACTCTAATAAACTTCATACCACTGCTGGCATATTTGGATTGATTACATTTACTTTGTGCAGGGTTTTTTTTGGGGGGGGGGGGGGGTGGCATCACTTGCTCACCTTCCTCCCCATGGCTCAATGCTGCATTATGATGGCCAAATTTGAATCGAGATAAAATGATTCAAGGAATTGTACAATCAATTTTTTTCTTCAACTTGGCCAGATTTGAGAATATGCAGGACTTTTACAGAGGCTAGGGGAAGGGGAAGGAGGACTGAGCAAAGGTTAAGTGGGTAAGCTTGTGCAACAGGGAAACTACATTCGAAGCAATTAGCCACTGCCGTTGCTTTCTACGTGTTATGTAATGCTAATGAAGCATGACAGGTGCAAACCATGCATTAAGCTGTTGAAATCCCATGAACAGCAGAGCATGCAATGAGTTATAGCTGTTCTCCTTCCGAAGCAGTCCCATTATTGTCAAAATCATTACCTCCGCCACTGAAGGTGGGCGGAGGTTCGGTTTTCACGTTTGTGAACAGGATATCTGAAAAAATTGTGGATGTAATTCGGACAAAATTTGGTGGACACGTTGGGTGTGTGACGAGGACTAAAGGATTAGATTTTGATGAAGATCCAAATCATTGAACTGTATACAAGACTGGAAAGATTAGGAGCGTTACAAATTTGTTGCCACCAAGTACCATCTTGGGAGGCCCACTTGTAGCAGATATATTTTGATTCACATGAGAAATTCTAGGGAGATATTGAATGTCAATTTTGAGTTGAAAGTCAAAGTTGATGTGAACACTTTCTCACATAAACATATCGCAAAGCAGGCTGTGATGAATCATTTACTGTGCGGAGAGAAGGGGCTGTGCGGTGGCGACAAAATGGTGTGTGCAACGTGAACAGACACAACCCTTCCAGTCTTGTATACAGTTAAATGATCTGGATATTATTATTTTTCAAGAGATTCTTCACCATTAAGAGATGGAGCCAAAAACGAGAAATACCATATTTCAAAACATTGTGGTGAGTTGGTTAGATGACGAGAACAAGCCGATTCGATTTTGGTTCAGCTCTGGATCCAGATCCAGCCTATCGGTGGGATAGAAAACGTAAACTGTTCAGCCTAGTGGAGGTATGCGCTCTACCCAGTGCCGTTCTAGTTGTACAGTATCCGTAAGACGACTTTGAACCATCACCCTCAATTTGCTCACATCACAACTATCAATATGCAGCGATTGCAGTGATGATGCATTCCAAGTTGAAGTGCTTTCCCAAAAATCATAATGGTGAAAAACATAAATTGATTCATTGCTTCTTCAGATTTGTTCCATCTCTCGAACAGCTTTCTGACCCTCTCCAGCTCTTCCAGGATACCGCACTGCTGATACCGCACGTGAAAAGGCTGAATGCCTAAACTCGGTGTTTGCATTGAAATCTTGTGTCCAAACCCATCGCTCTTGTACCCACTTACCAGTCGCCCCAACTGTCCCTGGACTCTGGTCCTTTTCTTCTGACAGGTGGGAGCTTGCTGTCAAACCTCGACTCAGATTCTGCAACCGGTCCAGACGTGTCCTCAAAGCTGCTCCGCTGCTCTTGCTCACCCTCTCTCTGTTCGATTCACCCTCTCATTTCAAGATCATCTGCCATCTGCTTGGAAATCAAGCAAACATTACTGCCCTGCA
>CM068952.1:145800185-145816200 GCA_035128595.1 Eptatretus atami
ATATATGTATATTTATATGTACACCCACACCATTTTTAGCATTACCTATTTTGAGCATCTGAATGAAGGTGAAAAAAGAATGTTTCAAAAGTTAATCGTTCTGAAAATTTTATTACAATACTTTGGAGTATTTGATTTGGAGTATCGGAGTAATTTGAATGGAGTCTTGGAAGATATCAATCAAAAGGAAATCAAGAAATGAAACGTGGCCTTTTCAGGCTGTATTTAAACAGCTCATATTATAAAAATTCTTGTTCATCATCTTTTCAGGCTCATCAAACTTGTGGCCTCACCCAAAAAAGGCTTGGCTGCAATACAATGGACGGTGGTGCGAGGGCCGACACCATGACAACTGAAATGGTATTACGACAATACATACTACGTGAATGGGAAAATGAATGAAAAGCTTTTAAACATTAGTTTCCATTATTGCAACACGAGCAAATGATGAGCCCTCTAAAGATCATCATCGATCGTTTTCCTCATTACACAAGTTTACCAAATCCTGCTTCCACTAGTTGGTCGATAGTAAAGATAATTAAAAAGCATCTGAAAATGCAAAGCCCGTCCGCTTTGCATTCTGACCTTCTTCTTATTCCGTATGCGAAACGGTACCTTTGACCTTTTGACCAAATTCTTAATTTGTCTTGTCCATGTTCTCATGATAAAGCTTTTTTTGAAAGTTTGATGACGAAAACTCAAATGGTAAAAAGTTACGGCCCGGCCAGACACGTAGACAGAAGTGATTGCAAAATCCCATCTTCCGCTGCCCAGGGGACGGGCTAACGAGTGTTTCTTTATTCACTTCCTCTTTCCCCATTATTTGGCCAAATCCGTCTCAAACATGTTGGTTTCAGTGAGAGCAATGCATTTGGGAACCGATTCGCGACAATAACCAATAAACTCGTACAGAGCGCGGCAACTGTAAAAGTTTCCTTTCAACACCGGACATGCAACATCAAGCTGAAAGTGAAAAATTGCGTTTATAGAGGCAAGCTGAGAGCAACCATCTGTGAAGGGTTTAAGACAAATTAAAGATCAAACAAAAGTTATATTTTGAGGTCCATAACACCTTATAGCAAAAAAAAAAAAAATTCAAATTCAAAATAAAATCAAAACAATTGTGCAACTTGAACCAACGCATTTATTTCTCTGCAATATATTTCTCAAAATTATATTTTCAGGCTCATCTTGACCTCACCCTTCCCAAATTACCACTCCCAAGGACATCGCACCAATATGGCTACACATTCATACAGGTAGAGGTGAGAGGAATGAGGAGAAAAAGGAAGGAAACAAACAAACAAACAAAAAAAAAACCTCACGAGAGCTGGAAATATTACAAACCTGAGCGTTTCATTGGCTCATTAAAAAAAAACAAAAAAAACTTCGATGCACACGGTGCAAAAACGTTTACCTCGAGGCATATGGAAGCATTTTTTTTTGTTATGTTTAAAAAAAACCCCCCAGAAAATGAAGATGGAAACATAAATATAGCCACTGTTGGATTGACAAATATGAGTGTAAACCGTTCAGCCAGATTTGGCTCCGACGAGTTTCACAAGACCTCCTGTGCTCAAGGACTTGGGCCTCTCGAGGGGAAGGCCAAGGGCTCGATCCCACACGAGGGAAGCCAGTACCCCGAGTGCTCGCGAGACCCCGAACAGCACTGTGTAGTAATTCATCTCAGTCATGCCGTAGTACTGCAATGGAAGGTCGTGAGGGATGGACAATGGAAAACAAGTTGATTACACAAATATTTAAAATCCATGTCAGATCGGTGTCACACGAGGATGGGATGGTTACAGACACCACAGGACAGCATGGCGGTCAGCATCAAGGATAAATATATTCATCGTTTGTTAATTTATTCGACAGTGACTGGAGCCCATGGTCGGGTAGAGGTTGTACAAAATTCACATGAAAGACAAGGATATGTGTATATTTACATGAGATACAAGGACATGAGACGAGGGATGGACAAAGCTGTCAAATGTTGAAGCTGCAACTTCAGGAGCAAGAGCTATTCAGAAAGGAACAAACAAGACAACCATTTGTCTATTTTTTAGTATATGGAGAGGAAGAGGAGGAAAACAGAGAAGGAAGGAGGAGGAGGAGGAGGTAAGAACTGATCGACATGGACACATCAACGACCTCTACCTGTTCAAAAGGGTATTACACACCGATTATCGCAAGGAGGCAAAGAATCAGCCATTTTTGGCCTCGAGGCTCAAGCAAACAGAACAACCTGAATAAAACGATAAATAATTTTTGTATACAAATTTAAGCTCATGGAAGAGCAGTGGTGGGGGGCAAAGTAATAAATGCAACAGAATAACAGTGAGGTAGGGGAAAAACGGGTAGAGACAAAGGGATGGACGAACAGGGAAAGGAGGAGGAAACAGTAACCTGTAAGCAAGAGGGGTGGGTTCAGGAATGGTTTAATAGGGGTAGGAAAGATCATGGGTAATAATGGAGGACAATTTGAGGTGGTGGCGTACTGTCAGCTTGAAGCGGTGGAGAATATTTCAGTGATCCAGGCTCAGATTTCAACTGTACAAGCAACAAAGTGAGTGATTACTAGTGACAGAATGGCAAACATGTTTGCCCAAATGGAAATTAATAGGAATACGAGCAGAACTTTGAAAAACCTTAAAGTTGAGATAACATCACATCATTTTACCTGTACATACAAAGCTGCTTGTGAACCACAGCACTGAAGGTGGATGGAGGCTCTGTATTCACCCCTGTTTGTCTGTGAGCAGGATATCTCCAAAAGTTTATGGACAGATTTGGACAAAACTTGGTGGACAGGTTTGGTGTGTGACAAAGACTAATTGATTAGATTTTGGTGAAGATCCAGATACTAGCATTAAAACAAAAATATATTATTTTAATTGATTCTTCACCATTGAGAGATAGGGCCAAAAACGACATATAGCATGATATCTCAAAAAGTTAAGGACGGATTATGACAAACGTGATGGACAGGTTAGGTGTGTGACAAAAACAAGCAGATTCGATTTTGGTGTGTGTGCCAAAGACGAATGGTCTGGATACAGATCCAGCCAATCAGTGGGCTACAAGATGTATCCTGATCAGCCTGGCGGAAGTATGCGCTTTACATCAAATGATATGCCAGTTACCCAAATATTCTGTTTGGAGGAATCGTTTGGCTGTCAGTCCTCGCTTAGCTGTGTCCTCGTTACCTTTTTGCAGATATTATATTGGTCCGACAGACACCACCAACGAGGAAACTTTTTTTTCTTTAACCCCTTGTTATATTGTGTAACATGGCATCAATCAGGCTAAAAATCTATAACCAGATTTATGCCCCTCAGTGCCACATCAATCGCTCTCTGGTCCTCAGTCAGTGTCAAGTGGCAACTTTGTCATCTCGTCTCCTAGATGTATGTAGATAAGATAATTTCCTCACTCACAAACTTGGTCTTCAACAGCTATCCCAATGCGACGACCACTTTCACCGATCTAGTTCGTCTGTATGGCCATTACGTCAACTTTTCACTCCCTGCCATTTAGTTTGTCCACGAGGAATAATATTTCATTAGTTTGGATAATGGTGGGGGAGGGGGGGGTGAATTAAAGTCAACAGAAGGAAACAAAGATGAAGAGAAAATGAATAAAGAATAAACTGAGAAATAATCAGACAGCAAAGACAAAAATGAATAAATTAAAGTGTTGATGCAACTGGCTCTCTTGAACATTGCTAGACCATGAGAAAAGGAAGCAAAAGACAATAATGTTTTTGAGTAATTACAAAAATATACAAACATTACACAAGCTTATCTCTTGTTTATATGTACTAGAGAGTTATCCGTGCCCACACGGGATTCTAAACAGGGTAGGGATGGGTCGGCAAAAATGCAAATGGAATCTTCGGTCATCGAGCCAGCAAGCTGGGAGCAACAATTCACATTTATTGCCAAATCTGATGCAATTTAAACACTAATGGTGGCAAGGTGCTCCATTTAAAACTGTTTGTTCGATATATGTAGCTTTTTGATGCTGAGGGTCCGTAATAAAAATTTGTATGGTGTCAAAGCCAGTGACCAATTGCATACATCTACCGAATGGGATTTATTGTCAAACTAGCAAAGTACCCGTCTTCGACGGGTAATTCATAAATGAAAGCATATGTCGGTTACTCACAGTTTCTGTGGAGTCAATTTTGTTACGAACGGGTCTCTTCGGTCGTCTACTGCAGCACATTTTTAAAAACAACGTTCCTCGTTTTCTTGTCTGGGGCATGGACGTGCAGCTTTGATCTTGATCCAATTCTTGATGCCGCAACATACAACATTCCGTGTAAGAAAACAGGCGAACACAGATCTAGTCCGATTATGCTGACGTCTGTCCCTGTGCTTTGTTTATTGTCATGGCAAAGCAAGGTCGCAAGGGAAATTGTAATCTACGAACTTGGAATAGCAGGTTCACTGTCGGATGGTATAAGTGGTATCCTTGGAATTAATGCATGTTTTCCTGCTGCGGGTCCATTAATCAGGATTACTTCAATCACATTTGGGCTCATTCGGTAGACTGTGCAGCGGGTGCCATTCATGATATTTGGTGGATCCAATGAACGTAGAACATTAACTGGGCAGCCCACTTTCAGCTTAAGTTTGTGTGGTGTCTCCCTGATATTTCAATGGAATTCAGAAATTCAACGGGAAAGTGCACCGCTTCCGGAGGAAGCCAAGTGGGACTTCCAAGTATTGCAACAGGAGTATCAAGTGTTGCAGTTGAATTTTCAAGTGCTGCAGTGGGATTGCAAAGTACTGCAGTCGTCTTCCAAGTACTGAGTGGGGTTTCCAAGTACAATAAAAGTGACTTACCAGAATGTAGTAAGATCTTGTAAGCTCACAAACTGATTTTCAGGTACAATCTCACTTGGTGGTCAGCTAAAAAGGAGAGTGAATAATTTACTTTTATTTTACTTTATTTGGAGCAGGAAGACTCCACCAAACAGGGTGGTAGCTGTACAGTTTTTGCTCAGTAGTGACTGATGACTGAGTTGTGAGTCAGTGGATAAAGAAAAAAAAAATCTTAGCTTGACAATTTGAGATGGTAGTATAATTTGAGTCAATTAGACAATTTGAAGTTGATTACAGGCCGAGAGTGATTGGATCAGAAAAGTATGCTGGTAAAGCAAACCACCTGCATCTTTCATTCTACTTTTCAAATGCAAACCTGCAAAACTACGAATACATACTGTGTCTTTTTGCATGTTGACTGTTCAAATCAAGAGCAAACCTAACCTGCATCTTTTTTGCACTGTTCAAATTGTTTGCAAATCTGCATCGTTGTTTCACTGTTTAAATGTTTTGCACTGTTGAACAGTAAGCTTGCTGACTTTAAGGATAAGGCTCTCTCTATCGAGTGCAGCCTGTGGCTGCTGGTTGCATCATTGGTTGGGACGGCGGCAATGCGCTGATGCAGTGTCCCCCTCACCATACATTGGTACTCATTTTGCCGACCTCGGGAATGACAGGCTGAGTCACCTCCTGGTGTATATTAATTCAGCGGCCCACGGGGCTTTAACTCAGGACCCTAGGATCCCAAGCCGCCACCCTAACCACTAAGCCAACACCAGGCTTAAGGATAAGGCTTAAAGGAAGGCAAGCTAGACAGCAATCTTTTTTTAGTTTTGGCTTTTTTCTTCTGTTGTCTACAAATAAAGGTGCATAGGGGATGGTTATGAAGTGCAAGTCATGAAAGGATAAAAAAAATTACTCACCTGAATGAATGCGAGAAACCTCATTGCTCATTCCATCGATAAAAGAAACATTTTTCCTCGATAATCACAATTTTCAATGAACGTGGTAGGCAGTTTTACTTTCTTTTCAATGAAAGTGGTAACGCGTTTTACTTCCTTCTTAAGAGCATTGGGTGTGTCCTGCCCATTTTCACCCCCCAAATTCACAATAGGTAATAGTTAGTCATAACGAAAAGTACATATAGCCACCTTCCCGATAGTACATGAAATACCTGCCAATTTTCAGGAGGATGCGATTTGATTTGACGTCGCAAAACGGGAACAAAATTCGGCATTTCTCTCTTATATTGTCAAATGCAACCACTGTGTGAACAGGTGGATATTTCATTGTCAGTGGAAAATGTCAATAGGTTAAAAATACCACATGAGCACTTGCTTTCCTTTGACCTGGACTGGGAGAATAGATTATTGGAAGAAATAAAGATATTCAGACGGGCCTACCTGCAGAAGCACGCCACTATGGGCATCCACATTTGGCCAGGGGTTCTGGGCCTTTCCCTGCTCTAGGAGAATTGGTGGAACGACGTCGTAAACCTGGGAAACCAGCTTGAACATTGGATCATCCGGCAGGTGCTTGAGGGCGAACTCTCGCTGACACATGTAGCGTGGATCGGTTTTTCGCAGAACGGCGTGGCCATAACCTGGCACCACCTGGTGGGTCAATTGGGATAATCCATACAATTTAGAAACAACAAAATGGCAAAGTATGATTCTCCATTGGGACATATGTTAATTACGTATGGATGGGGAGGGTGTCAAACTGAGAAAATTGACACAAGAAAGGGAAGCGGGAAAGACAGGAAAGAGGATGGTAGGTTCATGCGGGAGAATCAAGGAGAATGGAAGTTACGAGGAGACAGGCATAAATGCAAGAAGAAAGGGGTACGTATTTATGAGGGGAAATTTAACATTTACTTATGCAGATCCACCTCTAATAAACGAAATAAGAGTTCCCCAACAACGAATTTCAACAAAGGAGGTGGCCATTAGGTCCATCAAGCCTGCACAAGGATTGCCTTGTTTGTCTGTGCTCGATCCTTTTAAGTGCTGAGCATAAAGTCAGGAAGCAGCACGTTCAATTTCTAAAGTCTTTGGCATGACTCCACGAGGGTTCGAAGTGCTGACCTACCATACTCAGAGCAGACACTAACCATTACATCACTGAGTCTGGAAATTAGAGACTTGGTCTAACAAAAACAAACATTTCAAATGATAAACCTCCGGCTTTGCACACACTGCAAAAAGCTAATACTGCCACTCACTACATCTCGTACAGGGCAGGCCTCACTGCAGTGTATTCGGTATTATTATGAGTTCCAGGGTTGATACTCTGGACTTGCATCGACATTCCCAGGGGAGAGGGCCCCATCTGCAAAGGTGTATCCTTCTGGCTATGTATCAAATAAAAACACCTTCATTGTTATGGCAACAAGAACCACATGCCACACCAGGTAGTTCCACATAGCTCCTGACAAATGGGATGTGTTTGTGTGGTCCACAATGTAATTTTTCCGACTCTACCTGTTGGAGCAGAGTTTGCTGGAGTGGTCATAACGACAAAAGCAAGAAGGGTGAATGGACTCTAAAAATTTGCCAAAAGGCACAGATGTTCATTATAAAAGCACAGGTGGACATCACACTCTCCTGGCACTCGAACAGTGACCAAAATGGTGTGGATATAACTCACCCGGCCAGATTTGAGTGTGTTCCAGATGAAGTCTCTCAGCTTATCGGTGTGGACATCTTTCCCCAGTTCTTTCTGGAGTTGTGTGAGCCACATAAGGACCTCCTGGAGGCAGTGGGTTATGCAATAACACTTGCATGACAATGAGACAGAGAATAGCGGAGGAAAGAGAATAAGTTTCATTCTCCAATACGAGAAAGTAAAATGTGGTAGATGGAAGATGTGGAGTTGGTATGTTGGGAGCATACCTGATTTGCAAGTCCGTGTAGTGGTCCTGCCAGACCATTCATTCCAGCAGCAAAGGATAAGTATGGGTCAGAAAGGGCACTACCCACAAGATGGCAAGTGTGTGCACTCACATTTCCTCCCTCGTGGTCACTGTTGAAAAAAAAAGAGAAGCACACGATACCATGTCACGTGCCATGCACACATTCCTTGTGTTTGAGATAAGTGTGTGTACATATATATATATATATATATACACACACCACACACACACACACACCACACACACACACACACACACCACACACACACACACACATCACAAAATAGTGGTGCACAATAAGTGAGGGTCATCCAAGGATAAGCAAAAGCGGATGGGAATAATCACTAGAATAGGACTTCAAATGTGTTTTCCAGCTTCAATTATGCAACCAATTGTCTTACTATTGACTGCCTGTCCTCACAGAAGAAATGTAGCATCAAGAAAGCCCTTTGGTCATCAATTCTCCCTCGTTAGTCCCATCAACAAACCAGGATAAAGTGCTTCTCACAGCAAGACCTGCATTCCTCCTTCCAAGCATTTGTGTACAATTCTTTCATAATATTCAATATTTATGCAAAAAATAAAAATAAATAATTGCCAAAAAAATTAGTCTGGATTACCAGTATTAAGTATGTGCGCACACACACTGAAGGAGATGAAAACCAGATGCGATGACCGAAACACTGTCAAACATTTACAGCAACCTTCACACATGGGTAGTCAAACTTTTCCTTCTTTCTTTGGCCAATGCTGGTTTTGTTTGGATACAAAGTCAAGGCTTGTGCAAGAGCTAGAACACTGAATGGACCAGGACACAACAAAATAGGAACAGTAGAAAGAGAGGAAAACTCCCAACAGTTAAGCCGAGGGATAACATAGACGGAGATGGACAAACAAGGGATGCAGGGGAAAATGAGGGGTAGGGGAGAATGCACAGGGTGGATAAGATGTGGTAGATGGAACATGTATACAGGAGCAAACTCTTAGAAAGGAAAAAAAAAAATGGAAATATGGAAGGAGTTGGGCTATGGGGTGAGGAGATTGACAGGGGAAGAAAAGATCAGAGTTTAGGATGGGGAATGATCTGAGATAGTGGTGAACAGCTGTCTTGAAGACCTGGAGGAAAGAATGACATTGAAGAGAATGTTGAAGTAGGTTCCACAGGTGGGAGAAAAGAGGAACAAATGAGTGGAGGTGAGCAGCAATCCTGGATTTTGGGGGTTTCACCAGAAGGGGGTTGCAGGTGGACCACGTGCGCCCTGCTGAAAATTTGGGGAGGGGAGACAGAGCACAGAAAGAGCAGAAGGTGCAAGAACAAAAAGGAGGTGGAAGAAGAGACAGACCACCAACCTGTCTGCAATGCCAAAGTGATAGGCCCATAGACAGCTTAATAGCAGGAGATTCTAGTAATCTTGAAGGCCTTGGTTTCTACAGCATAAACTAAGAAAGATGAGAGGCAGGGGAACCAGCCCAGAGGGGAGAGCAGTATTCAATCAAGCTGCGGATGAAGGCCTTGTAGGTGGATAGGAGTTCAGGTGTGCCAAGGAAGGATGCCAGGTCAGCTGGCTTTGAAATGTGGTTTGCCCAAGAAAATCATGGCTGAGAGTGAGACACAGGAGTTTCAATTGCTGACCTTCATCAAGCGGATTGTTAAGAAAGTAAATGGGAGGGTTTGCCAGATGCATGTACCAATATGTCAAGTCTTAAGCCATCAATGCTGAGAATATATTCTATATATTGACACCTCCTCCATGCTCTTCAAGCTGAAGAAGCTGCATAAAGCAACCAAGCTCGACACAAGGTAAGTGCCTTGCTATTTCAAAACCTTCCCAGAGTTCCTCCACAGCTATAAAAGACATTCACAAAGAGTACACACATGGGAACCCTAATGCTACACACAACCTCAGCTGTCAGACCAGTTTCATTGCTTATTGGCGAATCATCAGTGACTGCAGACAGCAATGCATACCAATGAGGCTCCCAAGCATGTAGCACGTGCAAATGTCAAAAGCAGTCAATATAAAAATAATAAATAAAGACCCACCCACATCTCTCACCTGTGAATGGAGGGAATAACCATGTGTGTACTATTTGTGAATGTCTTTATAGCTGTGGAGAAACTCTGGGAAGGGTTTGAAACAGCAAAGCACTTACCTTGTGTAGACCGTCTTGGTTGCTTTATGCAGCTTCTTCGGCTCAAAAAGCATGGGAGGTGTTAATATATTTATATAATCCCAGCCACCTGGGTGTAGTTGATTAGGTGAGAGGTGAGATGTGGGTCAGTCTTCCTTTAATATACATACTATATATACAGGGTGTCCCTAAAAAAGACATCATTTCGTAGTCTAATAACAGCTAATTCTTGCTCAAATGATCTCAAATTTTAACAAAATGTGTAAAAACTAAATAAGTTGAATGTTTTCTTCTTATCTCAATGAGAATCTACCAGGAAGATGGATTGGGCGTGCCAGTGATAATGACAATGTGCTGTTGAAAGGCCACACGTTCACCTGATTGACACCTTGTGTGATTTTTTTCTATGGGCTATGTGAAAGGACTGGTCTAATCCCCCCCTTCTACAAGCCTTGAGGAACTTAAGCAGAGAATCACTGAGGCGCTGGAGGATGTTATGCAAGACATGCTACAGCGTGTTTGGCAGGAGCTGGACCACCGACTTGACGTGTGTCGTGTCACAGCGGTGCGCATATTGAACATTTGTGAAGTTTGAGAAAACGATTATAAAATCTACGTCCCTCTGAATCTCTTGTTCGAATTTTGATAAAATAAATCTTTTATTGTTCAACATGAAGCCTATTTACTTTCGTTTGCCTGGACATGTAGTACTTAGATATTCAAGTTTCAAATGATGTCATTTTTTAGGGACACCCTGATATATATATATATAATATATATATATATTATTAAGTATATATATATATATATATATATACATACATACATACATACATATATACCCGAACAACCTTTTATTTGGTAGTTTTGGACTGAGTTACAATACTTTCACATCGACACCATTTCAGAAAAATTTCCTCCCAGTGGTTCAGAGCTTCGGATGCATGGCAAGGATGCTGTTACAATAAGTATGTGGTTAATACGATAGCAGTAGGATAGGTCTTTTATGTGACATGTAATGAACGGAATGGCTGAGCCTTGTTTATTGTCTACTAGCATACAAGACCAGTCGCTTCACTGATGGGTTTAGTCAAAAGACAGCATGTTGTACTTCAAACATATCATGTCGATCTGCTGAATCTCACATGAGGATTAAAATTATCTTTTATTTATTTTCCCTAACTGATTACCAAACCGAATCATACCCAGGTGCACCCACCCAAAATTTCAAGCTTCTCGCCATTATCATCATGGAGCTATAGTGCACATATACACATAACGCTGACAAACACATGTACGCAGACACACAGGCTATTTAATTAGTATAGTTATGCACCTTCTCAGGCAAGGGCACAACAAAAACGAAGCCAACAATAGGAAGCGAGTTGGGTTTATGTAAAATCCAAAATTGGCCAAATAAAGAAAAAACGAAAAGGCACAAAAACCCATTAAACAATTCCAGATTTACGATACGTTTTGGTATAGAATTTTGTCGATTCAAGTACGACATGCATGAGTAATGTTTTTCCATACAGAATACCTTGTGTAGAGAGTGCGTGAGTCTTTATACACAAAATGGAGATAAATGTACATGGGCATTTCAAATTGACCTGAAGTTTTGTTTGCACTCTCAACATAGCAAGCTTAAACGCTTTGATTACAAAAACATCTGCATTAATTTAACTCTGGGTTTTACCTTCGTTTCCACAGCGTCGATTACATCACCCTATCTAGCAATTCATTAGTTATTTGTGTCTGTTGTTTGTGTCCTTTATAACACTTTTAAAGTATTGCCTAATTTTGGATGTACACTTCTCTCAACAGAACGGAAGCTTTTGCGTGTCCTTTATTGCATAATTCTCGAGGACATCATTGTCGATAACATCTTGCCCCCAAAATGCTTTATTTTAGATGTTCTAAAGAGTCAATTTTTCTTTGATCAACAGGGATAAATTTCTGCGTGGGGCTGGTGTGAAAAGTAGAAAATAAAAAATAAAAACCGACAACCTGGGGCTCGAACCTAAGGACCTCCTCGCTAACATGTTGCCCCCAAAATGCTTTATTTTTGATGTTCAGTCAATTAAAATACTGTGTAGACAATAGTCTACATTTCAACAGGCCTGAAGTTTTGTTGATCAGAAATTTCAGAATTATTCACCACTGCATCTGTTTAGTTTATTCATTTGTCGCCATCTTGATTTTCAGTACATGCGTTGAACCAGTATTGATTTTACCGACACGATAGAGACAAAGTCCTTCAAAGATTATCAATTTACATACATATTACTTTGCCTTTGTACAAAGAACAGTCAAGTTCAATTTTGAACCACCTTGCTCAGAACTGAGTACAAGGTAAGATCAAGAAATGTGGACATAGAACCAGTTGCAAAATTATAAGCAAAAAGGAAAACAGCTGTGCTCAGATGTCCTCTTTGTGAATGTCCTTGGTAGTTTATAAAGTATCTTGCAAAAATAAATTAATCTGCCAGATTAAAGCTGGAAAACTTGTTCAATGGCACAAGCCAGTGCACACCTCATCATGCACATCATGCAAATCTGCTAAAGGACACTCTCTAGGGCTTCACAAGCAGGTGGTGCACCATTCACCATCCCTATTTTGGATATTTTCTTCCCCTATTAACCCTACTCAAATAAACCCCCTCTTACTTGCATGTTGACATTTTCCCCTCCCCCTCTTCTGTTCATTCATTCCATTGCTTAGTTGCCCCACTGTAAGTACATTGCATATTTACCCTTCGTCACGTCGCTTGTTTATAAGCTTTGATTTAATGTTGTATTAAAAAACCTTAAAAAAATTTTTTTTTATAATGTACAGTGCATTCAGAAAGTATTCACACCTCTTGACCTTTTCATATTTTGTCGTGTTACAGCCTGAATTTGAAACGGATTAAATTTTATATTTGTCACCGATCTATACATAATACCCCATAATGACAAAGTGAAAACATGTTTTCAGAAATTTGTACAAGTTTATTAATTATAATTAAACACAGAGCGATCTAATTTAAATAAGTATTCAACCCCCCGAATCAATACTTTGGAGGAGCGCCTTTGGCAGTGATTACAGCTTCGAGTCTTCTTGGGTATGTCTATCAGCTTTGCATGTCTGGATTTGGGGATTTGCTCAAGCTCTGTCATGTTGGATGGTGAGTGTCGGTGAATCATCAAGTCTTTCCACAGATTCTCAATGGGATTAAAGTCTGGACTTTTGCTGGGACACTCAAGGACTTTCACATTCTTGTTCTGAAGCCATTCCAGTGTTGCTTTGGCTGTGTGGTTGGGGTCATTGTCCTGATGGAGCGTAAATCTTCGCCGCAGTCTAAGATCTTTTGCACTCCGAAGCAGGTTCTCCTCAAGGATTTGCCTGCATTTGGTTCTATTCATTGTTCCCTCTATCCTTATGTCTCAGAGTTCCTGCTGCTGAAAAGCATCCCCATTGCGTGATGCTGCCACCATCATGATTCACGGTGGGGATATATATTTTTTTGTATACCATGTCGAGGCTCGTTTAAGAGCTAATACACAGAACATATAACAAGGCAGGAGACAAGAGGAGTGAGAGGGGGGAGCACAAAATAGTGGGGAACAGAGAGGGTTGGGGTGGGGTACACAGGGTAAACAAGATGGCACTACAGGGACGTTCAGGAAGGAAAATGGGGAATTCTAAGGTGAGTTTGGGGTGGATTAACGGGGGTAGAAAATATCAAGATTTTGGATGGGGGAAAGATATGAGATGGTGGTGAACAGCTGTTTTGAAGACCTGGAAGGAAGAGTGGGATTGAAGAGTGTGTGGGACTTTGTTCCAGAGGTGGGAAAAAAGAGGAATGAAAGAGTGAAGGTGAGCAGTGATTTTGATTTTGGCAGTTTCACCAGAAGGGGGTTGCAGGTGGACCTTGAGCACCCTGCGGAAATATAGGGGGGAGCGATCACAGAAAGAGTGGGGGAAAGAAAGAGGGGCGTGGGGCAAGGCCAGTGAGGAGACGGTAGAAGATAGAAAGACCACCGACCTGCCTCCAGTGAGAGTATGAGAGACCCAAAGACTCAGCTTCATCGTGTGAGATACCAATGATCCTAAAAGCAATGGTTTTCACAGCGTGAAGTCGAGCTTAGTGTGAGGCAGGAGCACCACCCCAGAGGGGAGATTAGTACTCCATGAGGCTGTGGATGAAAGCTTTGTAAGTGGTCAGGAGCTCAGGTGTGCCAAGGAAAGACTTTGCATAACGTAGGATGCCCAGTCGGCGACTGGCTTTGGAGGCCAGTTTGGAGATGTGGCTTTCCCAGGAAAGATTGTGGCAGATAGTGAGGTCTAAAAGCTTGAATGAAAGGACTTCAAGGGGATTGTTGAGAAAGTAGACGGAGGGTGAGGGGGGGGGGGGGTGTTCAGATGGTCCTATCGGAAAGACATTGGTAAGGGTGTGAGATTTGTCTCGATTATATTCCAAGTGTTTGACCAGCTTTGTGATTTTATCCAGGTCTGCAAAGAGTAAAAGGCTGCTGCCTGCCGATCAGAGGGATGAGAGATGGTACGGCAGAGGGTGGAGTCATCAGCAAAGAGATAAAGAGGATTTTCCAGAGTCAGAGAGATCATTGATGAAAACCAGAAAAAGAACAGGGCCCAGAACACTGCCTTGAGGAATTCCAGACTGGACAGGAAGAGGATGGAGAGAACTCATTAAAAGCACGTGTTGACTGCCACAGGAGAGGAAGTCCAGTTTGGTGAGCAGTGCAGGATGCCAGACTGTATCGAAAGCTCATGACATGTCTAGGGATATGGCTCAGATCTCATATTTGGCATCGAGTACCTCATCCATTGTTGGGAAAGCAGAAGCAGCATGTCCAGGGTTGAGTGACCTGGGCTATATCCAAATTGATGATTGGAAATCAAGCAATTGGAGAAGAGCAAGAATTTGATATCAGAAGCGATGATGGATTCCATGACCTTGCTGATGATTGGGAGCAGGCTGATTGGTCTGTAGTTGCAGGGATTAGTTTTTGCAACCATTTTTATGCACAGCGGTAATGTTGACTGATTCCAAGCAGATGGCAGATGACCTTGAGTAAATGATACGCAGTGGCCTGAAATGAAAGCAGAGGAGGTGAGCAGCTCAGGTCGCAGTCGAGCAGCCAGGTTTCCTCTTATCCGGAGAACGGGCTTAGTAACAAGCGCGCTGCTTGAAATGCCGACCTCCAGACTGCCGGCGTCTCAGATCTGAGTCGACGCGTTGTGAGCGAAGACAAGAAGTATGCAGTCACATTGCCGGTAGGATGATATAAGGCCGTAGAGCGACGTTATGAGCCTGAGAGACATCCAAATGGAAAACTGTCGTTCGTTGTGACTCTTGGGTAAGGTGCGGTACAGAAAGCGATGGGTTTGGACACAGGATTTAGAAGCAACAACAGATCTCTAGGTATTCAGCTTTGCACGTTTCTCACCGTGACAGTATCAGCCTGTGCGGTAGCTTAACGTAGAGGCTGGTAAAGGGAGGGATGGAGGGTAAACAATACATCCAGAAACAGACTTAAGAGATACCACCAGGGATTTGGAGGAGGTCCGTCAGGTTTGAGTGTTCAAGACTTGAGATTAGAAAGATGTTGTTCCTGGCTCTCCTGAGCGGTAGGACACACACTTGTTCCAGGCTTTGTGGAAGGAACTGAAGATTGCCTTCGTAGGATTATGCCTTCCATGAGGCAAAGGCAGTTTTTTTTCAGGACAACTGGCCTCACTCACAGCTTCAAGTGAACCATGGGCGGACGAAGGGTATTAGACAACTGAACAATGATGGGCTGCGATTTTCCGTGGCGGGGCTTGCCCGTAATGCTCTTGCTCAATTGAAAAATGGAAATTTTTTCCCAACCCCGAAGTCACCAAAAATACGGCGGATAAATCTGTGCATGAAAGAGAGCAAGTTTCTTTGACACATATCCCAGGACTATTTATACGGAAATTGATGTCGGGTCGTCGAGAAGCGTACTAGTGACATTTGGGACGGTCTGTTGAACTACCTTGTGGGCAACGGCAAGGTTCGACACACGCGTTTCCCCTACGGCCCGCACGGGCCAGCTCTAGAATGTTTTATATGCCTTGACTCATCGTAACGATGAGAGAAGCGCCTCG
>CM068952.1:145872849-145896075 GCA_035128595.1 Eptatretus atami
ACAGAGAGACAGAGAGACAGAGAGACAGAGAGACATGGATTGAAAGACATATTCCAAGTGCTTGACCATCTTGTGATATTGGCAAGGTCTGAAGAGAGTGCAGAAGCTGCAGCCTGCTAATCGGAAGGATGAGGGATGCCATGGCAGAGGGTGGAGTCATCAGCAAATAGATAAAGGGGATTTTCCAGAGAGTCAGAGATCATTGATAAAGATCAGGAATAGGACTGGGCCCAGAACCCTGCCTTGGGACACTCCAGCCTGAACACGGACAGGAGATTAAAGGATTCCGTTGAGAGCAACACGTCGGCTACGAGAGTAGAGGAAGTCAGCAAGCCATGTGTGGTGTTGGCACTTGAGGCCTTCGGCAGAGAGTCTGGAGAGCAAGGCAGGATACCAAACTGTATTGAAAGCTTGAGATTATAATCGAGAGATGGTCCTAATCTCATATTGGCCAATGAGGGCCTCCATCCATTATGGGCAGAGTAGGAGCAGCATGTCTAAGGTTGAGTGACCAGGTTTGAATCCAAATTCATGATCTGAGGTGAGGATGTTGGAGAAAAGGAATGATTTTATGTTAACTGCGATGATGGATTTCATGACCTTGCTGATGATTAGAAGTAAGCTAATGGGTCTGTAGTTAAGGGGATTCGTTTTTGCACCTTTTTATACAACGCAGTGACGTTGACTGATTTCAAAGCAGGTGGAAGAGAACCTATGGCAATGATAGGGTGAAAAAGAGCATTTAGGATGTGCAAGAGCAGCATAGCTGGTTTTTAGGGCACATGATACCTGTCCAATCCAGTTGCAGACTCAGAGTCTATGGTTGTCAGAAACTTTACTTTCGCAGGTGCAAAAGACAGGTGGATGGGAAAAAGGTTAGGATAACTGAACATGGGATGGGATGGATCTGTACACAAGAGAGAGCAGGTTTCTGTGGAAGAATTCCCAGGCTGAGTTAATTAATATCAGGGGCATGGCTGCTGAGAGAGGTACCAACACCCAGCCAAGTTGCATGGTGACAATTGAAATCACCACATATGAGGAAGAGAGAGTTGGGATGTATGTTTAAAAGTTTGTCCATGTTGTCAGAGAGATGTAGATCGAGTCGTCGCTGTTTTGAGGATGGCACAACATGCAAACAAACAAGAGGTGGGAGTGGAGGAATGTAGAAGCCAGAGGTACTCCTGGGGATTGAGAGGTGCAAGATAAGTACAAGGGCAGTGAGAAATTTAGAGAGTCACCAAGGAGTCAGGGCCATCCTGTTAAACACGTTTCTGTCCGGTTTATCAGCAGCGGCCTGGATTGTGAGATGTGGCAGGTTGGAGGGGAGCCCTCAGATGTTTGAGGTCCACACAGTTGAGGCCAGGGGAGGGAGGCTTTGAGGAGGCCGAGTGAAGTGGGAAGCATTGAGAGGATTAGGTGATGACGGTTGCTGAAATATGGAGGGGGGGGGAGGAGGACATGATTATGAAGAAAGAGGGAGATGTAGATCCCAAATTCCTAATTGGACAAAATGGAGATAAAGATTATGGGATGGGTGGTAAGAATTTTTGTTGAAGGCACAAAGGTGTTACTGTATGTGCAGGAGGGTTGGTGGACCAAGCGCTTAGCTGACAGTTTTGGAAAATAATCTCTGTGAAGAAGAACACATGGGGTATTCCTGGTGGAGAAATAGGGAAAGTGAAGCATATTTAAATTATTTTAAAGGAAGAAGGAAGAAACATTTATATTCAACAAAGATTCAATTTGGAGATGTTGAGGAAAAGGGTTGGGGGGGGGGGAGGAGTACAGGAAGTACAGGCAGAAGGAAATTCAAGTAGAATGAGATTGTTGTGGAATGAAAAAAAAAACAAGTATTTTTTATTTTATTTTTGAAGTGTAGAGGGGAAAGGATAATGTTTGGAGGAAGAAAGTACAATATTTGGGAAGAAAGGCAAAACGAGGAACATGGCGACCAAAGGGACAGTTTTCACAACGGATGTCTGAAGAGTAGGCCTTGAACATCAAAACGTAATCGACAAGTACAGCACAACAAGGTACGATTTAACACAGAGAATTGGACGGAAACACAAACAGCAACACATTAACGAAGATACAACAGAAAAACATGACAAATCCGGTTCGGAAAACTTCGTTTTAATGAAGCGGAAGCAACAGCTGCAAATTCAACGAACACGTGGAAAATACGAAGCGGAAGTGATTACATGGTAAATTGATGAAAATTGTGATTTATTTAGTTGGACATATTGATAAGAAATTCAAATGAAATACTGGAAATAAATGGTTGCTTAGAATATGACATTCACCAAATGGGATTCAGCTGGCAACCAAAGGTTTGGTTTAAAATGGCCGCTCTTTTTGTATGCGCTATGCAACGGTGTCTGTCATGTGAAGATCGTTGACGAATGACCAGTGAGAAATGCTGCTGAGCATCTCGTCACCATTGCTGCTCACGTGACAGACAGGGAACTTCCCTCCACCCCCCTCATGAGATAAATTGAAGCGGAGCCCTCCCTAGTTCAGCGTCGGTACGTGGACTCTTTCCCAAAATAAATTCCTTTCTTCCATGATTGAACCACTTGTTTTCCCTGTCCAATGTCACCATTTTATTAATTTTTTTTAAACAGGATCCAAGGCTCATAATGCTGCTGACACCGACATAAACAGCTTGGGGGAAGTGCTGTCACTTCCTGCAATACTCTGGGTACCAGCACAATCACAACAATGGCACTGCTTTTCTCACTGCACTCACTCAGAAGGAATTTCCTCCTCCCCATCGATGCTCGCCTATGGGGATTGTACATGCTCGCTCCTTTTAAATACTCGATGTTAAGCGAGGAAGCAGAATGTTCCATTTTTTTAAGTCTTTGGTCCGACTCGGCTGAGGTTTGAAACACTGACCTCCCAGGCTCGAAGCAGACATTCTAATCATTCCACCACCGAATCTGTGGTGCTAAACGGACGGCTGGTAGAATGTCGATGAGAATACACTGCAATCTGGAGTACGTTATATGGGTCTAGGCCTACGATGTTGACCCGCCCCGGTCTTTCAGGGACTGTTGTGTCTCTCCAATGCAATAATGCTTGCAACTCACCCAATTGCATCTTACACCATACATCATGATGTGTTTTTCCTTCAGGGACTTATCCTTCAAATGCACTAGTTGTCTCCTCGAGGTGTTTTGGGGCTTGAAAGCAGAGGAGATCTTAAATCTTGAGAAGGATTGTTTTATCCTGTCCAATAAGCCTGCAACTTGTGCTGTGGCGACTTTTTCTTGTATTTTTTTTGTTCTTCCTTTGCCGGCCGACTTGAACGATTGACTGTCGTGCCGGTTTCGGTCGTCCAAATTTGAGAAAAGCCCATCTGGGGTGACCACACTTTGAGCACTTGTCTGATCTCTCTTCGACGTTACTTGGATCACCAACAATAGAAATGGCTCGACGGATGAGGGTCCAGATCATTGAAACCTTGTGAACTAGTGGGTCATGCAAATCGAACTGCAGGTATTGGTTGGTGTGGTATAATTTTTGATAGACACAAAATTGGAAAAATCCTCATTCTTTGACCTGAACTTCAATCTAGAAAGGCTAATTTGGCTTTACAGCCCTCTTGCATGAAATTAACCTCGAGTCGAGATCACTGATAAACCCAACATAGCATTAAAATAAATAAATAAACCCGGCAATTTCAAACCAGGCTTTTGTCAGCTGAAGCGAATTTGATGATCGGCACATTCCAGGAAAACATTGTTTTGAAACATATAATTTGAATCTCATCACATTACATGGTGCCCATGAAGTTTAAAAAAACAAATGAAGTCATGCTTTGAAATAAAATAAAATAAAATTAAATAAACCAAAAAAAAAAACCAGCAAGACTTTTGAAGCATACAAGCAAAATGACCAAAGGCTTGAATGAAAAATAAGACTTTTTTCCTCATTAATCACCATCTTACGGTGATTAATAAGAAGAGCGACGGGAACTCTTTAAATTGGAGGTAACAAAAGAATTGGTCATCAAAATCACTGTTCTGTACTGCAGTCGTTAAGTTGAGGGAATTTGCATGTTAGAACTTTAAAACAAAGCATGACATTGCACAAGACAAAAACGATTAGTGCGTTTCATGACCCCAAAAATAATTTGAATGCCAATGAAGATTAATCTTCTCTCGGCATGATAAATTTGTAGGTTAAGGCTATGAAGATGAACAACTCATCAGCTTCAGGGTTTCCTCGCCCGAATGATGCCTCCAACTTGAGCTACTGCATTCCGATTATTAATCCACGCAGGCAGCATTTTAACGGATATCATAGGTGCACAAGTGTCAACAACACACACGAAAGACAACACACCACCTAACAGTCACTACATCTTCTTGGCTGCCAACCACAGTTTGTGGCTATTATTCTCAATCCCGATTTTATGAATCATTCTCCAAAAAGAGGTTCTGCTCAAAACTCATTTACTACCATGAGGACACTCGAAAGCCTGCAGTCTTTGTATGCCTGCTACTGGACTTATGGATAAGATAAGGATTACAGAAAGGCAATTAAAAGTTATGGCTTGGTTTGTTCAGCTCCAATGTTGTTGTTTCGCTTTGACACTTGAGTGTAATAAAGATATTTATTTTTGTAATCAGCTGAGGTACTGTGATCCGATTGATGCTCATGTGTCTGTTTAACTTACTAATATTTTGATAATCTGAGCTAGCCGATCTAATACGTGCTCAGGGGCATGAATCGCATGATGCTCGCCGAGAGTATGCCGTTTCAAACACCCCCTGGCCACTCTCAATCTGTGATCATGGGACAGTATTTTCATGCAACAATAATTTTCTATGATAACAAACCCCATATTTTCTTGCATTTTTGGAGTCAAATGAACACGAGTTCCATTTACTATGAAATAAATGCTTCAGAGAAATCAACATGTTTGATAAGTGTTGTTGTCGGTTTGACCTATACTTTTACACATGTAAGAACAGTTTGGGAAGACACCAAGTTCGTTGAAGGTTGTTAATATCGAACGGCATCACGGATTGTGAAAGTCTGCAAATGATCGGTCGTACAGAACCGACATTGAAGGGTTATGGCCTGTCCTTGTCCAATATGACATGAGAAATGTAAAGGGCTATCCGACAAAAGAGGGCATGGAAAATGCAAGCAGCTTGGCATACTGTAATGCCCTTTGTTCCAGTGTTCAACCTCAATGACCTCGCATTTCACACTGCGATCTTTAGGCTGTCGTCCATGTGGAAAATGGGCAGAATGGTTCGTTGCTGAGGAATGTACATTTTCCTTCATGTTCACCAACAGGTGATGCTGAAACCCCAAGCTCAGCCATGCAAAGTTCAAGGTATGCCAATAATATTTTGTATCTACCAGTCTCTGGAGTCAAGAGTGAGTCTCTTCCTACTACAACATATAAATATAGGACAGGAATAAGTAGCATGTTCCATTTTTTAAGTCTTGGTACGTGCTTTAAGCCAGCCACCTTAACTGTGCTTTAAGCTCAGAAATTTTTTGAGCATCACCTAATTCTTCAACTCTAATGATGGAGCATTAAACACCACAGTGATTTAAAAACAAAACAGGAAAAAACAAGGAAACAAAAAGAGCAAGACAGGAAACGAGCGTAGGAAAAACAGTTAGGAAAAATAAATAAATAAATAAAAAAACTGTGCAGCTTTAACCATAATCTGGAACCGTGCTGTTTGGCAAAGACTGACCATGTCAACAGTGACTTCTCCGATGACAGTGTTGCCATGTTGCTGACGAAATGCTTTAACCCGCGACTGTTCTTTGGGAATCATGTCGGCCAGAAGATCTTTGAGCATCTGCACAAGATGACACGGAGGGCAGATTAAAAAGTTTATGAAAGCACGACTGTTGGAAGCCAGAAGACCAGGAATGGTGCACGTGAAGGTTTAAGAATCAAACAGTTTTACTAGGGCTGGAGAAAGCAAAAGCAATGACAATGACAATAACCTACCGATGAGGACGAGCTGGAGTTTCGGCAGGTGACGCTTAGACAAGCTACATGCTGCAAGACAAACACAACAAAACAGAACCGATTAGTAAAATTGTACATCAGCATCAAGACACCACATGGCTTACGCACTGCGACACAGCCAAGACGCCGGAAGCATCTACAAGTATTCCAGGTGAGCTCCGCAACGAATGCTCATCTATAACATGGTAACTTGAGAAAAACAATAACAATCCCACACGAGGCTGAAATTTTGCAGTTTCAGTGCGATTCACAACAGAGCAGATCAAATCTTGGTAGAAATTCGAAAAATGGTTTGGTGAAGGGCAGAGTTTGAGTACACCGTCTCACAGAATTAATCCATGACAGACTATCATTATTGGTCAAGCTTTGAGAGAAAACAAAACTTCTTTAATCATCACAAGCTTTTGAGGTCGCATTCTGAAGTGTGTACCTTGCCCTCATCATATGAAGACAATTTGTGTCAATGAAATGATAAAAATGCAAAAAATTTCATCACATTCAAACAAGAAACAGAAATTTTCAAAGGCTTCTGAACTTTTGAAGATTTCGTTTTTATCTCAACAGAGCAAACAGCAGATGAACACATCCAACTTCGTGGGTTAAAAAAATATAAAAACAAGCAGTCATAGACTGGTACTTACGAAATCGTCAACTTGACCTCTGACCTTGTCTAATAAAAGCTGTCTCTAGAGAAGGTAGCGACGCAAACCAGAAGTTTCTACGATGATTCTGTACCAAACCATCAAAAATCGAATGTTTCACCTCACTGTGACCTTGACCTTTGACCGATTTTGACCAAAATCTAATCAGCACTAGCCATCACACTCCTGAATCACGTGGTGTAATTTGACATTGGTAGCTTCTTCCGTTCTCGAGTTATCGTGCCTACAAACAAACAAACACACACACAAACACACACACAAACAGATGACGGAAGTCATCAATATACTTACGAAATCTTTAGATTTCGTAAGTAATAAATTAATAATAATTTTGAGGATGCAAAGCCTCGAGGATCCTCGATTTATCTATCCATCATAGTTTTGGAGTAATGATACGTACTGTATAATTGAATCATAACCCCTAACTCGACAAGAGTTGTGAACAATCATTTTGGCAACACGATGTTACAATCATAGGTCCGACAGGATGGTGGAGAGGTAGCGACATTGAGCTGTCTAGCCTGGGTTCAACTCCTAAGCAGACTGTAAACTATCAGATTAGTGCTTCACAAGGACATGAAAAAGTGCCATCCCTTGCATGGATATTTTTGTGTTTTTGGATACAATGTCGAGGCTCGTATGAGAGCTAACACAGAACATACAACAAGGGGAGCAGGACAGGGAAGGACAAAACTGGCGAACAGAGACATGAGGAGATCTGTGGAAGGGAGAGGGATGGGGGCAGGGTACACCGGGTACACACGAGATGGACACTACAGGGAATTTGAAGGAGTTGGGTTTGGGGGTGGATTAGCAGGGGTAAAAAAGATCGTGGTTTTGGATGGGGGGGAGTTAAGAGATGGTGGTGAACAGCCGTTTTGAAGACCTGGAGGGAAGAGTGGGATTGAAGAGAGTGTGGGAGTTTGATCCAAAGGCAGGGGGGGGGGAGGAGGAATGAAAGAGTGAAGGTGAGCAGTGATTCTTGATTTTGGTAGTTTTACCAGAATGGGGTTGCTGGAGGACCTTAAGCACCCTGCAGAAATATGGGGGGGGGGGGACATATTGCAGACAGAGCAGGGAGGGCGAGGCCGGAAAGGAGACGGTAGAAGACAGAACATTTCATTCCATCTGTTAGCATTAACTGATGGATGTGAAAGATTGTTGTCCTGCACGAAGAGTCGGTGAGTCATCGCCAGCACCCTGAACAAAGTACATATCCCTGCACCTTATCGAACACAAGGAATGGCCAGCTGGTTGATGAAAGACATGCCAAAAACGCTGCCCGTTCGACCCCAGAAGGTGGGCATTGTAGTAGTAGATGCTATTTCAATCATATATCATAACAGACAAAAAGTAAATGTATCATTGATGAAAGCTTGGAATGGGTTTTGTCACTCTATGTAGTATTTCATAAAAACATCAAATAGCACAACTCTCTTCCTCCAAACCACGTTTTTAAACCTAGCAAAATAATTTTGATAATGTCACCCAGCTACAGGTAGTTGACAAAAAAATAATAATAATAATAAAATAAAAAAGGAAACACCTGGGTAAATGAGGGACACCAAGCAACGGCTTCCACATAGGTGTGGCCCAGGTGTTAATTAAGCAAATAACATCTCAGCATGCTTAGTGTAACATGCATAAAAATGCTGCACAGGCCTGGTTGCCTATAATTATGGTGAGCATTACTAAAAGAGGAGACCCCCAATGCCCCAATCCACAGAGCACATGTGGTCACCCAATGGTTCGATGAGCATGACACTGATGTTATCCATACGTCACGGCTTTCTCAATCACCAGACTGAACCCAATCGAGCATTTATGGGATATTCTGGAACAACACCTGAGACAGTGCTTTCCACCTCCATCAAACAGGTGTGAGTTGATCGACTTTCTCGTGGAAGAATGCTGCTGCTGCATCCTTCCTGCAGAATTCCAGATACTGGTGGACTCCATGCCACGGCACATACAGGCGGTATAGCGAGCGCCCTATAAAAGCGACTTTACATTGGTGTTCCATTTATTTTTGTCCACTACCTGTATGTTGGGCTCAACTCCAAACAAAATGGCTGGGACCTTTTCACGTGGGTTACGTCTTTGTTGAACAATCCAATGTTTTCACACCAGCAGAGGGCCAATGCAAATGTCACGCATAATCTTACGTACACATTATGAAGGAATGTTTGCTAGGAGAGTTAAAATTCACAATTTAAAAATGTTACCGTTTCACAGAACAAATTTAAATTTAGATGCTATTTGGAATCGCTTTTTCTTTACATCCTGATATCAGGATAACTTTAGCTATGTAGAGCCGAGCTATCTTTGGACAGTGTGTTTGTGCAGCTTGAGAAAAATGGACTAAATGATACAGTTTTGAGTCCTGAACTGTTTTGATTTACAGAACAGAGACAAGTGGTACAGAATCCTGCCAAAGGAGTGAGTTTATGAACAGAAACGTGACGCTTTATGTACAAATTGCTGACATTGTACATCAATGCCATTTAGCATAATGAATGTTAAAATGCTTTATGGGGCATTTTATTCCGAATGACCGATTTGTGATAATGATGATGATTTGGACGATGATGATGATTTGGACGACGACGACGATTTGGACGACGACGACGATTTGGACGACGACGATTTGGACGACGACGACGACGACGACGACGACGATTTGGACGACGACGATTTGGACGACGAAGATTTGGACGACGACGACTTGGACGACGACGATTTTGGGACGACGACGACGACCATTTGGACGACGACGACAAAGATATGCATTAAGAATGTGTATTTTGGTATCGAATAGACACGAGCTATAACTGGGTCAAAGCGGTGCTGCTGAGACCTTGTTGATCGTTTCAATCACTTTTGCACCTGTGCATCAAAAAGACTGAACTGAGAAATCCGATTTCTTCGATTTTTAGCTCACCCGGAACATAGTTCAGGTGAGCTCCTGGGATGGCATATCGTCCTATTGTCTATTCCACAAACACAATTTGCCCTTCTCGCCAACACCAGAGCCGTAGTATGGATTCTCGACAAGGCTCACAGGTAATGCCAAGTCACATGAACATCTTGCCTTCCTAGGTGACTAGGAGTAACTGGTGTGACACAAAAATACTCAAACTCACTTAAGGTGGCAATGAGCTATGCTTGTAGCTCTGTTTATTCTTTGAATAAACTACTCTGGGCTTTCTACATCCAACACATCCAAATACTTTGTGCATTCTGGGCTGTGTAGGTTGTGTATCTGCAAGAAATGGAGAGATCCAAAGCAATTAAAATCCCTCACAGGTGTGCCCCGAAAACCGAATCCAGCAGATGGTGTTTGACGAGGCATACCTGCACGGCTGCTCAGTAGCAGATGGAAGTGTCGACCTGACTTCCTTGGCTCACCGGAAGAATGGCTAAAGAATATAAGGCAACGCCAGACCAGACAGAAATTGAAAGAGCAGCTCAAAGTACAACAGTTCTCTGTGGGAACCGGAAGGCGACCAAAATGCAATTAACTGCAAAAAAATTTCCAGGTGGAGAAAGCTGGAGTGTCAGTGCCAATGCACTGAGATTTGTGAACAAACTACGGGCGAGATGTCGGACGAAGTCTCGTGAAGAGAATGCAGCAATTGAAAGAAAGTAATCTCTCAGAAGACCCTTTGGAGTCTTGATAGATGTCAATTCAAGATGACCCTCTTTTTGGATGAAGAGGGAGTCAGAGTTGGTAGTAGGGGGAAATTAATCCAATGTCCTACGAGTTAAACCATCCAGCACTACTTCCGCATAGCCATCGATTATCTCGACGGATTACCCCCCACGATGCACTAGTACGGACACAATCGAGTGGAAACCATGACAGCAAAGACTAGAAGGAAGCAATAGATCATGAATGCACACAAACTTGCCAAGTTCATCAAGTTGAGATGAGTCTTTTGCAGAGAAAGAAAAAAACAAACATTCATCCCATTGGCTGGGTGGCAGGGCATCAAGTGAAGTGCCTCAGGGGTCCTTCAGAGAGATACATGATCCGACACATTGAGTCGAGTTTCTGCAGAAGATAGTTGACTCATTTTGGAGGGTTGGACCAGAAAAGTGTTCCCATTGTTGATGCTTCAAAAGAGGTTGAATTTGGAGGGAAGCAATGTTCGAGTAAACAATGTGGTCATGGTTTCTGACACAAATGCTGTCAGAGCAAAGTTATCCTGGTCTCAATCAGGAAAATCAGCAATGTCAAAGTAAGGATGACATCAACGGAATACCAGTGATTAATCATCATAATCAGATTTCTTTCGGCAGCCAAAAGCTATAAGGACTATCTAAATTAATAAGGGGGAGAACGTTTCACAGAGTGAACATAAATTTGGATGATATTTCTAAAAAAAAAAAAAACCAAATCGTTGTTTGTGACTTCTGATATCAGGATAACTTTAGCTATGTGGAGGTGAGCTATCTTTGGACAGCACGTTTGCACAGCTTGAAGAAAACGAACTAAATTGTACAGTTTAGTCTTGAACTGCTTTGATTTGCAGAACAGAGACTCAGTGGTACAGAATCCTGCCAAAGAAGTGAGTTTATGAACAGAAAAGTGACGCTTTATGTACAAATTGCTGACATCACTTCCTGCTCACCTAAAGCGAGGTTGAAAGACGACAAAATGTTCCACCAGGAATGACCCAATATCAAATTGAGGTCCTCCGTTTTGGCACCTGTGACCTAAAGTCCCCAACCTCCGGAACATGAATCTGGGGTCAAATCTCCAAAATAAAAAGTTACATATATTACATTATTGCATGCATCCTCCAAATTTATTGCATATACAAAGTTTAATTTAAAAAAAACAAGGAGTTTGTAAATGTGCCCGAATTGCATTTTTTGGTATTGGACCTTTCGGCCCCACTTTAGGGACCCAAGAGGTGGGGCCAACCAGGATACTGCTCTCACACCTTCTTGCCATGTGGTGATCACCAAGTTTGGTGAATTTCTGCACAACCGTTTAGGAGATCGCATGACGGACACAGACACAGATCAGGACCGATTGAAATACCCCCTCCCCCACCTCGGTATTTTTTTTTCTTTCTAAAGCGTGGGGATAATCAAAAGACAGGGGCGACCAATTATAACACCGATGAACCATTTTCTTCTGTATCAGCAAGTGAAGAACTCACTTTCTCACACTGTTACTTGCACAAACAGCATGGACACACAATCTGTATTGTGTCCAAGAAGTTTTTTTTGTATATAGTTGAGGCCCGTGGAAGAACTAGTACACTGAATGTATCGGGATGTAACAGGATGCAAAAGGAACAGGAGAGAGAGGGGGGATGGACACCAGATGGAGACACACTTGGACAAACAATAGGTGTGGGGAGGAATGGGGGGCAGGAGAGGATGCATGGGGTGGACAAGATAGATACAGAAGGAAACTCCAAGGAGTGAAAAATGGAAATTTGGGAGGGAAGAGAAGATCATGGTTTTGGATTGGGGACGTCATGGCGTGGTGAACTGAGATTGGGGTGAACAGCTGTCTTAAAGATCTGGAAGGAAGAACGAGATTGAAAAGAATGTGGAAGTTGGTACCACAAGCAGGGGGAAGAAAAAAAACGAAAAAAAGAAAGAACAAATGAGTGGAGGTAAGCAGCGATCTTGGATTTAGGTAGTTTCACCAGAAGCAGGTTGATGGTGGACCATGTGTGCCCTGCAGATATCTGGGGTGGGGGTGGGGGGGGAGAACAAAAGCACAGAAACAGCAGAGGGTGCAAGACTAGAAATGAGGTGGTAGAAGAGAGACCACTGAACTGTCTGTGATGGCAAAGTGAGAGACCCATAGAATCAGCTTCATTGCGGGAGATTCCAAGTGGTTTCCACTGCAGCCCTCTGATCTTTTAGAAACAGAATAACCTTTCAGTAGGACTTCTGTATCAACTTGCTGCTTCAGATTTATAAACTGATACTTACCATTTCATTTTCAGTCTGACTGGATGATGCAGAGGTAAGCACATTTACCTTCAAGCTGTCAAGTCTGGGTCCGATTCCAGATCCAACTACAAACACTCCGATTTGCACATCACAAAAGTCCGCTGCCCTTCGGATAGACACCAAGCTGGGTATTAGTTAGTCCCATCTCTTAGCATTAGTTTAACCTCACAGTATCTTTCACACTCTCTCCAGTGTCCAGTTTCACACTCTCTTTTCACAGTTAGGTGATGAATTCCAAGTTCCTCTCAAATCAACTTCCGTCAATATCAGACCTGGCCAGCCAGTTCATGAAGGACGTGGGCCAAAACTTCTCCTGGCTACCTCCACAAGGTGGGGATAATAGGAGCCATAGCAGTAGTAGTCCTTTATCTGATAGGGTATATGGCCAAAAATGAAGATTCCCAACCAAGATTTTTAATTTAACTATGGTTCAAAATCTTCTCCAGCTCTTGAATGAGCCAACAAGTAATAAAAATGAAACGGAACTCGGAATAGCATAAACTATTCAGCTTGGCAGAAGTATGTTTTGTTTCCCACTGATAAGCCAGCTCTGTATGCAGGACCGGCTTGTTGTCACCTACTGAACTCATCCACAACTTTTTGAAATATGATATATATCGTTTTTGGCCCCATCTCTCAATGGTGAAGAATCACTTAAAAATTATAGGTTCTGGATCTTCACCAAAATTGAATCAGTTAGTCCTTGCCACACACACACAACCTGTTTACCAAGTTTCATCCAAATCAGTCCACAACTTTTTGAGATGTCATGCTCACAGACAGAGAGACAAACAAACAGGGGTGAAAACGTAACTAAAGGAGCATGCAAAATTGAAAGGGTACAACTGCAGACTGAGGGGAAGGGGGAGAGGTGGAGGGTCAGTGGAATACACTTTACAACATATGGCATCATTTGCCAACGGTCAAAGGCCAGAAGTGAAGAAACAGATAGGGCAACCTAACCCTTCCTGGAAATCAGACTTTCATGACAATTCCTGAAAGAGACCTTCGGTGTTGATATTAATCACCAACTAGACAATAAAGACTTGGCAAAGAAACGTCAACATTTGGCGAAACGGGCAGTTTCGCCATTAAAGGTTACGCCCTTCTCCGTCTGGCACAAACATTATGCAAGTTTGTTTCGAATCTTGTTGGGCATTTGTTCGTCGAGATAACGGCATCTTTGGAACAGTTCTTTACATTTTATCGTCCATCGGAGATAAGGAGACTTTGTGAACAAGTCGGATATCAGGACATGACAGTAAACTCCACCGGCAGATAAGATACAGTCTTCAGAAGTTCCTCCAACCAACAAGCCATTACAATACGAGAGATGGCGACCGAGGTAGGTCGGCGACGTAGTGCGACATTGAGAGATGTTCATCAACGACTGACAAGTCCAAACGGCATTCAAAGTGGAGTCGGCTCACCAATCGCATCTTCTACCTGATGGGAATTGGTGAAGGGGTATTAAAAAAAAAAAACCCACATACAGTGGAATAATAAATACAACAGCACCAGGAAAGGTCAACTGAACACAAGGCAAGGACAACCGAGTATTCTCAAGTGACGCTCAACAACCAGAAAAGCAACTAGTCAGGCGCTGCGTACAAAAATTATCCCAATCAAGTGTAAAACAAAACTGCCGCAAGATGTATGTATTTATTTATTTGAGAGCAGTTGTGAAATGCAGTGGAAGTTGGTCCTGCAGGCGTGGTGACATTGGGGGTACAGTGCATTCTCTACTCCACAATTCAAACAGCAGTCTTGGCTGGGTGACCGCCACGGGCACTTTCACACAGCTGTTCAATCCATCGACCTTTCTTTGACCTTCAATCATACTTGACCCTTCTCAGCAATCTCCCTCTACTTCCAAAGCGGTCAAAACGTTAAAAAAAAAAAATTCCTTCAAATGATTCCACAACAACCACCACAGCAACCTATTAGAGAGAGTCTAATCAATCACAGCGTCACCAACAAGCAACCACCCACACTCCCCACGCCCCCCACACACTCCCCACGCTCCCCACACATTCCCACGCCCCCCACACTCCCCACACATTCCCCACGCCCCCCCCCACGGCCCGCGCCATATTAAGGTCAAAAAATACCACCTTGGTAAAATAATTAAATTAATCATCATTATGAGAGCCGGAGTTAGGACATCAAGGAAAGGCACTGTGAGAAGGCCGTGCGGTGTACGAAATGACAGTTAACCACACCCTGTGCACAACCACCACGACCCAGCATGGCGACCGTTTACCGGTACAACTCCTCAATAGATATCCGATCGGAGTATTATACACGATTTCAAGGCCGTGGCGTGGGATACCGACCCGAGCGGGGATGTAGAAACGAGCCGCGGCGCGAACTGCAGCAGAGACGAGCGCCATGATGAGGGGAAACCGTGAGAGAGCGAGGCGAAGTGAAGACGGTCGCGCAGGTGGGACACTTCGACCCAGCACCCTCGGCACAGGGACGGAGGGTGTGAGTTCAAGAGCGCGCAAGGAAATACGATTGGGTAGGTTCCAGGCAGCACACGTGGCCTGATTGACGTCGGGGCGTGGAAAAATCCTCAACGCGTAATGACGTCATCACGCCGCTATTTCGAAGACGTCATCACACCGCTATTTCGAAGACGTCATCACGCCGCTATTTCGAAGACGTCATCACGCCGCTATTTCGAAGACGTCATCACGCCGCTATTTCGAAGACGTCATCACGCCGCTATTTCGAAGACGTCATCACGCCGCTATTTCGAAGACTCGTCCACACTGGTAGTAGTAATGAAGGTCGGTCGTTTTGAATGACTCATCGTCTCTTGATCTGATCCAGTTATGACTGAATATTTTGAACTGATATTTGTAATTGAGAAAGTTTGATTATCTGCCGAGAGTTTGACTTGTTTTTTTTTCGTCACTCCACGTCCCTCCATTCCCAGTATTGTGTTCAGTTTTGATCACCACATCTGAGGAAGGATTTAGCTCGAGCCTACACTACAGGCTAGAGTGTGCAGCAGCTGGATTGATTCCAGGGCTAGTTAGGTGATGCTATGAGTAACGGTTGAAGGAGACAGGACTTTATACATCGGCAAGGAGGCGATTGTGAGGAGATATGATGGAGATGTTTAAGACAATGAAAGGTGAGGACAAGTTAAACAAGTGATGTGCAGTTTTTCAGCGGAGTGAACAGTGTTAGGACCACAGGCTTGGGGGGTAAAGAAGATGAGAGTTTAACAGGACAGTTTTATGAATGCAGGGGTTTTTCAGTTGGAGAGTGGTGTACGCATGGAATTAGGATTACCATATTATAACTTTCAAAAAAAGAAGGACACTCCGGATAAGGACACTCCGAAGAGGGATACTCCGAAGAAGAGGACACTCCAGAAAAGGGGACACTCCAGAAAGAAGAACCTCCGGAGAAAGACATTCCGAAGAGGGACATTCCGAAAAAGAGGACATTCCGAAAAAGAGGAGACTCCAAAAAAGAGGACATTCCGAAAAAGAGGATACTCCAAAAAAGAGGACAATCCGAAAAAGAGGACACTCCGGAGAGGGACACTCCAAAAAAGAGGATACTGGAGAGAGACACTCCAAAAAGAGGACACTCCGGAGAGAGACACTCCGAAAAAAAGGCACTCCAGAAAAGGGGACACTCCAGAAAAGATGACCCTCCGGAGAAAGACATTCCGAAGAGGGACATTCCGAAAAAGAGGAGACTCCGAAAAAGAGGACAATCCGAAAAAGAGGACACTCCGGAGAGAAACACATCGCAAAAAGAGAGACACTCCAGAGAGAGAACACTCCGGAGAGGACACTCCAAAAAAGAGGACACTGAGAGAGGACACTCCAAAAAAGAGGACACTGGAGAGAGACACTCTGAAAGAGACATTCCGGAGAGGGACACTCCGAAAAAGAGGACACTCCGAAAAAGATCCATTTCCCCGAAGATTTTAATTACCATTTACCAAATGGGAAATAAATAAACAAATAATTTTTTTTAAAAATTTGGAAAAAGTGCGCCCCCAACCTCATCCCACCCCTCGTCTTCCCTCCTCATGTGTGTGTGGGGGAGGGGAAGGAAAGAGGTGGGCTGAGGATGGGGGAACACTGGGGGGGGGTGGTGTGTGGGTGTGGTTGTGGCATGTGGGTGGAGACAACAAAGGGATGGAGTGAATTATAATAATTTTTTTTTTCAATTTTCGATTTGCACTCCTCGGATAAAACTGCAAGCATATGAAGAAGAAGCACCAAACTTCATTTCTAAATTTACAATGTAATGTCCTCAACATTGATTGGTTGAGAGAAAGAAAAGACGGGATTACCTGATTGGTGGAACTACAGAGCATCATGAATAATGAGTTGGCAGAAATGAACCATCATGAATAATGATTAGGCAGAGATTAATCACCAAAGTACTGATGGAACGTAATGCTAATTATCTGAGGGCTAGTTGGGGGAAGGAGAGGAGGTGGTTTTCATGATGACTCAGTGCTGACTGTGATGCAGTTGTCAAACAGTCAAGCCCATGAAGATGGTGTTCCTCTATGGCTGATCCTTTCAATGACTGGCTCTGCACAGCATGAACTTGCCAGACGGTTATGTGACCTATTGCGGCCAGCACTGGACAGTGTCTCAGAACATGTATGTGGTGATTCCTTCACCTTCGCCGATGCCATACGCGTCCATCACACACCTCAACGTGAATACACAATTTGCTCATATGATATAGCCAGTTTATTCACGAATGTCCCACTGGCAGAAGTGATCGAAATCTGTGCAGAACTTCTTATCATATGACTTGGACATTCACCGATCTCTGAGTCTGTTTCTTTGAATTAATGAATCTGGTGACCCATTCTGTAAAGTTCAGTTTAAGTGATTCAATGTATACCTACTCAGATTGATGGTGGAGTGAAGGGATCCCCTCGAGGCCCTGACTTGGCAAACATCTTTGTAGGTTACTGTGAAAAAACGTGCCTTTGCAGATCCACATCCTGGAGTTCAACCCTCTTCCATCTATTTTCGGTACATGGATGACATCTTTGCTGTCTTTGAGTCAACCTCATCATGTAAAGTCTTCTTGGCATTCTTACCTCTCTCCATCCATCCCTAGAGTTCACCTTAGAGATGGAACGCTCCAGCATACTTCCCTTCTTGGACGTCTTACTTGAGAAATTGGCTGACGCTTATTAAACTACAGTCGACCGTAAGTCTACTTTTACTGGACAGTATACTAGGTGGGACTCTTGCAGTCCCTCTCGATACAAGATTGGATTGATTGGTATCTTGGTCAATCGATGAAGAAAGATCTGCTCCACAGATAAACTCCATGCTGAAATTGAGACCATCAAGACGATTCTTCTTGATAATGGGTATCCTGAACAGGTCATGAATAGATAATTATTTACAAATTCCTGAACCCACCAAAGAATCCTATATATCGGACCTGGTAAATGTCGTGTATATCTACGTATACCTTGGAAAGGCAAAGTGTCTCAACAGTTTGAAAACCAGATCAAACAGACAGTGTCCCATTCTTACTATGCTGTTCAACCACGAGTGATTTTCACCACCGTTGCTTCCATCAGTCCAAAAATATGTTTTGCCCGCCTCTCATATAAGTAGATTATTTTTGAATTTCAGTGCCAGTGTGATGCTAGGTATGTGGGCCACACATCTTGAGATTGAAGGATCACATTGAACAACACGTTTCTTTGGGAACCAGACGGGGTCAGTCAACCGAACAAAGACAACTAACTCGGGCTTGTGAGAATGTACATAGTACGACAACTATTCCCTGTGCCTCTGCAATTGGTTACGATTTACTGAATAATCCTCAGTGTGCAGAGGCAATATTGTATTGGCTGGTTTAAAATCCTGAGTAGAGGATGCAGTTTAGCTCACCTTCGTACAATGGAGGCCACATTCATCAGGTCAACCAATCCTATTCTTTGTAGACAGAATGAATTTGTCCGAACTTTATATATACAGGGTGTCCCAAAAATGTACTCACTCTTTAAATGATAATAAATGCGTTGTTTATGAATTAGAAACAAGATTAATGGTTAAATGTAAATGGATAAATGCATGTTACAAATGTTCAAACTGACGACCATCACGTTCCAAACACAGCCGATAATGCGGACCAATGGATTCAACAGCGTTACAAATCATTTCATTTGAACTGCAAGACATTGTCTTTCAATTTCCTCTTTCAGCTCATCAACTGTTGCTGGTTTTGAGCCGTAAACCTTATCTTTGAGATATCCCCATAAAAAGAAGTCCATTGGAGTGAGGTCTGGGGAACACGCAGGGAATTCAACACAATCTCTTCGCCCAATCCATCTGTTCGGAAAAGTTGCTTCGAGATAGGCCCTTACATCACGGTGGTAGTGGGGAGTGCTCCATCTTGCTGAAAGTAAATCTCTTCGTCACCAAATATCTCTTCGACCACCTGGACGACGGATTCCTGCAGCAAGTTTAAGTAAACATCCCAGTGACAGTTTGGTCAAAAAAAAATGGCCCTAGGATGCCCAATGCTGATATCCCACACCACACAGTAACCCCTGGTAAGTTTAAATGGTGTTCCATAGTAACATGCGGATTTTCAGGAGCCCAGTAGGTGCAATTGTGTCGGTTAATTGAGCCATTTAACTTTAAGCTGGCCTCATCGCTCCAAACAATTTTGGATGGAAATGCTCATCTTCTTCGCATTTGCCCAGGTACCACTCACAAAATTCAGCTCTCCGGTCAGTATCATCTTCATTTAGAGCATGATTAATTTTGGAATGTAACTTTTCCAATTAATTCGCTTCAAAATGCGATGGGTGCTTGATTTTGGGATTCCTGTCTCACGAGCCATTTGTCGTACAGATTTCCGTGGGATCGGTGGAGGGTTTCCAGCAATTGATTTTCCTTTGCGGGGTGGTTGATGACCGTGGTCTTCCTGAACGCTCCTTTGGACGTCATTCACAGTTCCACCTGCTTTCAAACTTATCTCGGATGCGAGCAATGGTGCGTCGCGTTGGTGGATCTTTGTGAAAATGTCTTCTAAATTGTCTTTGCACTTCCATGATGTTTTTGTGCTTCTAGTAGCACTTTATGATAAATTTTCTTTTCTTCAAACCTAGTCGTACTTCTGCCATTATATGGTCAATTTGATCTGAAAATAAATGAAAAATTCAATGGTATGTATGAGAGCCAAAATGTGAGTACATTTTTTGGACACCCTGTATTTTGACTATGATGGCTTGACTGTGTGACAACTGTACACAGTCAACGTTAAGTCATCGAAAACTACCACCCCCGCCCCATCCCCCAAGTCGCCCTCA
The DNA here is from genome assembly GCA_035128595.1 of Eptatretus atami. Taxonomy (NCBI): domain Eukaryota; kingdom Metazoa; phylum Chordata; class Myxini; order Myxiniformes; family Myxinidae; genus Eptatretus; species Eptatretus atami. Next base: position 145,892,840 of record CM068952.1, read on the forward strand.
GCTAATTTGCATTACGTTCTTCTGGTGCTTGATGATTAATCTCCGCCTAATCATTATTCATGATGGTTCATTTCCGTCCACTCATTATTCATGATCTTTATAGTTCCACCAATCAGGTAATCCATCCTTTCTTTCTCTCAACCAATCAACGTTGAGGAGATTACGTGTAACTTATAAATGAGAGTTTGGTTACTTCTTCATTGCTTGCTATTTTTTTCAATTATTTGATTTTTTTTCTTTCAATTATTCAAATTTTCTTATTTATCATCTTTGTCTTTAGGGGTGGGGTGAGGTTGCGGTGCACTGAGGGGTGGGGGAATAAATGGCTTGTGATGTGTGTGTGTGTGTGTGTGTGTGTGTGTTGTGTGTTGTGTGTGTGTGTGTTGTGTGTGTGTGTGTGTGTGTTTGAGTGTTGGTTTGGCATGTGGGTGGAGACAACAATGGGATGGAGTGACTTTTTAATTATTATTTAGTTTTTATTAATTTTTCAGTCATTTATTTGTTCAATTGTTTGATTTTTTCAATTATTATTATTTACTAGTATGATTATTTTCAATTATTCAATTTTTTTCTTATTTGTCATCTTTTCTTTTGTAATTCCTGTGAGTAAAATGATCCCAAGATTTCCTCTCCCTGTAAGTCAAACAATTTATATGTCCAAGGAACTGTGTCTAAAACATTAATTATATTTTTAAAAGGTCAAAAGTCCACCCCTTTGTTAAACCTTTCTCAAAGTGTGATTTCCACCGATATATTCTTACAATATCACGAACTTTAAAATTTATTTTTCTCTGATTAATCTCCTTTTCATATGCTAATTTTGTAAATGTTTCTGTTGGGTTTTCTTTTGTTGAGGAATTAACTGTATTATTGGAATTATCTACAATATCCTCAATTAAAGATACCCATTGTTGAGAACCGAGTTCAGTAAATTTTTTCGACAATCTCTCTTTCAAAATGCGATGAAAGTGCTCGATGATGACGGCTTTTCCTTCATTAAAGGTGCTATACAATGTGATATCGTTATCTTTTTAGGAAATTCTTAAATGTTCTGTTATCGAACTCTGTTCCCTCATCAGTCCATATTTTTTTGGCTTTTGTTTGCTTTTATTAAATGTCTGTTGGAATGCTATCACAAGAGTGGTGCCTCTTTTATTTTTCAAAGGAACTACCCATGCATATCTTGACCTTAAATCAATAATGGTTAATGCATACCTGTATTCGCTATCATTTTTCAGTTCAATTAAATTAGCAGAACAGATATAATCAACTGATTTGGAATGGACCTTTCGCCTTTTAAACTCTGTGATTATCGGTTTATGTAATTCATAAGCTAAAAGCTTCTCATCTGAAGGTTTGTAAGCTTACTCCTCAGTCTTGATGATATCATCAGAGCTTAATAGTTTTTTTGCATTACCAAGCCCCATTTTTAATTTATGCACCTATCAACTGCCTCACTATGATCCCATCCATTTTTTCTTCTAACGTTGGATTTCATGTCAAAGACAAATTATTCAACATTTTTCTGTTAGCTTCGTGTTTTTCTTCCAATGTCGTGCTATTTCCTTAATCAATGTTGTGTTTCATACAAACTTCATTAATCCTGTTTTTAGGTTTGCTCCATGGTTTAGGATTGTCAGCTTCATCTAATCTCTTGTCCAAGTTTGTTCCAGGACCACAGAAAGAATATCCTGGTCGATGCAATTCCCCTGGTATCCCATTTGTAAATTTACTCCCCGATAAAAGCTTTTGTATATCTCACCGAGTTTTATGGTCATCATGTTTAGATTTACTCTTTTTGACAAATTCACACTTTTTGCTTCCACACACCGACCATATCCCCCTTTGTATAAATCGATTGTTTTTACTTTTAATGTATGAGATATTTTTAGTCTCAGTTTTCTTTTTACATTTAAGACAATAAACTATTGTATTTATTTATTAGAAAAATTAAACTTTATTCATTAACTTTCCTGCAGAGGGAAACAGCCTTTTTGACTTTCAACCTATATATTTGAATCTTATTTTGTAAAGCATAAAGCATCCTTTAAAAACTCCTCAATCTATCATCCATTCATTAGGCAGAAAATGTTTCATTACTTCTTTTCCTTTACTTGTAGCAACAACCTTTTCAAAATATTTATTTTATTTTTGTAATTGTAAGGTTTTTTTATTTTATGTCAAAATCACTCATTTTAATAATCATATCTTTCTTTACAAACTCCTTATCTATTTTCTCTAACTTCTCTTTGATTTCTTCTTCATTCAAGACTTTATTCATTTATGTACCATAAAATATGCATTACACCTATTCCTACCAAATTACCAGAGTTATCACATATATAACCTCTTTCGTATCCTTTTTCATATCCATGTCGGTATCCATCTCTGCATCCATCTCTATAATATTCATCTGCAATTCTACTACGAAGAGTTTTGAAGAATAATAATATATGTTTTATGACATTACCAAAACACTCTCTGATTTTTAACATTAAGCATCTCAATTTGTTGAATGGAATCATTTATTAGGCAGAAAACCTTTCATCCCCAATCTCATTTAACTCTATAAGACCATTTTTTCCTCCCTCCCCACAAATATATCCTTTTTTTTCTCCCTCTTTCCATATATCCATATATATGTATATATAATATGTATACATATACATATATATATACATATATATATATATGTATTACTAACTATATCATACTAATACATACATCACACATTCCTTTTTAATCCCTCTTTTTCTCCTCTCCTTCATATCACTTCTTCTTCTTCTCTTCCTCTTCTTCCTTATACTGCCTCTTACCTCCCTAGCCTCCTCAATAACCACTGTACTTCATCTCATCTTCCAGATATTGCGCATCCATTTTCTACTTTGTAAACCAGGAAAAATCCAATAATATTCCCATTATTGAATCTTTGCAAATGTGTTTTTAATATTCATCCAACTTATTGGCCTTTTATTAATAACCGTTAAATCCAAACCTTGTTTCGTACTACACACAGTTATCAAAGTCAACTCGTTTTTGAAACCCCCATGTGCTTGTCTCTGCAAATAACATTATTCCTATCAATACACACCGAATACCCTTTTATGTACGGTACGCCTGAACACATAAAAACTTACTAGCCTTTCTCTTAAGCCGTTCTGCTTCATTTACGTTTCGCAAACTCATTCTATTCACTGTTTCAGACAATATTTCCCGAAAAGACTTAAGCGAGAAGT
>CM068952.1:145937806-145950574 GCA_035128595.1 Eptatretus atami
AGGAAGGTGGAGCCGAAAACGGGGAGGAGCGAGGGCGGAGCCCCGCGCTATATAAGGCGGACCGCACGCGGGGCTCGTTCTCTCTTGGTGGTCAGGGTCGAGCTCGCTCTTTTGGTGGACGTCATCCCTCGCTTCATCTTCGAGCTCTCTCTTGGTGGTCGAGGTCGGGCTCTCTTGTCTTGGCGTTGGGCGACCTGTCGTGAAGGCGCGGGCCGGTGGCGAGTCCGGGCGACGCCTCAGAGACGCAGACGGGAGGGCAGCCCTGCCGGCTGTGTGGTGCGAATCTGCCGTCTGGCGAGGGACGCCGGAGAGAACTCACCGACCACATCATCGCAAGGGCCGAGAGGCAGGCGCGGCTACGCTAGCTGCCGTGGGAACAAGGCGTCGTGACCTGCCCACCATCACACCTCGAGGGGGCAGGTAACCAGCACGGTCTCGCGTGCCTTTTCGGTCATCCCCGGCCCACGACCATAAAGGTTTACGAACCCCGTCTACCTCCCTGCCTATGGGGAGGGTTTTCCTGTTGTTTTTGTATGCATGCTGTGGCGCCGTGTCCTGTTAAGTAACGACTGTGTAAGTGACTGTAGATAATAATCGTAGTCGGTGGTATTGCTTGGCCTTCTATTTGTCGCTTGTATATTGCATGACTGTATACGTGTTGCTGGAATAAATGTCCTTGTGTGCAATGTATCCCGTTCGTCGCGTCCTCCTTTCACCCCATTGAAATGCCATCTTGCATCGTGGAATGAGTAGTGGGTTTTAAACACCCGATAAATAATCTGAACCCTCGAGGTCGGCGATAACACCGCTCGGTTATCCCTGTAGCACGGAACGAACCGCTTAAGCGGTTCGTGTCCTAAGCCGACCTGCGGCGTGGTGCAACCCCTCGGTAGGTTACCCGCGCGGGTATTTAGGTATATCGACATTCGGCGATTCACCCTATTTCGCGCGGGTAGAATGCGGACTGGGTTGTGGTGAGGTTAAACCCCCACCCGTGACTGGCTCCTAGCGGTAGTTCCAGGAGGGTCATGACTGAATTGTCCGTCCGGTGGGCGACGCGGCTGCCATTAGAGGTACGCGGCCGATCGCACGCCAGGCGGGCCAGAATTCGTAACAATATATATAAAAATGATGGGTGAGAATTTTATTCAAAATATTCAAGGAGACTGGAAGATATGTTTCCTCACGAGAAGCGTTATTTTAAAACACTACATGCAGAAATGTTACCCTATTTTCTTTATCTTCTGGGACATTTCATTTCGACAGTACAGCTTCCTGAGCATGTCAAAGTCTGAATCCTCTGCAGAGTGTTAGGTATACTTACATCTTCTATATTTATTCGACATCCCACGGACATAAATGAACACTTGTTTTACTCTGTCAGTGTTGCATATCATGTGCAGCAAATTTCACCTCCCTGTGCCTTGTTTCACCTTGTTATTGTTTTTTAAAATGCTTCTGTACACCGCCCTTGAGGCCCGAATGCAAGTCACCATCTACATTTCCAATGGAGACGAAATTAATCTTTTATGGAAAAAAATTTTGAGTTTTTTTTTTATCCTGAAAAATAGACCATAGTGAATGCAGTGGTGTTAAAATATTGGCCTTTAAAACCCTTCTTCAATCGTCCTTATGAAGGGGGACAGACAAATACACATACACTTATTTTGGTCGATATTTGGCATATATGAAGTTATTTTTCCACATCGTCTACATCAACTGCAGTTTACTGTAGTGAGTGCATCGATTCCACTTTTGTTTGCCTGTGTCACTGTGATTGCAGCCCTAACACTTTGAGGCTTGTCATTGATATCGGTTTCCCCGTTCTTGAAACACTTTGCCCATTGTCTAACAGTGCTTACATCAATGGTATAGTCGCCATACACATTCTTTAAACACCTATGAAATCCACTGCAGGAACCTCTTCGGAGCATGCTGTGATGTCACGTGACCGACCACAGTGCCGCTCAACTTAAAATTGGTGAGAGATACAAATCTTTCAGTGTGATGTCGCACAGCTTTCCTACGTCGCTTTGGTGACAAACTGAAAAATAAGAGGCATTACTTTTGTATCGACCCTCGTATATGAAAAGGTAGGCAGTTTGTGAGACGGATTGTGCAAATGAAAATGGCCACAAACTTTAATGGAACATTTGAATGCAAAAATAATGTAATGGCAAAAGTTTCCTGACTTCCAACTTCAACAAAACACCATTATTGCATGAAGATGAAAGTGTAGCGATTGCATAAGGAGGGCCACAAATGACAATGTAGAAGATGGGTATATGTCAATGAGTTGAAGAATTAGGCAACGTAAGTGGTCCACTTCTGTATAAAAGTGATTTCGCTTTTGAAATAAACAAAATGCATCGATGAAAAATATCATCGTTCATTTTGATTATCATTAAGCTGCTTCTATATAATTTGTGCATCGGAAGAATTCCGCATGGAGCTTTCATTTTTACACTTGTTTCCATAGCTTCTGCCAAAATCATATCCTGCATTTATGTAACATTGCAAAGAGGTAAACAATCTTTGGGAAGTAAACCTGACATTGTCTTTTGCAATTGCATAGATTTTTCTTTCCGACTGAATATACAAGTATATTTTAAAATCTTTTGGTTGGTTGAGAAATCAAAGCATCTTATCACATGTTCTGTATGTAGTAGATCCCCTTTCATGTGGAGTGTTGGAGGGGTTTTATGTGCCTCAAAGTGTATCAATGGCTCTCCCTGCTGATATAGATTCTGCCCAAATGTTTAGTAAACTGGCACGGAAGCTTGGCCATGTGCTTTCTCCCTGGCACCTACAATCAGTAGGGGACTGCAACAACAACCACAAAAAAACACCTCCACAAGGGAACAGCAATCTTTTGGTGTTCCAAATGAATCATTTTTAACACAGCAAATTAAACATCTTTATGCAAAACCAAATTTTGCATTTCCCCCCCCCCCCCCCCCCCCCCGCCCCGACAATACCACAAATTCCTTTGCATTAGGAAGTCAGATTCAGAGAAGGATAGCTTGTAAACTTTACCTCCACAAATGTTCACCATCGTATATCCATGGCTCAGTTCCACCGATTAGTGGGTCCGCAATTGAGGACAATCTGTCATTCGCTTAAAACTTATGAGTGCTCCCACTCTCATCCCCTCCCTACACCCTCACTACCTACCCTGGAAGGCCTGGGGCTCAGAATGTCTGCAGTAACAATTTCTGATTTAGTATCTCAAATTTAAGTCACGTTTGCAATCAGTATAGAGAAAAGAAAATGTGATCAGATATGTGTAGATACATTTAAACTGCCAACTATAGCAATCTACTCTGGCTCGATGAAACTGAATTTTTTTTTTCAAGTGAGTGTGTAAGGAGGCTCACGGCCAGAATAATTTCTGGCGCAGTGAGTATAATGACAGGTCTTCATAGCACATCAGCCATCTGCCGCCGGGTTCGAGGCGGTGTCAAAATACATCAGTGGGGATTTAGGCTCAAATGGCTTTGGCTTCTGCTGCTGGAAAAACAGTACAACAACCATTCCACACCAAAATATAGCATTATTTCATAAAATTCTGCACTATACAGCAAATAAGCAATCTTTGGTTTCTTCAACTGTTCAGAGAATTAGACTGTGCATTTAAAATTCATGGTATTGAAGTTTTACAGTCATTATAATGACTGTCATATTATACAAAAGCCAATATATCTGCTCAGCAGGAGGTTAACACATCTACATTGTGAGGACTGAAGAGCTGGAGGAACACCTGGATTCAATTTCACATCCAAATCCACTCGATTTGCTGAGGTCCACACAATGTGGAAATAATTGCAGCTCCACATACTGTATTTTAGGATGGTTATATGTTCCTCGTCCCTCATCACCTATCATTCCTGTTTTCTTCCCACTTTTTTACTTCGATCTGTGCATCAAGTCATGACCCGCATGTCTCGAATATGGTTGCTGGCATAGTAGTTCTTCCATGATGCAGCTCGGTTCCTCGCTTCACTCATTCTGCCCAGCAGAGAGCGCCCCCGCTTCTTGAATCCACCAGTCGTTTGGCACCTCAAGCCAGAGCGTTCTGCAAGGAAACGGCTCTGGCTCAATACCCAGATAACAAATGCATAAACAGGTGGACATAAAACGTCACATCATTTATGAGTTACTGAATCTGGCTGGTGTTTGCACGAATAAAGTTTGGGCATAAAACTGAAATGAAAAAGGTGAACCCATTAACTGGATGTAGTCATCCATTTGACATCCCAGCTGATCGACGTGTTGGCAAAGACCAGCAAGTTGCATGGCCAATCTATTATACCATCTATTGGTGGACAGAGTTGCTATTAAATAAGTAAAGGTTCTGCCTGTTTGGTCTCTGTGGACCTTTTCACAATCACAGTACCAGGACTGCCATTGCATTCTGAAGAACTATGTACTTTTGGATGGTGCTTGCAATACCACTAACAATAGGTTTTATCCAAAAATGGACCATACAATTCACCAAATCTACAGATAGTATGCAAGAATAGTACTTCAGCCAGTTGAAGTCAGCAATCATACTTGAAAATGGCTCTTTATATCTCACTTAGTAGAAGTGTAATGATTATGTGCATTCGATAACATACTGTATTCTAATTAATTAATTTTAACCTTGGATAATGAAGGAATGCCCCTTCAAGGAACTGGAAAAGACATGGAACAGCAGGACACACAGGAATGCATGGTACAGTAGACACAGAATGTTGATTTTTGGAAATATTATAGTCATACAATTATAGTCATACAAAAAAGTACAAAAGTAAACATCAAATAATAAAATAAAGTACAGCAGTTTAACCACAAATCTTTATCTTATAGTACCTTTTTGCCACCCTTTTGTCCTTCTTTACTCTTCTGAGATTGCCTTTGGAGGAAGACTATCTGTTTTGCAACCAAATTCCCTTCACTGCAAGAGAGACATCATTCCACTATTTAAAGGCTTTTCATTTCCAACATTTGTTATTAATCTCTGATAGCTCTATGTTTAATCGGTTTTGGTGCATTTCACATTTTTCCTACAGTGAGCTCGTGTGTGTGTGTGTGTGTGTGTGTGTGTGTGTGTGTGTGTGGTGTGTGTGTGTTGTGTGTGTGTGGTGTGTGTGTGTGTGGGTGTGTGTGTGTGGTATATGTATGTATATGTATATGAAGACCACAAGGGAAACCCAGAGATGTCACTTTTTATAATTTCAGGTTTTGCACCTGCCAATAGTTGGCAACATAAGGTTTCCTCTCACAATATTACTTTAACAAATAACCAGGGGTGTCACATAATTTATATGGTATAAAGTTTAGCCGTGCAATGAAAAAACAAGTGTTGTCAAAGCTGAACAAGTAGAAACCCAGAGTTGTCAGTACTTTACTCCTGGTTATCTCCCTTTCATTCATGTTAACTGTTCCACCATAATATTCAGAGTTGAGAAACTAAAAAATGAAAGGTTGTAAAACTTTCACAGCATAAACTCTGAGCACTACAATGGCCTATTTGGTTATATCATGGGCTCCGTAGTTGGTGCATATCGTGGTTCAAGCCTGGCAAACCTTTATTGTGACTTTTATGGGACCCACGCCATGGCTTAATGGTTAGCGCGTCTGAGTACCCATCCTCATTCGATGTACCCACCGCCCGATCAACCTGCTTAGGTATATGAGGGAGTCACATGAGGTGACTCGGCTATCGCGGGGGTGGTTTATCCTTGGTTTTCTCCCGGTTTTCCATCATATTAAGTAGTACGGAGTAAGAAATGGAGAATCCGTCATCATATAAGCGAAATACCCTTGAGTATGGCGTTAAACACCAATCAAACAAAAAACAATGACCATTTAATGTTGAAAAAAATAATTTGTGATCACCAAAGTCATGTAATGTATGCTAATAACCAACAAGCATGAATTTGCTACACATCCTGGGTTAAAATTGCATGGCAATTATTAAACAAGGGAATAACCAGTGATGTCAGTTTGCAACATTGATTCGTTCTTTGCTCTTAAATTAAATAACACAGAAGCTTGGCAAATGCTACATGCTTAATTTGATCGGCCAATGATCACTCTTCCTTTTACTGGAAAATAAATCTATATGACAGTTATTAAACAGTCCATCAGTCTTGAAACTTTGTTTTTCAGTTTCTTTAAAATTGACTTATCCTGACATCTCTGGTTTTCCCCTTGTGGTCTTCATATATATCCATCTCCATCCATTGGGACCATACTCTGTGCAGAGCGTTGGTGCTGCTTAAGCAGTCTCCTTGGCTATTGGGCACAATCCTGGACGGGTCATCACTCTGACACAATATACCAGCATGCTGGCACTCATTTTGCCGACCTCGGAAGGATAACAGGCTGAGTTAACCCCACCTGGTATTAATTCACAGCTGAGCGGGGTTCGAACTCAGGACCCATCCAAGCCTGCCACCTAACCATTAAGCCAACACCAAGCATATATATATTATCTTTTAACTTGAGAGAGGCAGTAGGTCAGCATTTTAAAGTGTAGACATATGGATTACATTCTCAAAAAATAAAATCGAAGATATAGTAAAAGCAAGCAATTTTGTGGGATGCAAACTTTGAAAGAGAAATTCCTCAACAAACTCAAACTTTTTGCGTGATGGGTGCTAATGAGCACCTTAACCCTGATATTAGGGAGGTGAAAGGGTGTGGGTGGGGGAGTAGGCACAATGTTTGCCTGCAAGGAATCATACAGATAGTGGTGATTTATTCCAAGTGTCAATTTTAAATATTCTGCTAAATGTGTACTAACAAAAGCCTGGCTATAAGAATGCACTCCCACAAATGCTAACGATAAACATACTTCTGAGAGAAATTGTTATAAAAAGGGAACATTTGCAATTCGGAGAAAGTGCTTTGAGGCACTGCTCGTGGGAAATGTGGATTCCAATAGAAAGCAGGAAAAAAAGCAAGTTATTAAAAAAGAAAAAAAAGTTAATTTTGGTGTAAATGTCAATAGTTAAAATACAATTGTATGCAAAGGATGGAGAGTACTTTATGTGACGGCAAATTAATAAGCCAATCCACAGTGAAGGACCACACTCTTTGAATGGGACAACAAGGATATACAGTGCAGTACTGTCGGACCCCACTATTCGCAGATTCACTATTCGCAGACCCCGTGTATTCACGGGGTCATAAGATGTGACCTGCTTGGACATTCGTGCTTCGCGTATTCGTGTTTTTTTGGGGGGTTTTTTTTGAACAGTGTCCTGACATTCATGGACCCTGACATTCGTGGAATTTTTCAGGAACCTGCAAATAGCGGGGTCCAACAGTATATACATATAGTGACGATTTAAGTTGAATGAGAATCCAAGAAGGGAATTGTTGGAATTAAGTGAACAAAACATGCAAAATAAAACCGTTAATGAAAGCACGGCATTAAAAACCTCCTCTCCTATGTCCTCTCTTCTCTCAACAGTGGAATTACCTTCCTTGAATCAGTATTGTGCTGTTCTTCACTCCAATCCCTTAAGATAGTGCCCACATCACCACATTTCATTCCCTCCCTGATTTCCACTCAAGACCTGTTCTAATCTCTTCAACTTTTCTTTCCACACCAACCTTCCCACCCCTCCCCTTCTTGTATATCTGTGATCTGAACTCTGTTTTATCGACTTGTCCTGTTTGTTTTATTCTCATCAGTTGTTCGACCCTTGTTGTTTTGTCCCTTGTCCACCTCTCCTCGTTTATCATCTCTTTCATAAGCCTCAAACTTTGTATTTATGGTTTTCCTTAATGATTGAAATGCATGAGATCCTCTGTGCAATTTTCAGTCTGTTGTACACCGCTCCTTCCCAATTCCATACCCAGGCGTTGCACGACGTCATCGCCGGGCGCCGAAGGAAGGGAGTACACAGTTTTCACTCCGTTTGTTTTCTTGTTTGTTTGTCCGAGCGATATCTCAGCCATCCTTTGAACTGGGAAGCTGAAATTTGGAGACAAAAGTGAAGATGTGCTTTGGCGAAAAAGTATTTTTTTATTAATCCATTAATTGATTAATTACGTAATTACTATCGATTTGTTAATTACTTATTTATTTTATTTCTCATCCTGGCAATATCTCAGGCACCTTTTGAGCTAGGGATCTGATATTGGGATACAACAGTGAGCAAGTGATTTGGCTATAAAGGGTATTTTTGATTTATTGATTAATCAATTAATTATTTAATTTTTCGATTAATTACTAAATTTTCAAAAAGTTACAGATTCGGATGAAACAGTGGTGGTTTGGGAATGCTATCAGCAAATTTATTAAGAAATTAATTATTTTATGATTATTATTTATTTTAATTCTGCAATTAATCAATCAATTATTCCACACCGCTCCCTCTCAATTCCGACTATGTGCTGCAAGGCGGCATCGCCAGGCACCCTGGCGATGTCGCACACTAGAAGATTGTTTTTTTATTCATTTGGCATGGGGGCAGTGTACTTTGAATGTACCAGTACGTTTCATCTTGTGTCAGACAGAAATTCATCACTTGCCCTATAAGGGACTGGAGGGAAGGAAGTGACAAAATGGACCTCAGGAGGTAGTTCTTTAGATGAGAGAAATGGGGAGCAAAGGAGTGGAGGTGAACAGTACATTGGAAATTTAGACTTTGAAAGTTCATGTAGGCCCCATATTGTTGGGAGTCATTTGAAGTCTTCAGCCTTCAATCCTTGTGACAAAATTAGTCAGTTTGGATTGCTAACTTAAATCGGACAAACTTTCAAACTTTGATTTTACATTTTATAAAAGTGAGGATAAAAAAAAATAGCATGCAGGGATGGGGATTATAGAATACTGTACCTGTCTGGTTTGACAACAGGTGTAGGAAGGACAGAAGTTAGTCGCCAGCCCAACTCTGCCAGTGTGTGAAGCAAGGGAATGTAGTCTGTCTTTATATGGCAACCCTGCTGACAGATGAAAAATGGGGGAAAAAAAAAATCAATGCATGACCATCACTAACATTGTATTTATAACTAAATGACATGATATTTGCTCTACAGATTGACATATTAATTTTATGTTTTCATCATAAAGAAAATGTATTCAATCAAATAGATATCAATATTTATGAATTGGAAATTCCCTTTTCCTACAATCTTTGGATGGTTGTTTCATGTCATCTGGGGGTAAACCTATCTCATATAACTAAGGCAGTGGCTGATATACTGCACTGTACTTGAAAGATAGTCACAGTGGCAATTGAGTAACTTAATATGATGTATAAAGAGGCAACAAATTTGTCTGCAACTTTTTTTCCATTATATGTCTCATCGGTAATATTCTACATTAAAAAAAAAATGTATATATATATATATATCTGAGACAGGAACATTAGCAGATAGTGTACATCGACTGGAAGTATGTTATTTAGGAGAAAATGTGAAATTAAACAGGATATGGGATATGGACGTTGGGTCATAGCATCATAGGGGAAGGGCTAGCAGGATAGCCTGGAGGTACGCACACTCGCCTCAAAGCCATCAAGCCTGAGTTAGAATCCTGACCCAGTTGTAAACTGTCATCCTAGTGTTTCACAGGCAGGGCGATTCATCAATGTCTGTGCTGTCCCTCGGATGGACGTTAAACATTTGCTGGCATTAGTTGGTGGACGTTAAATATCCCACAGAGTCTTTCGCAAAGATTAGGTGAGTTATCGCTGGCACCCTGAACAAATTACAAACCCTACAGAAGGCATTGAATCAGTAGCACAGCTGCACCCTCAGCCTTGTGGTGCAAAGAAAGAAGAAGATCATAGGGGAAAATGAACAGATAGGAACACAAAACAAGCCAATCCAAAGCATTAGGATCCTTTAAGGTCAGTGAATCATCATTTTTAGTGATCTTCACTCATCAGGATGTGCTTGATGCATTTGAGAAGTTCCTACATTTTGCACATTGAGATTAAATCCCATTCAGTTACAAGCTAAAGCAACTCTATTTAAGGGGAGTTTGGTTATAAAGTTAGATTACAACAATGTTTAAGATTAAAGATAACCAATAATAGCCCAATGAGTACATTATTTATAATAGGTCATCATCATTAGAACTGCATTTTGTTCATTTATTGTCATGATAAAGATATGGACCACACGAGGGAAACAGAAACACTTTTAAGAAGAAAGACATTATAATTAAGGTTCTCTGTGTTCTCAGAAGTCTAAACGTAGAACGCCTCATCTTTACAACAAATAGGCATTTGAAATGAGCACATGTTTTCTTGTTGCAGCAAATAGCCTTATGTGACCATTACTGTCAACGAAGTGGATGCCTCCTGAAAGAGGGTTTAAATATATATATATTTTTTATTTTTTTTTATTATTTATTTATTTATTTATTTATTTAACCGTTTACAATCACAGACGCAATTTCATGACAAAAAACAATGGGGAACAGCAATCTATCACGGATAATTTCAAAACCAACATGGTATGTTTTAAATTCAGTCAGGAAATTGGTGGAGAGGTGTGAAATTGAATTGGTGGAGTAGATTTGCTGATCAAAGTGCTCACTTAGCATAAAATTATTATTATTATTTTTTAAAGAAAAGTTTAAATTGTGGTTCCATTGGTTGGCCTGCCATAAACAGTATGAGTATTGTAAAAAAGAACAACAAAAAAAAAAACTTTAAACATGTTAATGGCCAAAAGAGATCAGGAGGTTGGATGAACACATTGAAATCTTTAGCTGAAGGTAGGTGCATCATTGTATACTAGTATCTTGACAAATTTGAGCTACAGTATTCATGCTGGGTCCAACAGGTTGGTGCAAAAGTGAATTTTACCTTTGAGCTTTTTGGTCTGGGTTTGATTGTTCAACTGACTTTAAACCGTTGGATTGGTGCTTCACAAGCAGGGCAAAGTGCACAGTCCTTCAAATGGATATTAAGCTGGGTATCCTGTCTGCTAGCGTTAGTTTGTGGACATTGAAGATCCCACGGTGCCTTATCCAAAGAATAAGTGAGTTATCGTTGTCACACTGCGCAAATTCGCAGAGCTTAGATCTTTTGGTTAAAGCGAACATGCAGTCAGTGTTTTAGAACTTTTTTTTTTGACAAAATTCCTGATTTCATTAAAATTACTACCACTTTTAAAATTGGATGGAAATTGTAGGTATTTATGCAAACAAAAAATTTATTTTCACAAAAAATGTGGAGGCCCCCATTTTGTGGAGGCACTGGAGCACGTGCTCCACTGGTTCCGCTCTAAATACGGCCCTGGAGCACATACAATATCAGTGTTCGCACCATTCACTATTTTGTTTCCAATCAGGAAAGGTGAATTTATGCCATCCAAAAGTTTTACAACACACATCTGAATTTGGGTTGATTGCATGACCATTCCAGTTGTTTTCACAACTATAACGCTGGAGGTGAGACATTAGTAATTTTATTTGCAGTAAAAATACGTATTTTTCAGGTGAGTAATTTTACTCGATCATTTGAAATTCCATTATCACTTTGATAATTAATAAATACATTTCTGAAATAATCATACTTTTCTTCATGAAACAAAAGTAAATCCACAAGCCTGTGAGTTATATTCCTTACAACTATGCTGTGATGGGGGTGGGTGGGGGATGGGGGAGGCATGAGAGGGATTGCTCTTGGCCCCATCATTTTTGATGGTCTTTACAATCGTTACATATATATATATATGAACCGGGCGTAGTGGTGTGCGCCTGTAATCCGGCTACTTGGAGGTTTGGGTTGGAGGATCGCTTGAGGACGGGAGCTCTGCGCTGGGGGAGGCATGAGAGGGATTGCTCTTGGCCCCATCATTTTTGATGGTCTTTACAATCGTTACACACACACACACATACATATATATTATATATATATATATATACATATATATGCATATATACATATATATATATATATATGTATATTACTATATATATATATATGAACCGGGCGTAGTGGTGTGCGCCTGTAATCCGGCTACTTGGAGGTTTGGGTTGGAGGATCGCTTGAGACGGGAGCTCTGCGCTGGGCCATGCTATGAGAGGGTGTAGGGCAGCCGGAATCATGGCGAAACCCAATCCTTATCCTGTGTTGTAAGAGGCGACCAGGGTTGCGTCAGGAAGGGCATCCGGCGTAAAACCTATGCCAAATCAGTATGCGGATCATAACGGATGATCCGCTGTGCGACCCTAACGGAGTAGCCGAAAGACGACAACAACATATATATATTATATATATTATATAATATATATATATATATTATATATATATATATATATATAAACATATTGTGTAAGCATACGAACTGTGCTTCCATTGTTTCAGGTCGCTCACCTGCATTTGATTTTTCTTTTTCTTTTTTCCATTTATGGTTTTTCATTTATTTATATTTTAATTTACGGATGCTTTCCGATGGTTCTGTGATTTTTCCTGGTGTATCGGCCTTGATGTCCGTCAGCATACAAAATTACTGTGATTTCCCATTGTCTTGGGTTGCTCAGGTGCATTTTTTTCATTTTAAAATATTTTTGTTTATGGATGTTGTCCGACAATTCTGTGATTTTTTTCCGATGTATGGGCTTCGATGTCCATCAGCATGCAAATTTTCATATTTCTACATCACCTGGAAGGTACTGATCTTTAATATCAGTCACTGAGTCAGTCAGTGGTTAGAAAGAGCTTTATATATTACTAGCGGAGTGTGCTTACACATTGTGTAAGCATATGAACCGTGTTTCCGCATTGTCTCGGGTCACTTACCTGTATT